>ML681993.1:8368541-8577737 GCA_007922195.1 Podocnemis expansa | reverse complement strand
CACACACACACACACACACACACACACACACACACACACAAGAAGTTCTGCAACCTGGTATGATATAATTATCAGTACTTTCATGTGTTGCTTGGGCCAGCCTCTGTCGGTTGCGATCCGATGCTTCTAGATGATAGTTGCAGAATGAGACCCAAAGTTTTCATGTTCTTACCCATCTTTTATACTTGCTGGCCCTCAGGTAAGTCTATGGGATTTGCTGTGTCATGTTGCCTCAGGGTTCCTGTGAGATCACTGGTTACCAGAGTCTTGCAGACTTGATTGTATGTTGTTCTTTTCTTTCTGGGGTGGCTCCTTCTGTTTGCTTTAATCAGAGTTGTCTGCATTGTTCAGCCAGTTAGATGGTACTTGTGCTTCATCAGGACAGGCTGGCAGTAGAGACTGGCCTCTTCACTCACACACACACACACACACCCTTCATTCACACACCTTATTCACACATTTAAAAGAACAAATACAGCATATGCCTAAACCAGGTTTCTTCAAGTATACAAAATGGAGTACAATGTTTAAGCAGGAATTCCAAATTGACAATATGGAGTCTTGTTGGACATTGGTTTTAATGTCTATTACACAGGGTTACAGAATTATTTTACTTATGACACTGAAGGACATATACACAACATTAACTAACATATGCTTTAAATGTAAATGTAATTCATTATCTGTCTGTCCTCTACAATATCTGTCTGTGCCCCACATTATCCCCTTCTTGACCCTTCAATTCAGATGTATTGAATGGGTCACAACTTACTTTTATCCAACAGCACATCCAGTACAGCATTTTAAGGCATAAACAGCTTGGCAGTGAAATAATTATGAATGGGTTGACCATTACATAGAATGTATTTGTGGCTGTGGATGACCATTCTACGAGGACAACATAAAATAGCTTATCGATGTTTGGCAGCACCTTTAGCAGCGCATCAGGGAGGGGTGCAGAATCACACAAACGTTGAGCAAGAGGCTCCCATCCTCCCCTGGCTTTGTTATGCCATAGCTGCACAGGCCTGCAGAAAAGCCTACTGATTTGGACTATTATTGTTAAGAAATATGATTAAAGTTTTCCCATACAGTTCCACTTCTTAAGAGGTCATGGAGTCTTTACTTAATTGCTGTTGCATTTATTCTGGATGCATCTGAGCTGTGATCCAACGAAAGCTCAAGGCTTTCACCTGAGACCGGGCAAATGATCTTCCTGTTGGCATCCCATACTCCGCACGCGCGCACACACACACTCACACCCCATTTTTGCACCAGATCTAGCATGCTGTTAGCTTCTATAAAGAGGCCCACCATTACTTTGAACCCCCAAAATCACCACCATTGGGTGCAAGGCCAAATTTAGTATTTTCAAGCCAGTGGGGAGCAATCTCAGCAATCTTTTTTCCCCACTCATGTTGTATATCCTTAGCCAATTTTTGCAAATACCCACTTTGGCATTATGAGGCATAACCACAACTCTGCAGCCCTCCTGTTTGAAAGTGCAGCTGGTTTTGCAATTAGATGTACAAGCAGCATCTGTAAAACAGTGAAATTCATTTTAAATGGTACAGGCTTCACAGCAGAATAAAAAGCATACATCACATTTGAACTGCTCATATATAAGCATAGGCACTTGAAATGTAAAACTGCATTCCCTAAGCACTACAAAAACTACAAAAATAAATGATGTTCTAAGGATTATAATCTACTTTATGCTTGTAGTTATCAAGAAGACAAAAGAAAGACTATGATTTTTTTCCTTTGACTCTTTGCTATAGACGCTTAAATGCCGAAAGATCTTAACAGAGTTGTTAATTTGAAACATAAAATTGAACAACCTTTCTGCTCCCTTTGCGGAAGATATCAATAAAACATTTAAGATAACTCAAACTTTTACTCAGGCCTAGTTAGGCCTGGGTGTCTTTTCTTCCTTTTATTTTCCCCAGGGAGATGACTGTTGAGCTTTTAACTGTGCTTCTCAGAGGCAGTAAAGGTAATGTGGGTGCTTGTTGCTCACAGAGATGATGTGTGGGCATGAAGCACTGCTTTTGAAGATGGTTTGCTGGGGAACAGTCCCATGAAGAGGATAATGGGTAAAGAAAACTGAAATCTACCTAACTTCCAACTAGAAACTTTGAAGAAATATGTACAATAAAACTAATGGAACAGTGTGTTCAAATGGAAAAATGTTTCTTAGCAAGCTGGAAAGAGGGGTTCTAACTCTGGACATGTGGTGGTAAGAGGGAACTGGAGGGATGTTGACCCACATAGGCTCATAAGACCTCAGCCACCCCACCTGGCCAATGCATGCAGTAGTTGACAGATACTACTACAAACAGTTCTGGTTCCTATGTTATGATGCACATGCACACCTATGTATGGGATCCACAGGGATACCATGGCCATCACTTGAAGAACATAAAGAACCAAAACGCTGACCTGCCTCCATGAAGCTGTACAAAGAGGAGAGCCCAGATGTCAAGAATCATGGGAGATGTTTGGTTGCAGAATTTTAAAAGATACCTGTGGCTGTTTATATATAGCTAAATATTAAGTATCAAAATACCAAGCAAAACATACACTTGAAAACTGTACTTTAATTCATAATTTTTATGGAGTTTAACTTAGGTTTAATTGCCTCTGTAGGAAGTGTAATAGTCTCTCTAGACATTCTTGCACTGGTATTTAACTGCCTGCTCTTATTTTTGTTTTAGATCCAGTAACTAATGTTTCCTCCTTATGGCATTAGATTTTGAAAGAAAAAGACTGAAAACAAAATTGTTGGAGTATACAAAAACAAGATGGGAACTAGAGAAAGTTAAAAACAATATTAAGAAATATGAAAATAATTATGTGGCATGTATCGGAGCATTTGTGAGGCATGGAACAATGTCAACCCTAGAAACTTTTGCCTATGTATAATTTGGTCCTTCCTCAAGGAAGGTGGGCTGGACTAAATGACCTACATTTCTATAATTCTAAACCCTATTCTTCAAAACAGTGACAATGCTTTTTCAAATTTGCTCAGATAACTTTCATTTAGCAACTTCTCCCCAGATATGACAATACCTATCCTTTCTTTTTCATACAGTACCAACCAGCCAAAATCAGCCTTGAGTTATACGGTCATCTAACTTGAATAGTCTTGTGTTATTGAAATTCAGCCTTTGGTGGCATGTGGTGATACCCTGTAACTTTCAGTGGATAAGTAGATCATAGGTACAACTGCAGTTTAGCCAATAAATTTAAGATACAACTAGAAAAATATCTGAATTTTTTTTTTTTTTTAAAGGAAGGGCCTAGCTTAGACTTGGGTGATGTGGGGGGTAGGGAGTTGGGGGGGGGGTAAGAAGTGATTGCAAATGGCTTCTTGGACGGGGGCCTGGACAATACAGGAAGAAGCCCTCCTATTTGGAGGGTTCCAGGGCCCACCAAATTATTCTTTAACCACTGGGTGAGGGTGAAGGCTCTCTTCTTCCTGGATTGATTTCTCAGTAATTGTGTGGGGCACAGACATAAAGTAGGGGGACAGACAAAGAATTACATTTACCTTTAAAGTGTATATTAGCTAATGTTGTGTGTGTGCCTTTCAGTGTCATGAGTTAAATAATTTTGTAATAACATATAATAGACATTATAACCAATGTCCAACAAGACTCCATATTGACAGTTCGGAACTTCTGCTTAAGCATTGTATTGCATTTTGTATACTTAATGAAACCTGGTTTAGGCGTATGCTGTATATGCTCTTTTAAATGTGTGAACAAGGTGTGTGAATGAAGGGTGTGTGTGTGTGTAAAGCGGCCAGTCTCAATTGCCAGCCTGTCCTGATGGAGCACAATTGCCATCTAAATAACTGAACAATGCAGACATCTTCAATGAAAGCAAACAGAAGGAGCCACCCCAGACAGAAAACAACAAAATACAATCAAGTCTGCAAGTGGCTGGTGACCAGTGATCTCACAAGAACCCTGAGGCAAGGTGCCACAGCAAATCCCATAGACATAAGTGGGGGAGGGAGCCAGTTTAGGTGGGGGAGGGAAATAGGAGGACTTTAAACAAGTAAACAGTTCCTTTCCATATTTCTATTAGTGCTGCTCAAAAGAAAAGAATCCGGCATCCTGTGCAACTGGATTTGGCTTTGTGGGCAAGTAGGAGTACAAACAGTAAGATTAGACTGGTTTGATTACTGAGTATCATTTATTCATTGCCACTCTTCAGACTGGAACTACTATTTAATTCTTCTGCTCTTCTCTTTTGCTTTCTTATACACAGCATAAGAACACCAGACAGTAAGCCACAAAGTTAGCCTTTCTCTTGTTTACAAGCTTTTGAGGCGTAGCCATTAGCGTGGTGTAGCTCAACAAAACAAGTAAGGAGTCTTGTGGCACCTTTAAAGGTAACAAATGTATTTATTCAGGGCTTCTTGGGGTTGAATTCCCACTTCCAAAGACATTGGAAAAGGGGGGGAGGTAATGAGTCTTTAAAAGTGCCAGTAGAAAGTGCCAGTTTCAGGTGTATTTCTGACCGGTGTCAGAAAACTAAAGAATTCATTCCTGTACAGAAAGGTGTAGTTTATTAACAGTGTGGCCAGTGGCTTTTTGAGGGTATACTAATCATCCTCTAGTCTATTCCGTCACCAGTAAATATACGTGTAGCTTAATAGTGTGTGGATATTGTATTTAAGACTATCACTATCTAAAGGTTTAATTTTGAAAGAAGAAGAGCTGATTAATTTCCAAAACATCTGCTTACATACACACATTTTTTTCCTATAGGCAATGGATCTCAGACACTTTTTCAAAAGAAGAGCTGTCATGCAGGGAAAACAGAGAGAGGAGACAGGGAAAGTGGAGCCAACTGCAACAGATTGAAGTGGAAGGTGCACAGGGGCCTTCCAGCAAGGACACAGGGAGAAATGTGACATTTCATTTTAGCGAATATAATGACGGTCCTCCTGATTTAGGAGAACAGGAAATGGGCCCCATGCAGCCAAAGTTAAAAGTACCCCTACGAGAATCATAGGGTTGGAAGGGACCTCATAGGTCATCTAGGCCAACCCCCTGCCAGAGGCAGGACCACTCCCACTAAACCATCTCAGTCAGGGTTTTGTCCAGCTGGGCCTTAAACACCTCCAAAGATGGAGATTTCACCACCTCCCTCGGCAGCTCATTCCAAGGCTTCACTACTCGCCTAGTAAAAAAGTTTTTTCTAATATCCAGCCTCGACCTCCCTAACTGTAACTTGAGACCATTGCTCCTCATTCTGTCCTCTGTTACCACCGAGAACAGTCGAGCTCCATCCTCCTTGGAGCACCCCTTCAAGTAGTTGAAGGTTGCTGTCAAATCCCCCCTCAATCTTCTCTTCTGCAGACTAAATAAGCCTAATGCTTTCAGTCTTTCCTCATAGGGCTTGTGCTCCAGCCCTTTGATCATTTTGGTTGCCCTCCACTGGACTCTCTCTAGCATGTCCCTGTTCTTTTTGTAGTGGGGAGCCCAAAACTGAACACAGTATTCTAGATGTGGCCTCACCAGTGCAGAATAGAGGGGAATGATCACATCCCTCGATCTGCTGGTAACACTTCTTCTGATGCAGCCCAGTATGCCATTGGCCTTTTTGGCAGCAAGAGCACACTGCTGACTCATATCCAGCTTCCCATCCACCATGACCCCCAGGTCCTTTCCTACACCGCTGCTACTTAGCTGAATGTTCCCCAGCCTGTAGCAGTGCATGGGGTTTTTCCATTCCAAGTGCAGGATTTTACACTTGTCCTTATTGAACCTCATAAGATTTCTATTGGCCCACTGTTCCAATATATCTAGGTCTCCCTGAATCCTATCCTTGCCCTCCAATGTGTCTACTGTTCCCCCCAGCTTGGTGTCATCCGCAAACTTACTGAGACTGCAGTCTATTCCATCATCCAGATCATTGATGAAAATGTTGAACAGAACCGGCCCCAGGACCAACCCCTGGGGCACACCACTTGTGACTGGTTGCCAGCTAGACATGGATTCCTTCATGCTGAAACTGTTGATCTAGCCAGTTTTCTATCCACCTTATAGTCCACCTACCCAACCCATACATCCTTAATTTGCCAATGAGAGTGCTGTGGGAAACTGTATCAAAATTTGGTTTGAAAAAACGGTCTTTTCAGTATAACTGTTTGAAAAGTATAAGTGGCTAGAATACTCTGTTAAACAAAATGCAGCATTTTGTTTTGCATGCAAACATTTTGCGGCAAAACACACCAGAGGGAACATTGATGCATTTTTTAACAATGGCTTTAACAACTGGAAGAGGGCACTAGATTCTTTTAGAGAGCATGAAAATTCAGCAATGCATAAGGGTATATAAATGCATTCAGCACAGCAGGTTTCAGACATGTGGGATTGGGCCTGTGCCCCGGATCTTTTTCTTATCCAGCAATGCCCCTGGCGTGGATGCAATTATACTTGGATAAAATGGCAAATAGCTTATTCTTCTCAGGAATTGGTATCAGTTATACTAGCAAAGACTTTCCTATATAAGTTGTATCTACACTAAAGGCGTTTGCTATGCTAACTATACTATTTGCTTGCATGCACCATTTTCATCACCATCATTATCTGTCCTGCAGTAGTGCCTACGGCCAGTCTCCAGCTGAAATCAGGGGAGATATTAGACCTAACAGACCCACTCAACCAAGTCATTTACTGACCTGACCAAACCTTTCCCCCTGAACTTAAGGGGCTACCACTACTTACTTCCCATGGCCTCAGTATGACGGCGTATTCATGGTCCTGCTTCTGCTGCACTGCATGTGGGCTGTACAGTGAGCCAGGCTGCAACTCCTTGGCACATTCACTTTCTGCAAGTGAACAGAGTGCAACAAGCTGGTGGCGGCTGGCAGGAATGGATCACACAGCTGTAGCTGGGCCAACCTCATGAGGAGAAAAATTTAGTTGAAAGGAGTAAATTGTTTTCTTCCCAACCTGGACCTGACTCTTGAAGTCAAGGACTGTCAGGTTGGGTTACAGGTCTCCAGATTGTGGCCTTTGTATTCTAGCTACTGTATACACATTTAGAGTCAGATTTTTAGATCCTTACTCATGCTGGATAGCACCCTCCTCCACAAATAGCTCCAGCGGGACTGCTTGTGGTATCAGATGCTACTAAATGTTAGTATCTGAATCTGGTGCATAATTAACATAATCTCTGCCCCCCAAAAACTTCTTGTTTAAACAGAAGAGACAGACCCAGTATGAGGAGAAGGAATGTAGTATTATCCCCATTTTACAAATGGGAAACTGAGTTGGAAAGATTAAGTGATGTCCCTACTGTATATCAATCAACCGCTGTCTGATTGACATGCTGCTGAAAACCAACAGGGCTCCTAAAACTCTACCATTCATTTGTTCCTCTGCTAATTACACATCATCACTTCAGGCCTGTGGGCACCAGGGACAGAGCCTGATTTACACTTTACACAGCCCTAGGCACTACATTTTCAGCAACCCACCCCATCTCCACGCAATTTACCTTTGTTTTCCACATGTGGGAAGGCAATGGGGGAGAAAGAGGCTGGCCAGGCTAGCTCTAGGTGGTGGTGAGGGTTTAGGGTGGTTGGCTAAACCTGTTCTAGGTGGTAGAATATGGTCATCCCTGTGCTCTGGTTTCTGGCTTGATGGGGGAAGAGGAGCAAAAGGCGGCAGCAGAGCCCAGAGGGGAAGAGGAGCAGGCCCAGAATGCCAATGTTCATAGAGGCCAGGGCCCCAAACTGACCATGGCCCTCTCCTGAGAATGGGCCCTATTGCCCTACATTCACAGTTAAGCAACCTAGGCACATGCCTAATTGGAAATCTGGCCCTGACCAAGGAGCAGGAAGGGATAGTATTCATCAAGTCCAGTCCCCTGCACTCATGGCAGGATCAAGTATCCCTTAAACCATGTCTGACAAGTGCTTGTCTAACCTGCTCTTAAATACTTCCAATGCTGGAGATTGCACAATCTGCCTAGGTAACTTAGTCCAGTGGTTAATCACTCTGAGAGTTAGGAATTTTTTCCTGATGTCCAACCAAAACCTCCCTTGCTGGAATGTAAGCCCATTGCTTTTTGACCTATCATCAGCGGTTAAGGAGAACAATTTTTCTCCCTCCTCTTCATGTCAAGCGCTTAGGGTACTTGAAAACTATTATCACATCCCCTCTCAATCTCATCTTTTCCAGACTAAACAAATTCATCTCTATCAATCTTCCCTCATAAGTCTGGTGTTCCAGACCTCTAATCATTTGTGTTGCTCTTCTCTGGACTTTCTCCAATTTCTCCACATCTTTCCTGAAACAAGGTGCTCAGAACTCAACACAGTGCTCCAGTTGAGGCTTAATCAGGGCTGCGTAGAGCAGAGTAATTACCTCTCTTGTCTTGCCTACAATACTCCTGTTAATACATGCCAGAATGGTGTTTGCGTTGTTTGCGACAGACTTATACTGTTGACTCATATTCAGCTTGTGGTCCACTATAACACTCAGATCCCTTTCTGTAATATTTCTTCCTAGGTAGTCATTGCCCATTTTGTATATGTGCAATGGCTTGCTCTTTCCTAAGTGGAATACTTTGCACTTGTCTTTATTGAATTTTATTCTGTTTACCTCAGACCGTTTTACCAGTTTGTTGAAATGTAGGTGTCCTGAGGATGCAATTGTATCCGCCATGCTCACTGTTGCCATAGAAGGCAATTAAGCTGTGATGCATGTGGAACGTTGAACCCTGGAGCGGCGGTCACATTACAGGGCCGGGCTAGGGGACCCACTGGAGGGTGGCTCAAGCAGTACCAGGCTCCTTGCTTTCCAGATTAAGCTCTGAGCGCTGGTATGTGCTTAATGAAGAACACTGCTACATGCACTGCTGAGGCCCCAGGCTACCACCATGGTTCCTAAGTGTGAGTGGGTCAGGCCTGCCTGGGGCTGCAACTACAGCAGGGTGAAAGGGGCAAAGCCCCAGGCACCAATTTGCAAGGGTACCAGACCTTTCCTGGCCCTGAAGAGGAAGGTACCTTGCTAGCACCAGGGGATCCTCACTTCATGCACTACCCTCCCCTTCCCAGTCCCTCCCTTTGCATGTTTGCCCAAGAAAGGAAATTAGAGGTGTTTGAGTGTACTGGGGGATAAGGAAATGACTGAATTGGCAACAGGTTGATGTTCACTTCTAAGGCAGCCCAGGGAGTTCTAGAGAACCCCTTGGGGCCCTGAGAGGAGGCTTGGGGGCCCATTCAGCCTTCCAGCAGGCAGCCGCAGCACCTGTCACCCCGCTAGGCCCAACCGGGCATGGGGCAGGCAAAGCACAATGAGGGCCTACACCAGTGTTTCCCAACCAGCGTGCCATGGCAGACAGGCACGCCGTCAAGGTCGCAACAGGTGTGCCACAACATTTTTTGAAAAACGACTCAAAGAGCTCCGGATTGGTTCATTGCCTCACAAATATTCATGCGTTCATGTGGAAGCTATATGGTGGTGTGCCTCAAATTAACTAAAGGTAGCAAGGTGCGCCAGGACAGAGATGTTGAGAACCAGTGCTCTACACCAGTGTTTCCCAACCAGTGCACCATGGTAAACAGGTGTGCCGTCAAGCTTCAGCAGGTGGACCATGGAATTTTTTTGAAGAACTACTCATGAGAGTTTTGGATTGATCATGAATGTTCCTTTGGCAGCTGTATGGTGGTGTGCTTGCAAATAATTAAAGTTATCAAGCTGGGCCAGGGCTGAGATAATGTTGGGAACCACGGCCCTAGACAAGGCCCCAGGAAGTCCCACTCTGCTTTCCCATGATGGGGCGCAGCCTGGCGGCAGGATTCATGGCGTTCAGGGCTCACCACTGACTCCCACCCACTCTGCCTAACACTGGAAGGGCCGGGAGCGCCACACCCCGCCACCAGGCACCCACGTGTTAGTCAGGCGCGGGAACTCCCGCGGCACCGCCCCCTCCTTCCGGCCAATCAGCCCGCGAGCCAGTTGCGCTGTTCGGTTCGGAGTCCAACTTTTGGACCAATAGGCAGCGGGGGGCGGAGCCAAGAGGACGATGGCGGCGGCGGCGCGGCGGCTCCTGCTGGCTGGGCCAGTCCTGAGGAGGCGGAGACTGTGAGTGACGTTGCTGCGAGGCGGGGGGGAGGGGGCGCTGTACTCAATCCCACCCCCACAAATCCCGTCCCGCGAGAGCGAGGGCGGGCGGAGGGGGTGCCGCGGTGTTGCACGCGACAGCCGGGTCCCCAGCCAACGGCCGCGGCGCGAGCGCCTCCTCGCCCCGCCCCTTGACCCAACTGACCCCAAAGCCCCTTCTGCGTGCGCAGCCCCCGCTCCCTGTGAAACGCCTCCCCTCCCCCATTCAGAGTGTTCTCCTGTCCCCCGCCCCTCAGCGCTGCGGCCCCGCCTCCTAGGCAAGGTCATGGCTCTACCCAGTGCGCATGCGCAAAGAGAGCAGCAAGGACCAGCTGGCTTCTGCTTTTCTCTGCAACTGGCCTGGGCAGCCTCTGTGGGGTGAGGAGGAGCCAGGGCTGCCCCTGTGGCTGGGGTTGGTCAGTTGGTCTGTCTGCAGCTTGTCAGTATGAAAATCCCAGCTGCAAAACTGGTCTCTGCCTCTGACAAGAAAACGGGTTTCCTAGCTAACTAGGTTTGTTTCTTAGTGCCAGCGGATGGGGGTCTCTATAAATTATTTATCTTTCTCCAGGGGTTAGATTGCCTGCTTGGTAGTTTTTGGCTACCAATGAAGGAGAAAGACGAAGAAAAGTAACTGTAATCAAAGCAAGCAAGGAGTCCTCTGTAGGTTTATCAGATCCTAAAGCACGGAAAGGCGGACACATGGGGAAAATGTAGTATTAAAGTAATATTTTTCTGTTTTTAGGGGGCCCTAGATCACTTCCCTCCTAAAAATAGGGTGTTCCGGCATACTTCAACCCCTGTAGGCAAAAAAGCAGACAAAATCGTGTATTTTCAAAATGCCTGCTGGATGGAGGACGTGAAGGTAATAAGGAGGACATGTCCTTCTTTTGCCTGACATCTGGTAACCCTAGTCCTGTGGCACTTAAAGGCTAACAAATTTATCACGAGCTTTTCGTAGAAGATCCCACTTCCTTGGATGTTTTGAAGTAAGTTCCCCCATTTTCAAAGTGTCTGATGATGTGGGATTTTCTCCAATGAAAGCTCATGTGATAAATAAAACTGTCAGTCTCTACAAGTGCCACCTGCAGAGCTGTAACTACGGCAAGGCGAATGGGGCTTTGCCCCAGGCACACTGGAGCAGCTCAGTAGAGCCACTCTATTCAAAGGTGCGTTTTGCTGCACTGGCCCCAAGTGCTGCTAGTTGCAAGTGGCATGTTCCAACTGGAACGCGCCCCAGGCACTGAAACAAAGCGTTACAGCTCTGACCGCATGGCTCCTTGCTTGTTTTGCTGTGCTAGACTAACACGGCTACCCCTTTGGAACTTACCAGTAATCAGTTTATGCCTTGCTGGTGGCATGCTCTACCTGACATGTTTGAGAAAATTCATATAGGACAAATCTAGCAAGGACCCGGTGGAGACTCTGGACCAAATACAAGAAAAAAAATTACACCGATTATAATTCTGTAGTTAATAATTCAGGGCCATTTATTTTGTGACACATGCACAATTCATTTAAAGTCTTGAGGGTTTGTATGTGCATATTTGTGGGCTGGATTTGATGCTTAGTAAATCAGAATGAATGTACTGAGAGTGAATTTTGGGAATGGTTGCTAGAAATGTGTCTGCCTCACAGCAAAGGCAGCTCTTGATTTTTAGGGCCATGTGATATATGACTGAGTGCTCAAATCAAATCTCAGTAGTACAGTTCTGAGGGGGGAAATCACTTTCCAGTTAGCTGTGGGAGACTCCTTAATCCAAGGAGAAGGTCTGTAATTTCTTTAGAATTAAATATTTCATTGTAAAGCAAAGTTTTTGGCTCTTAATGCAAATGCAAGCCAATGTAATGTTATCTTCCTGTAGTAACAGAGTTTCCTTCATTTTCAGAATTTTTCTAAGTAGCTACAGCATGAAATTGATAACATGCTGGTCAGTTTCATACCTGTATTACTCAGAACACCTAAGGCAGCCCTAAAGTGGACTAGTATTGAGACAGTTTCATATTGCTACTGCTTGGGAAACTTATGAGCAGCAAATGAAGAGTGCCTTATGGCAATGAAAGAATAAAACTGAGATGAGAAAGGAGTAAAAGAGCATAGACTTTTTACCTTTCATTGCTGTCAGGAGGTTGAGAACCATAGAGACCCATAGCATCAGCAGACAGGAGGTTCTGGTTTGTTGTGAAAAGAGAAAATTATTGTTGTCCATGACAGCTGGCATGTGAGCTTCAAATTTATCAGATGCCCATAGCCAGAAGTTCTTTGAGAGACGGAGGAACCTCTTGAAGGGTTCAGGGACAGCATCCTGGTAGGAATTCCACCAGATGAGGGATGGGAACTCTTACATCATGCCTCTGTTCAGTGTAGTCTGTGTCTTAGGTAATTAGACAATGTTGAAGGTAATGAAAAGGTAATTAGACAATGTCTAGACTACAGGTACGGTGCTGCAGTGGCACAGCTGTGCCGATAGTGGACTACAGAGCTCTCCAGTCGGCATAACAAAACCAGGACTGCGAGTGGCATAAGCTATGTCAGCAGGAAAGGCTCTCCTGCCAACATAGTGCTATGCATCCTAGCATGTAAGCTAGTGTAACTTACATCTTCCAGGGTGGAATATTAACACCCTTACATTCATGGCCTTAGAGGAACTGTAAAAATGTTCCTTTGCTGTGAGGTCCTAGCAGGCTGTGCTTCCTGCACTGTGGGATAAGTTTATTGTGGAACTGTTCTGAGAAAAGTCCAAAAGATGTAAATTAAAACTTAAATATTTGCCATGTTATTTGCATGTCTAGTTTGACTGGGCTCTTGCTACCATCAGATGAGAGATGTGGGGCAGTTGGTAGAAGCTTTGCGTCCCTTGTGGACAAGATCTTCCCTCCTCTTCCCACCATGGAGCAGTTGCCGATTTCTGCTCTATTTCTTTCTGAAAGGGACATTTATAATATATGCCACTTAATAAGCACACAAGGAAAATAAACACAAATTAGTTTATTTTAATTACCACAAAATTACCCTTGCGAGTTGTCTTTTTAAGACTGACACAACTTCTAAATCAATGTGTGTGACCTGGGCCCTTCTTAGAGCTGAAGCGCTAACTGAAGCTAATAAACTGTCTGTAATGCCAAACCTGTCACAGTGGCGGCAAAATCCACTGGATTTGCTCTGTTTTTACTTTCTTTTAAAATGTTTTGTGTAACTTTTTAGTGCATAAACTGCTCTGGATAAAAATAAACTCTTCTGTAGTTAATATTGTTTCACTTGTCTTGAAATAAGATCTGTTTTGCTAACTGGATTGAAGGGTTGTCATCTAGTTCAGTGGTTTCCAACTAGTGTGCCATGAGAACTGTCCAAGTGTGCTGTGAAACTTTTTGTACAAAGGTAATGAAAATCAATGTAAAGTAAATATTGGTTAGAATATTATTTAAGATGAAACAAACAAAATTCCAACTTATAAAACTTGTGAAAATTAATCATCAAATTAAAAGCGAGGTATTAGTCTTTCAATACTATAACATGAACATTCTAAACACAGATGGGCAAAGGACAAAATTGAGATTACATCTATTTTTTGTGGTGGGTTCGAAACATTAATGCATTTGATCCTTTTTTAGCTTGTTATATGTTCTGTGTTGCAAACTTCTTTGGTAAGACCATAACAGAAATGTAAGTAAATGTGACATTTATGAACAATCAATTCAGCTGAAAAAAGTGGGTGTGCCAAGGAATTGTTTGTCTTGATGAAGTGTGCCATGTTACTGAACAGGTTGGGAACCACTGATCTAGTTGTAATTTCTTTTCTGTTACGTATTCTGTAGACATGCTGATTATGTTAATAACTTAGCATGCAGTGCCTTTGAAAGTGCTCCACTGGATGAACTAGAGGCTGAAGTCTTCAGTTTAGAAAAGTGGAATTTCAAGTATTGATAAAGTCTTACCTATCTTTTTAAAAATTATCCAGAGGCAAGAACACTGGCAGAGTCTGTGCCCATCGGCTGGCCTCTCAGTGTTCCTCAGCCTTAATGTGTCGAGACCTGTGAACCTGAGGATTGTTTCATCTTCATGGCCATTCTGCTAAGATGGCCAATTCGTGACAGTTATGAAGATTACAAGTCTGTCCATAATTGGGCTGAGATAATGAGTTCATTTCACGTGATGCCAAAATAGCCACCAGGTGATAGTTTTTTTGAGCCTTGTCTTGCAAGATGACCTGTTTGGTGAACACCTATATCTTTGCAGAGCCCCATTGAAACCAGTGACTCTCCACACAGGCATAAGGCTCTGCCTGTGCTGATCATCTTGCACATTCAAGCCCGTAAATCAGGGCTGCAATTTCCTGGAGAAAACTAAGTTGAGACAGGGCTCTGGTGATACCTGCTTAAACCTGGTTTAAACTGGGAAAAATAGTTGGATCAGTGTTTAACAAGCATAGAACAAATCTTTTCAAATGCTTAAAACTGAGGAATAGGCTTGGTCTATCCACTATGTCAGAGTTGGCCATCTGCATCCACTACAGAATGCTGGATGGCCAAATGCATCTAGACTGGAAATCTTCATCTCTGCATGCTCCTGACTGCTTAATGCTTCAAGCCTACAATTTTGAATTATTATTTTCACATAATCAAATGTTTTCTACTTTTATTTATATAATAGTGAAAGCTGACATACAAATCAATCATGACATGTATAACTTCCTTGAGAAAATATTTAACCAAAATGTATACAGACATTCCACTGTTCAGTATTGTAATGACATACATTAGTATTACAGCCACGACAGTTTTATTTTTAAAGAACTCAAAATTAATCTACAAATGTATGACTGCCTTTATGTAATCACAATCTGAATATATAACTACAATGATGTGTAATGTGGTATACATTAATTAAAGACGGTTTGGTTTGGTTTTTAAAGAGAAAATGCCTTTAACAGGGACTAATGAGTTTTTTCCCCAGGGTGGTGAAACTATGCCATCTCTGCCCTAAATCATTGCCAATTTGCAGTGGATCAGGGGTGGAACATAGGTATTAAAGGTCCTGTAGCCTGTTCCCTGAGCCATCCAGTCCCTGGGTTTTGACACCAGGCTGAAAGCAGGTCCTTAACTGACTCTCTACCTTCATGGAACAGAAATAAAAAGATTAATCAGATTATTTGAATGGATTTGGGAGATGGGTAGTCTTCTCGACCTTCTGAATGATCTGCAGAAATATTTTCTCATGACACTTAACAGAAAAGGTCCCTGCCAAATGCATAGTTAATTGTCATATTTGTATAGACCTTGCTTCAGTTCACCTTAGAATAATGTTTATGGAAGCCTGTACTCTGTTTCTATTGGCTCTCCTGGGACTCACTGACCCCTTCCTCACCAAGGTTACTACAGGTGGTTTTGCTAAACTTGATGGGTGGATGTTGGGCTTCAAACTGCTTCCCAAGGTCTCAGTCAATAGAGTTGACTTACCAAAGATCTAAGGTGGGGGATCAGAAGAGTCTTGCTGAGCAATAAGTTAGCCAAATGGAAGTGGGAAGAGAAAATAAAAGGACCACTTAAAAAGTGTACAACTTATGCACATGTTCACTGAATCTAATTCCATGTTTCCTTGTCTTTGTCTAGTGAGAATCTGTGTAGTTATGGAAACAATGATAGCAGGTGCTGTATGGGGCTTCTGCATAATGGTTGTACATTCAGCTTAGAATATTTTCAGTCAGTGGCAGTAAGACTAGGTGCCCATATCCCATGGTGATGAGTATGATATAAATGCTGAATTAGATGGTGGGGCTGCCAGCTTACAGAGAGTAACTCAATGGGCTCTTCTGATCTGGTGGTGGTGGTCTCAGCTGTCACAGAAACTGTTTTTTGTGTTGCTGTGAGATCCTTGCATCAAGAGTCTGCTTTTTAAAGATGCTATCAGAACAAGAGAGGAGTGAATGTATCGTTATGCGCACAGGAGGAGACCACAGTGTTCAAACCTGCAAAACAATTTTCATCTGTTTTTTCTTGTTCATAATGTTTCAAAGCTTTCATCTTTTTTGTCTGGAATTTTCTATACTTGGTATCTTCCAGAGATGGATGGATTGATGAATGGAGAAATATATATATATTCCTGTTTTTAAAAGCTTTACCCTTTTTGGGTTTTTTTTGGACAGGTTTCTATTAAAAACAGCTAGTGTTTGAAGCTTATCATAGCTGTAGTCCTTATTGAGGGCTCATGCACTGGCCTTATTTGAAGGAAAAAATTCATTTATTCTTTGAAATTGTGCATTGAGCACATTCCACAGGAAAACTTCTTTACCATCAGAATTGCATATTTAAACCAAGATGAACTGCATTTGACTGCTCAGTTGTTTGAGAGCATATTAACTTGAAGGATATGTATGTTTGCAGAACGGTAGCCTAAACCTGTTTCATCTCGGGTGCGCAAAGTCAGTTTCTCAATCAAAAGGCGTATAACAGCACCTACAGTGTTGGGAGGCTTAATAAGTGTTTGAATTAAAAATGGTGTAGGAGTGCAAGCTGTTGCTTTTGTTAATTCCATTTCAGACCACATTCAGAAGCTAAGAATACTTGGTCTAAAACTTTTACACTTGGGATAAGTGTCTGACAAGATGATATTTTTCTCCCACGAAACCATATGCGATAAATAAATGTGTTAGTCTTTGAAAGTGCCACCAGACTCTTTGTTTTTGCTGAATTAGACTAACATGGCTATCCCCTTGCAGCCTAATTTATATAGCACAGAGGACTTGCTCCCTCGTGTTCTCTGTCTCTGTCTCTGTCTCTCTCTCTCTCTCTCTTTTTTTTTTTTTTTTTAAAGCTCCTGCTGTCCTCTATGTCAGTGGTTCTCAGCCACAGTGTTGGGACACATGACTGTCCTGACATAGTGGTAAGTGTGTGACACGGAGAGCCAGGGACATGGCTGGATTTGGCCTGGGGTGAGTGGGCTTGTGTGTCGTGTAGGGTCGCAGTATACTGCCAGGTGTGTTACAACAGGCAAAAGATTGAGAACTACTGCTCTATCTCACTCCAGGAAACTGCTTCCTGTTTACTGTTGCCTAGGAATATGCAAGATTGTGGCTACTTGGAAAGCTGGTATCAGTGTTTTTCAGAGGTTGGACACTGGAGGGTGCTAAAGCAATATGAGCTGAAATTATCCCAGGAAATTAAAATGTTCTTCCTGCATTTTTTTTATTAGTCAAAGAAATGGTTTGATTCTTTGGTGCAACATTAATATGAACACAAATAAAGTAAATTTCACAGGTAGCAAATTCTAAGTATGTTGCTTTTTACAATTTTGAGTAAAGGTATCAGTGAAGTTTTAAAAGAGTATCTGCAGATAAGTTCCAAAGGGGCGGCCGTGTTAGTCTAGTAAAGCAAAAAAAGCAAGGCGTCTTGTGGCACTTTAAGACTAACAGATTTATTTATCGCATGAGCTTTCATGGGAGAAAATTCCACTTAATCAGACGCTTTGAAGAGGGGGAACTTACAGAATTGGATGAAAATAAATGCAGGAGAGTGTAAGCCATGGGATCAGGTCATACTGCAACAGCAAATCAGACCATTTGTAAGGATTCAGACTCTAATTCGGAGGGAGGGTGAAGTCAAATTACCTGTTATAATGTGAAAAGAATTCATAGTCACAATTCAGGCCTGCTTTCACACAATCTAATCTGCATATTTTTTGAATTTCAGGAGAAACAGTTGCAACAAATGGTGGAAATTAACTTTGCTGTTACTGACCCCAATTAATATGTGCTAAATTTCAACTGAAGTTCCCTGTTGATTTCCCCATCTTTTCCTGTACCTCATAATTCTTTTTTAACCCCTTTTGCCTCTGACTGTAGCTGGCATAAATTTGAATTACCTGTTATCATGGGATAGACAAAGCTCTGTTGATTTGTCTTCCCTTGTCTGTCCCTACAGGACTGAATCAAGATACTGTCATGGATTGAGCTGATGAACTTCTTACTTTTATTTTATTATTTTAATTAAGTATGGTTAGTATCAGGAGCTCTGCAGTGATGAAAGGGAAATGATGAAAATATGAAGAATTTGGGACATAGAGTTGATCTCTAAATTTTAATGTAGTCTGCATTAAAGCAGTTAATAGATACATTTTATATTGAGTTTTCAGGTGACCTAATTTCCCTTAGTACTGTACGTTTAGCTTTTACACATCTGCACCTAATTTGTAAAAAGGACTTAATGAGAAACTTCAAACAGTTTAAATGTCAATTACAAAGAAAGCGAGGTTTTAAAGTTCCAGTAATCTGTCCATATTGGTCATCGAAACATGATCCCAGGTGGATGTAATTCAAGACAGATGGCATTCCAGAGGCACAATTACAAAGAGCTTATATATTTTCAACACTAACAAGCTGTCACGCTAAGTTGTAGCTACACTTGCAGTACTGTATGACTACAATTACTGTTTTATCTGGTGTGGACTTCATACTAAAGAGTTTTAATTCACTCCTTAAACTATCCGTGAGCTGTTAGGGTACACGGAGGCAAAGACTATTTTGTAGAATTAATTTAGATTTACTAGTTCTGTTGCTAACCTAAAAGATGTTATTTACAAAAAGGAAACACAAAACGGAGCATATATTGTAAGGGTTGGGGGGGTTGTTTGTTTGATTTTTGGGGGGTATAACAAAACTAGCTTATCACGGGATTATTTTTATTTCCTTGCAATAGAAAATTATTTTACTTGTTTTGATTCCTAAGAAATAACCATAATAAATTTAAGCCACACTATTTTGGGTGTCTTCAAATGATGTTTTAAACTCAGAATCTGTGAAATAAAGCTCTACTTATTTTGAAAGTTAAAGCTAAAGAGACTGGCTATGATTTCACTTGCATTGGTGTAAATCAAAAGTAACTTCAACTGAAGTAAATCTGGAGTCACCCGCCTAATGTGTAAAGTCAGATTTGAATTGCACGTAAGGGTGTGATTATGAGATTTGACCCATACTTTATGGCAGAGCTAAACATACTGAACAGAACATAATAAATTATTGATTGAAATTTCAGCTGAGTGCTATATCCCTAGACATTTAAAAGTTATAAAATTAAATGTATTTCATAGCAATTTAGGCAAATTAATTTTCTGGCCCTTAGTACTAACCAATAAAAAATGACTGCCTAAATAGATTTCTTTTTTTTGCATTGTCTTCTGTTTGTGTTAATACTAAAACAAGAACATAAGACTTTAAACTGTTAGAGTTTTATGTGTATGTGTGTGTTCATCTTTGAGATTTTAAAGAGAATCACTCAAAATTTAAGATGTTTTCCTGCATTGAGACTTTTTTCCCTTTTTGGTCACATTAAACAAATACTCAAGCATGGACACACATAGGCAGAACCTTTGAATGGGGCATGTGTGCTGAAGAACACGTATAATATAAATAGTGTAGTGGCTAGCACCTCTGCTTAATATGCAGAAGGTCCTGGGTTCAGTTCCCAGGGGGTTGGACTCCATGATCTCATGAGGTCCCTTCCAGCCCTATGATTTGATCTGATCTGATTATACTAGTTTAGCTACCTCTCAGGTAATGTAGAGGACTGGAGAAGGGCTAAAATGCTTATGACTTAAATTTCTGATTTAAGTGGTGAGATTTTTTGCCCCCTAATGTAAAAAACAAAACAAAACAAAAACAAAAAACAAGGGTTTAAACTGGTGTCAAAACATCCTATTCTCTTTTCCTGGTGGGAAAAAATGTAAGTGCTATTTGAGATGCAGAGTCCTCCACCAAACCAGCTAGGCTTCAGACCCACACTTACAACAAAATACCAATTTTACCTACAATTTACTTGTTTTCCCTTTTTATGCAGTGGCATTTGAGTGGCCTCAAATTGTTTTTAAAGTAAAAGAACCCCCAAAGCTCTTTACTACTGTATTTTACCATGTCTTGAATTATTAAATCTTTATATAAATTCAGAAGTAATTTGTCACATATAAAATCCTCTGATATATCTTCCCCCATCTGGGTTGCTGCGTTGTGATTAGTTTTCAAAGCATAGCATCAGTTTTGTAGACTGGGAATAATTATTTGTTAGTTCAAAAATTATGTATAATTCTCTATGTGTAAAAAAAAAAAATTTGGGGGAAGGATATGAAAGCAGAAGGAAGGAAAACATTTTCTTAGTTTATTCAAATTAGTTTTACAGCTATATTTTCTGTCTGCATTAGATAATAGTAAATCTTGATCTATGGTATTTTTCTCCTGGAGGAATTTCTCCCTCTGACTTACTTAACATTGAGCGCTTAAATTCTTAACAGTATTTCCCAAAGCACACCTCTCTACCTAACATGCTATAAAAACTCCATAAGATTGAGAATATTTACCAGAATGCCACACAGGACAACTCTGGCTGAATTAAGCCCTGCTCCCAGCAGTTGTATGGGTAACATAATGCAGTCAGATGTTTGAATCAGGCTTCACTTTAAGACTTAAAATAATTATTAAAGAGTGAGTGGGAAAGTTTCTTGCACCTGGAAAATTAGAAGAGCAGAAGCAAGAGACATGTCCGCATCCTTTCCCTGGTGGTTCTTCACCTGTGAATTTGAACTGTGGTGGTAATAAAATTTTGTGGACCTCATTTTATGTGAAACCATTAAGCAACATGTGAATTTGGGACTAGCTACCCTTCATTCTTCGGGACACCAAAAGGTGCCATTTATAAGTTGAGAGTGCCTGCAGGAAGGCAAAACAGGCTTGTAAACTTAAACTCTAGACTCCAGAAGGTTACCGGTTTTTAGTGTAGGGTACACACTTAGATTGTCAAAATTGCAAATGTGCTTTATGTTTGGTTTTGTTTTTTTTTTTAAATTGGAAAACGTGTATATAAATGGCTGGTATAATAGCTTTTCATGCTTCTCACTGGTGTATTTGCTCTATCTTATGTCATAGAAAAGCCATAATTGTGACTGACCCTGCAATAAATCCTAAATTCTCAGGGGAAAGTTATCATTCTTATTCTAACACATTAGTAGGCACAGCAAAATAATTTAGTTCTTCAGATTTATTTCTGAATGTTGGCGAGGGAGTTGGTCTGTGTAAGAATATTTTGTAATCTTGAAGCTCATTATCTTGAGTAAGTCATGTTGTATTAACAATCTCAATTTTTTTATTGTTTGAAACCAATGCATGTATAACATTTTCAGTGATTTAAGTACAATTTTCTTTGTTAGCACTGATGATGATCTGCAGTAGAGCAATACTAAGAAGTCAAATATCTATTCATGCTGTAGACTTTAATGGTTCTAAAGCAGCTGGCACAGCCTACTGAATAAAGCAGGGGTCTCAAACTCAAATCACCTCGAGGGTCGCATGAGGACTAGGATATTGGCGTGAGGGTCACACCACTGAAATCTTTTCATACAATGATGGAGAAGTACAGTAAAAAATGAAGAGTAGTATAGTATGTTAATAAAAGTCAATTTATTAACTTTTTTGAAACTGCAACATGAAGTCTGTGCTAATTTTGTCAGTCTTTCCAAAGCCAAAACACACATTTCCTTTTAGAATTACTTCCATTCAAGATGGCAAAATCATCAAAAAGACAAAGAATAAACAAACACACTTAAAATTTTACACTTTAAATCAGTGGTTCCCAATCTTTTTTGGTTTGAGGGCAAAAAATATACTTTTTCAAACCCTGAAGGACCACTGCTTAATTTAATTAAAAAGTAAAATTTAATTTATTGAATTCAAATTGGTGTTAATTGAAATAAATTAATTGCAGTTTGATTTATTAAAATTGAATTAAATTTAATTGAAATTAAATTTTTATAAAGGTTTTAGTTTTTAAATAAAATTAAATTGTTTTAGAAGATTTTGGGGTTTTTTGTATGCCCAAGCCAGGAGGGGAGGAGAGCAGCCATATCCCAGGACAGGCTGCAAACAGGTTGGTCAGAGCCCTCCACAGGACCGTAAATAAGCAGCCCCTTGCCTGGCCCTGGGGGCAGTGCTGGGACCAGTGGTGGGGGAAACACCCTCCCCACCCCCTGCTCAAATTTGGCCATGCTGGGGTTGGCAAAGGTGGAAACACTCCTCGTCCACCTGAATTTAGCTGTGCTGGGGTCGGCAGAGGGGGAAACACCCACTGCCTGCCTGCCCACTCGAATTTGGCTGTGGTGGCGCTGGCATAGGGGAAAACACTCATTGCCCACCCGAATTTAGCTGCTCTGCGGTTGGCAGAAGGGGAAACAACCCCCTCCCACCTGCCCACTTGAATTTGGCTGAGTGGGGCCGGCAGAGGAGAAAACATCCCCTGCCTGCCAGAATTTAGCAGCACTGGCATGGGCGGAATAAAAAACACTACCCCACCCTCCTGGGGGGAAACACCCCCTGCCTGTGCCGGGACTGGAAGATGGGAAGGCCCTGGGGGCCGTGCTGTGGCTAGTGGAGGGGCTTTCTGGTGCTCCTCGCCACAGCCTCAGGCTGCCCTCCTTTAAGGCTCCCCCCCACCTGGGCCTTCTCTGGACAGCTCAGCCTGCTTCAGCTGTTGCATGTGAATAGGGCAGTTCCTGATCAAGAGCTGCATGTGAATAGGGCAATCAACTGCTGCATATGAATAGGACAGCTCCCAGGCAGCAGTTCAGCTCCCCCCTGTCAGTGTCTGATAACGCAGGGGGGAGGTGAGGCTGCTTGGTCTCTGTCTGCAGAAAACCCAGGGTTGGAAAGGTGGGAGCCCTAGGATTCTGGGGGTTAGCAGGGGCCACAGGAGGCAACTCTGCGGGCTGCATGTGGCCGACAGGCTGTGTGTTTGAGACTGCTAGAATAAAGAATACTTCTAGTTTTCTTAAGAGAATTTAGAGATTGAAAGGGCTAGAATGGCAGCCAAAGGAAACTGAATGTCACTATTAGTTCGCCGAACAGGTACAGCTTTGCCTACTGAGCTCAACTTTTGTATTTCAACCAAGACCTTATGGGATCACTTCCAGGGATATGATGGAAACTTATTCTTGCCCTGTGCTAAGATCTTTGAGACTATCAGTTTTGATGATGTTTTTTTGTTATTTAATTCATTCAGCCCAAACTTTCGTGAGGTACTGCTTAAAATTAGGCACCTGAGTCTTTATTTATCCTTTTACATAACTGGCACAATTCTCATATTTTCTTATGAATTCCCATTGATTTTAATGGGACTACTCGTAATTCCTGTCAACTTTGTTGAGATTACGCATGGAACCTTGATATTTACCTTTAAATTGCAGGTAGGTGTGCATGTTAGAGCCAGGTAGGGTGACCTATAGCAAGTGTGGAAAAATTGAGACAAAGGATATGAAGTACTCATATGAGGAAAAGCACTGAATATCAGGACAGTCCCTGTAAAATACATCTGGTCACCCTAGAGCCAGGTTTGATGCTATAGATGCATTGCTAGTTGACAAGACTGAAATTATTTTTCTTTATGGTCAGATTATGATACCCTTACTCACATTGGATAGTATTTTATTCTTTACAAGTTGTCGCATTGACTTTGATGGATTACTCACTGTTCCATATGAATATTGTGAGCTGGCTCTTAGTGTGTTGGCTTTTCATAATTTTGTATCAACATGTATGTGGTAGCTGTCTTGCAGAGACAAAATTAATTATCTTTTCCCAGTAAAAGAAGTAAAGTTTCTACAGGGCTTTTAATAAATAATTGTTAATGTCTTTACTTTTGTCCTTTTTTAATTTTAAGCCTAAAATCTGTAATATTTCATCATAGTCTATGTGCATTAATTTATCTAGTCTTTAAGTATAAACATATGTGTTTAGGGTTTGTTGGATTAAACAGTGCTTGGTGGTGGGTTTTGGTTTTTTTTTTTTCCTTAGAGCTGTAACTTATTACTCAGAGCATTTAAAATTTTTGGACTAGTACAAAATATTGACTTCAGCATACTGAAAGCATAAAAACTCTTCTTGGTAAGTACTCTTTGGAGAAGTTGATAGATGTGAAAAACATTTAGCAGGGTTTTCTTTCTTCCCGTGAAACTAAGCTACTGAGGAACTCTTCCTTCTTCTGTATGCTGCAATATGTCAGAAACACCGTTACATTATAGACGCATCATCATCTAAAAGGAAAAATTGAGTGTGGGTTTGAAGTCGACAAGTGATGAAAGTAGCCCTGAGGTTGTCAATTAGAAAGCCAAGGCCTGGAACTGATAAGTTAATGGGCATTCCCTGTCCCACTGTGGTTCCACCTCTTTCCCCCTCCCCTCCACCTATTTTTCAAGTCTGCAAGATCTTTACTGCTTAGGATATAAAAAAAAAGTCATGTTGGTTTATGCCCCAAAACTTATCCCACTAACACTTAAATTCCTGTTGCCTTTGCTTGTTTTATTACAACTTTCTTAGTTTAAATAGCTAAGCAATGAGAAATAAAACCATGGCAAATAGCAAATTATTCCTCTCTGCAGTTTTGTTCTATGCTGAGTTTTCTTTCTAATATTTACAGACCACTCTATGGGAGCATTTAATAAGACAGGAGTTGTTTCCTAGTCTCTATTTGCTTGCAAGTTTAAAATGTAAAGTTTAATTTTTCAGTCTAAAAATCATATCTTCTTCTGGAGAGAAGAAATACCTGTATATTGTTATCTTCTTGAGGAGTCTGTTAATTGCTCAAACATGCCTCTTTATTAGTATTAAAAAATTTGCTGCTTTTATCAGTTTATTCAGATTTTAATATTTTGAGGTATATTATGTATTTTGTAGGGGTAAACAAGAATAAACAAATGAAAGCAGTTTTGAAGTGGTAACAGATACACATTATAGTTCATTTTCATTTTTTTTAAATTAACATATCATTGGACTCTCTGGTACTTGTAAAAGGTTTCATATTGACAGCCCCAGAGTCAGAAGTCCTCTATCCATAGCACGACTACTATAAGGGCAATGGCAATACAGATTTTCCTCATCATCTGGTCTCAGAGAATAACAAAAGGGATAATTGTTAAGTGTGGGAATGTGGTTCAGTCGCCGTATACATTTAGTCCTTGACCTTTCTGTTGAGACTGCCAACAGCTGGGATGTTTCTCAGTGACCTGAACACCTGTTGAAGGGCAATGATTTATAGTCTCTACTCACCTGTGGTTATCAAATGCAATGGGAAGATCTTTTGAAAAGCTGATGTTATGATATGACATCCAGGTCTGAATTTGGGATGGTGACATGGCACTAAAAAAGGCTACATAGCCTGCCTGTCATCATCAATCACATAAACTATTCACACTCCGATTTTTAAGAAAAATGAAAGACAGCTTAAATGAAATAATTTGGACCCAAAACTGTGATTAATGATGTGTTACTCTGAAATGGATTTCACCTATAACTGTGCACTTGGTAGATATATTGATCTTGCCTAAGATGGTGAGCAGTAACTCTTGTCAAGTATCTTCTCAGAAGTTTAGACAAGTAAAAGACCTAAAGTTAAGAAAACCTTTTGGTTTTTTTATGGTATCTCTAATAATGAAAATACACCATGATAACCTATGATGGAAGAGTGTATGCTGTTGCACTACATGGCTTTGATTAATGCATATAATGACATTGAAATGAGTTCCTGTGCTGACCTGTTATAAGGAGAATGATATCCAGTAATGATATTCTTGGGCTAGACCATAATTCTCTTCTGGTCAGACTTCACCCCTTCCAAAATAACACAATCTTCAAACAGCCTTCAGAATGGAAGCCTTACCTCATTTGCAATCTTACATTTATGGGAAGAAGAAACTCTGTGTATATCCAATGCTATGTTTGAATCCACTAATTTATTTCTCGAATGTCTTTGCACAGGTATGTAATAGGAAATCAACAAAGTACATCTTTCAGAAAAATGTTCCCATCTTTCCAGACTTCTTTCTTTCATTTCTTTTTCACATAGTTGTTACATCTATATATCTGCCAGTTCAGTAGCACTGTTGAGCAAGCATAGGAGTATACCATATGGATGCTGTTTAGCTAAATCTGTCACTTTCACAGGAAAAGGTAGACTTAGGCAAGAAATCCCCAAATCGTTTCTGTCAGTCTGTACAACAGCAGCATTCTGCCAGTTCTCTTGTCTTTGTTAAACAACTTTTCTTCCCTGTGAGTAAT
Source organism: Podocnemis expansa (assembly GCA_007922195.1). Lineage (NCBI taxonomy): Eukaryota > Metazoa > Chordata > Testudines > Podocnemididae > Podocnemis > Podocnemis expansa. The sequence goes on along the minus strand of ML681993.1, from coordinate 8,551,525 downwards.
CTTGCTTTTGTCAGCATAAACTATATATCTCTGTCCCACCCAGACAGTGGTTTATGGGACTGATACTTTTGGCAATCTTAAAGTACATCCATCTATCTGCCTTTTTTGCAAATAGAGTGTTTGCCATTTCTGACATTTATGCATTCAAGGTACAGCAGCTTAGGAGATGTGACCTGTACTGCTTATTTTGCTCCTGACAAAATGGCACATCAAGGAACAAAGTATAGTAGAGGATGTCCAAGAACTGCTCTAGGAAGACTGCCAAATGAAGGTAGTATAGAGCTCTGTAGAGAGATCAATTAACTTTTTTCCTCCTCCCCACAAAGTCTAGTGAAAGAAGCCCACTCACTTTGGAGCACAAATCCTCTGGATTGAGGGAAGCTTTTCAAGTGCTGACAAGGCTAGGCCTAAAGCACATTCTTTCTTTAAATATTCTGAAAGCCTGCCACACATGTGAACCTAACCAGCAGCACTCCTATCTCAAGGTGTAGCATCACAGCCAGAGGTCAATCTGTATTTAAATTAAATGTTTTTCCTGCCTACTATCTGTCTTGCCTCTCATGGCTAAGATATCAGTGACAGCCCCTCCTTCTTTTCTAGTACTTGGCATAAGTGTCCTGTAGCTCAGATCTTCAATACTTTCGTGTCTTCTCTTTTTAAAGAAACTGAACTAAGAGAAAGCAAGCAGTAGAAAGATAGAAACTAGTGTAGGTTCATTTCCAAAAGATGGTGGAATCTCGTAATTGTCTGGCTCTTCAGATGAGGAGTCTGAAAATAAGGGGAGCTCTGATTACTTGAGATCTTTTTAATTGAAAAAGTTTCCTATACACTAAAAGTCGAGCAAAAAAAATCTGACTTCTTTCAAAGCCTCACAGAAAGTCAGGTGTGGCAAAGGGGTGTAGCATTCTCAGGTCCTGAGTCCTTTAAAGAAATACAGTAGTAGACTTAAGATTTACACAGATAAGAAAGGTCTGTTAAATTAATTATACATGATTCACTAAAGTCAACACTGTCCTTAAAACAGATTATCACAACCCTAACTAAAAGACCATCATCCAGCTGGGAAAAGCAGCTGTGCTTTTCCCAGCTGAACAGTGCTACAGGAAAAAAACAAAATTTGAATGTGCCAGGAAAAGTCAGCATTCTTTCGAACAGCTATAGTCTGTCTATCATTCTCATGATTGGCCTTTTCTGGCAAAGGATCTACTAGCATTAAAAAATTGTAAGTAAAAAGAATCGAAACAATAACAATGTTTAGCAGTAACATCCTGTAATTACATATATGTACATATACCCGTTACTGACTGAGAGTCCAGGATTAAATTAGTGTATTTTCCCATCTGTTCTGTAACAGCTGGAGTTTAGATTCACATACAATATCCATGAGACATGGTTTAGTCACCTTTCTATTGAATCCTGCTCTTCAGAGAAACCCTAAAAAACTGATCCAATGCCCATTACTGGTCAGTGGAAATCTTATTGATTTTAATGGGTTGTAAATCAGGTCCCTAACCAAGTTAGCCTGAGTGTTGAGCAAGACAATCAAGTTCTCATTGTGTTAGGCTGGACATGCAGATGATAGTTCTTTTAATTGAAGACGGGCCAATATTTTGTCTTTGAGAATCCATAGATTTATAGTCCTGCTTCCAAGACTAATGCTTCATCAACCCAACATAAACTGAATATAATTACCCAAAGATTTAGGTGGTCAAACTGACCATATGTGGCTTGTCACAACTGGATACTATCATATTACAGTTAAGAAGTATCTGCACATCCAAACCAGAGTGCAGAAGCTGGAAAATTTTCACCACATATAACCCGGGGCTGTAACTAGGGCAGGGCAAATGGAGCTTTGCCCCAGGCGCCCCAGAGAAGCTCCATTTAGCTGCTCTATCAAAGGACGAGTTCTGCTCCACTCATTCCGGGCACCACTCATTGTAAGGGGCACCAAAATGCCTAGTTGTGGTGCTGCTGTAACCAAAATAAACAAAATCTGTAACAATATTAAATGTGGAATTTCTTTCTTCAGGCTTTAGCAAACCTCTTTGCATGCAAGTTGCAATCAATCTCAATCAAGCTTGATTCAAAATCTGTTAAATAAATGTATTTCCATCGACGCCAGTGGCCTTTGGGTCAGACTCTCAGTATGTTACACTTGAAGGAACAAAACTGTTTGCTATTGTAACTACAGTATACATCGTCTCTTTCCTCAGACCAGTAGTGAGACTACATTCAGTAGCCAGGCTCTCTGTTTCTTGAACAAGGAACTATAAAGGCAACACTCTCAACCCTCCATCTTTTTTCTCTCCTTATGTCACATCTAAGGCTATGTCTATACTTAGCAGGTTAGTTTGAATTAACTTAATTTAAACTAATTAATTCAAACTAATAATGATTAGTTTGAATTAAGTTCATACGAATTAAGGTGGCCACACTAGGAAAACCAGTTCAAACCAGCATGTCCGTGGACAGGACTTGCTAGTTTGATGCAGGAGAAGGGCACCATGGGAGGTGTGGCAAGATGGACCCCCAAGAAAGGCTATGCTCCCACCCAATATATAGAAAAAGGAAGGCATCCTGGGAGCAAGAAGGTCAAAATGTGTTCATTCGAATTAATGGTTTATTCGAATTAACACAGCTACATTGGGTTAAGTGAAACTAATAAGTTCAAATTAACCCTTAATTCAAAGTTAAGTGAGGTTTTATAACTCTGAAGTAAGCTTTCATTAATTCGAAATTATGAATTCCTTAGTTTGAATTAATGAAAGCAAGTGTAGCCGTGCATTAATTTAATTCAAATTAATCCTCACTAATTCAAATTAAATTGTAAGTGTAGACATACCCTAAGAGACTTCATGAAGAGGTAGCAAGTTTCCCTGGAAGAACCCTTTTTCAAATTACTATTAAACAAAATGGTCTTTAGGTCACCTCATGAATCCCTACCAAAGAATAGCTCTGATACAGGGAGTGAGGCAAACTTTTTTGTTTCAGACCAACAGGTGAATTCACCAACCATATTCCTCTATTTGTGCCTCGATGTACATCTCCTCTTTCTTTCTGGTTGACCTTGCAACCTCCCTCCACCCCTTTCATTAGGTCTGAACTTTAAAAAAAAAAAGGAGGTGGGGGCAATCCCTCTAAGACCTGAAGGCAACAGAGCAACACATGTTGCTTGCTGTGCAGGACCTCCCACCCCCCCATTGGCCAGATCTTGTCCCCTGGTGCCCGATCCTGATCCCCGCTCTCCCAGTCACCCCCTTGTCAGCCTGATCCCACCCTGCCTTGCCCCCCCCACCCCGCCAGCCCAACCCTGTCTTTTCCTCCAATCCTCTCTCCCCTTTCACAGCCAGCTGCCCCTACCCTGTCCCCAATCACCCCGCTTCTGCCCCCTTACCTGGCCACCAGAGCAGTGTGGCCTGACCCTGGCAGCTCCTCCTGCCAGAGGAGCTGTCATTGAGCATGTGCAGACTCTGTGCATGCTCAGTGAGAGCTTACTCTGAGCAGGAGTTTTAAAAACTCCCAGCTCGGAGCTGCTCTCAGCTGGACGGAAAACTTTGTATTCCAGCTGGGTGGGGAGTGCAGCTGTTGGCTATACACAGCCGGCAGTGTTCCCTGCGCCAGGCAGCGGCAGGGGCTGCGCAGCCATGCAGCTGTGCGGCTCGGAGGGAACATTGGCCAGAGAAGTCCTTGGAGGGTGGCTACTGTTGTTATTAATCAGTTACATGAATGCTTATTGAGACAGTAATCCCTATTGGACAGGATTGGCTAGATGTTCAAGCAGTTCGTCATCAGTGTACTGACTAATGTATAATGTATGTATATTATTTATCACTTCATAAAGTGAAATATTATGTCACATTTCCCCCATCACCTCCTGAGGGTTCCTTCTTTCTCTGCTAGAATCTGGAGAATCTTGCACTTTTGGAACCCCGTGTTGACTGCTCTTTTTTTCCTACTGGTGTAGATGACCAGGATTTCCTTCAGTAGGCAATCAACTTCACTTCTTAAATGGTCAGAAGGTTAGTTATTGTATGAGGCACAGGGTGCATAGTGAATGGAAAAGCTAAAAACAACTTTGCTTATATATAAAATGTAATGATAGGGGAAATATACTTCACCAAACAAACAAAAACGAGGAATTAATATAATTTTGTTCTGTGCCACCCAGGCAGCCCCCTGTGTGTTCCTCCAAACTCCTTACTTGTTCTCCCTTGACTTGCAGCTCATCAGTTTAGTTTGTAAACTCTACCTGGCAGTGCCTGTCTCTTACTGTTTAGGCAGGGTATAACACATCCATGATAGCATATACAAATATTAAATAATGACAACATACTGCAGCAAGAACATTGTTGCCTAAGGTCACCATCAAGTTTTCTTTGCTCTTTGCGTATTCAGTTAAATGTATAAATTTTATCTGCTCTGACACAGCTTTTATATTAAACACAATATACGACTAGAATCTGTGATCCTGACCTGTATTATTCTACTCAGCCCTGTTGAAGTAGAAATCCAGAGTATATTCATGCATGTATACCTAGCTATATTAGCTTAGTTTATTTCTAGGAGAATTGTGACTATTTTGTTCCCTGGGATGTTTCAGAGCACTTGGGATAAGAAAGTTCTTATGCTGAATAAACCACAAGAAGTACTTTAAAATAAAGATTTGTTTTAAAGTGAGCTAGTGCTTGTAAAAGCTGCCAGATCTTAATTACAGTTGGCATTTCCAAGTGTACTGCTGGCAATGGCGAACATCTTGCTGAAAAAAGGCATAAATTTTGACACTGGCAATATGGGAGTCCATTGCAAGAAACAGTAAACCTAGTTCCATTCTGCTTTAATATACCAGCTTAAGGGAAGAACTTGGATGGTTAATATTTGAATAAAATGTTCTGTGTTAAATGTAAAGTTGTGCTAATTTCAGACTCAAATTGTTAAGTGTTGGGATTGTTAGAGAACAGCATATGTAATAGCTTCTATCAAACAGCCTTTAAATAAGCATGCTTGAAGTGGGAAAATAGGATGCTTCATTACAAGAAATGAGGTTGGCATCTACCAGGTTTTCCATTAAGTTCCAGGTCACAGACAAATAAAGAAAGTATGTTAGGAAAAAAACCCTTTTTAAAAATAATTAGGGAGATGTCTGTTTTGTTCACCAGATGGAAAATCAGTAGTTGTGGGTGGTCTGTGCTGGATGGGGCATCTCACAATTGGCAGAACTATGCATTTAACTTTTAAAGTCCTGGGACAAAATGTGAAAGTAATTGACTGTTCAAAATCTCCCTCTCTGGATACATATCAGTCCTTTTAAAAACCAAGATTGGTGAGTTTTTGTCATTTCTTACAAAAATGCTCAGGCTATTGAATTCAGGCTTATTTGTTATTCTTGGTAGCTATTTATTAGGGATGTCTTATTGTGATTATATGTGCATGCTCGTGTACTTGAATGCACACAGTAGCCCTACCAAGAGCTTTAGAATTCTTCATCAACATATTCTGCTAATGCTTTTCATAATATAATCAATGTTTGCAGTGTCCAGGACATTCTGTAAGCTGTTGGTTAACATGCTTCTATTTGTTTTTGTTGAGCTGATTTCTTTTTAAAATCTAAACCAAAAGATGTACCCCATGCCAACAATTCATTGCTTCAGAAGACTAAATTGACTCAAGCAATTAAAAAAAAATTAAGAATAATCTCCAAACAATATGCAGGAATATAAAGGTACGGTAAACTAGTAAACATCTTGTTAAACCAATACAGTTCTTTTCTAGTTAAAAAACAAATTCAAACTAATATCAGGATTTAAATACAGTATACTTTAAGACCTTTTCTTTGGCAGACTAATTGATTGCTGATCATGAAGAAGACATCTCATCATCACTACTTTCTAGCCACCAATTTAATTTGAGGGGGGGGAAAACCCCAGATATACTGTCGACATTTGGAGTAACCATTAGAAACTCTTTGTGCTGATTTAGATCAAGAGTAACAGATTTTAATATCTAAATTGTGTGAAGATAGCATAACTTAAAGTGACCAGTTTTAACACCATCCATTTGTGTGGTAACATGCAACTGCTTTATTGTTTGGCTTGCTTTCTAGACAAATTATTTGAAGTTATCTGTATAATTGGATATAAAGAACTGTAGTTATATCTTAAAATATGTGAAAAACTGATCCTTTCATTTATTGCTTACAGTGAAAGGGAGGCTAAATACTTTTGCTTTACTAAAGCAATTATGAAATGAAATGGGACACTCCATTTGATAGTCTATATAGAATATATACAAAATGTATTTTTACTGTGTGTGAAATTCTCTCTCTCTCTCTCTCTCTCTCTCTTTTTTTTTGAGTAAATTATAAAGCTGCTTCTCTTTTCACAAAGCTGCGTTGGGGGGAGGGGGGAAAACGACACAGCCTTATAACACTAGCATTGGGAACCAGCAGTGTTTTCATTGCAGGGATAACTGTAGTATGGTTTAACATTCTGTCATCCCAGAAGTAGAAAGAGTTAAATGTAGTTAAGGATACATACTCGCTGTGTGGACTGTTTTGACAAGATAAATTTAATCTAGATGTTTTAAACAAAATATCTGGTGTTTTAGAGAATTACTGTTAATTTTAGGATTAATCTTAGTGTTTGGCGTTTTTTAACTGAATGAGGTATATGAGTAACGTGATTTTTAATATTTTCAAATTATATTCCTTGACTCTAAAAAGATTACTTATAAAATATAAAACATTTCTAGTATACTTGAGGCACAAATTTCAAATGAGTTAAAAAATACAAACTGGAACACAAATTGGTTCTTCCCAGGCAGCAAACATGCTTGGCTGTTGATATGCTGTAATTTTCTGCTTTCCTTAGTAAAAACAGCAATTACTTATTTGTTCCATATCCCCCCCCGAAAGCACAGATGCTACTCAGTCTGTCCATTTTCTGGGCACGGCGTTTTTTTTAACATAATTTAACTCAAGTTTTCCACTTGCCTACTGTACTATTAATAGCATCTATTTCAAGCTCATGCCAGTTTACCACCAGCACAAGACAATGGTGTGTTGGAACTAACCATGACTGTGAAAACATTGCTTATCAGCCTCAGCACTGTAATGTACAAATGTTTGCTTCCAGGTGCAGTTTTTTGAAGAAGTGAGCTAATGTTCAAAATCAGGACAATCGTTGAAAAATCTGCATGGTCACAGTAGTTATGATAGCAGTCTAATTGAACTAAAGGCCTGTAATCTTTTCTTTAGCACCGTGTTTGTTGTAAATACATTTTTGTAAAGTTGTCATGGTTTTTGTAAACTTTTTGTCTTTTGTTAGTAAAATATACATATTTAAAGCAAAAATCATGGTGTGAGATCCTGGTGCCATTAAAGCCAACAGCAAAACTCCCATGGCCTTTGATAGGATGTCACCGTTTGTTTCAAAATAAGTTAAAGTGGCTAAATAACAAAGAGGTAGTCACCTGTCATATTATTTATAAAACCAAAGACATAAATAGTTCATAAATTTTGTACTGCCCAAATAATAAATACATTATTTTTTGTCAAATACAAAGAAATCCACAGGTTATAACAACAAAATCACCTTAACTCTGACCTGTGGATTCTGTTTTCAATTTTGAGTTCAGTATCTTAATATTTTCTTTTTAAGGGCTACTGTTAAATGAGAAGTATGTTTATTAATTGTCATTAGAATTTTTGACAATGCTTAATTGTCATTTTTAGTTTGATATTATAGATGTAGTTAATAGAAAAATATATAACACTGATTTATGGTAAAATGCATGAGTGTGGACTTTTATTTGAGGCTATTATGATTATCTAGTCTTAGCTGATAACTATTTGCTCCCTTCCTCTGAAGTCATTGGAGGATTTTTCCTGAAAAAGTGCTAAAAGAATGACCCTTAAATTAGTACCATAGTTTGTTTTCAGCATAAAAATCTTTGTGTGTAGACAGATTTACATACAAAAGCAGGTGTTAACATGTAATATTCAAGTTTCAGCAGAACTTAAACACTCTTCAGGAAGGAGGTGTTTTTCCCCCAAAACTCGTATACTCAAGCCAAATAACTATAGTTTAAAATCTTAGAAACACTTTTGGTAAAACTAGCAGAATTTATAATTTCTCACATGTGCTACGGCTCTAGATTTTTTCATATTTTTCTTTATCTTGGGCAAAGGAGAAGGTAAATTTAAAATAAAAATTCCTAGGTTAAGAATTTAGATGTTCAAAAGCCAGAAAATGAAAAAATAGCAGGTTCCCTAATAACTTTAACTCAAGTACATTCTGTAGATGTTGTGATCTTTGTTTTTCAACAACATTTATCTAAAAAGTTTTTTAAGACACTTTGAAATTATCATCATATACTTTTTATTTAGTGAAACATGAAATAATATATTCATCACATTTTTTTTTCTGTTTGGCAGGATACTACAATGTAACAGGCTTGAGCTTCCATATACTCACTAGAGTGCTGGAGATGTTCTTAACCTGAAAGAGGATTCATTCCTATTTATTTATTTATTTATTTATTTATTTAAAGTTTACGATATTTAATTTCTTTGGAAACATGCACTTCAATATAATTGTTTTCAGAATAAATGCACAACACAGAGTGTATAGGAAGTAGAAAGTAACTTTAACTTTATTTTCATTTTAATTTCCTCATTTTTTCCATGTTTCTTTTTTATAAAAAATTAGTTCCACTGTACCTATGAAGGGCTTAGGTTTTACACACACGCCCATAGGCATTTTTGTATGAGAAACTGTTTGCATATTATGCACAAAAATATATTAAAAGCACATTATTAAGGATGCAAAGTCAAACAGTCACATATAAGGAAATACCAGAAATAAGATTTTCTGTATAATATTGATTCAGACAGCTTGTGTGTATGTGTCATAAGCATCTTTAATTACATGTTCACATACTGGTTTTTACCCTAGGATTTCTGCTTCTTTCAATATACAGGATGGACGATAGTTAGTTAATAAACAGCTATTCAATATTTTGTCTTATCCTCATTGTTCAATGGGGGGCCTTAGACTTTATTTACTTCACAATATTTAATTATCTTGAAAAGACAAAATTATTAACTCCCACATGGGCTTTCTATGTGCTCAACATTACAGTATCCAAGTGCTTCACAAACATTAATTCATCTTCACAAAAACCATGTGAGGAGGCAGGGTGGTATTATATCTATTTTAAAATGTGAGAACTGAGACAGAGAAATTGTTAAAAGTATCCACTGCTTTTGGCTAGCCAGCTAAAGACACCTAGCCGTTTCAGACTGCACAGCATTTTATCTCATTTTATATTACATTTTCAACTATAGGTCCTGCTGACTTCAGCTGCAGTTGTGAATGTCAGGCAATTCTGCAAATCAGGCTTCAGAGTCTCAACTTGGGCACTCAGAAAATGAAAAACACACAATTTGTGACTGCCTATGAAAAATGTGGTTTAACTGACTTGCTTACTATCACACAGGAATTGTACAGCATAGGCAGGGTCAGAATCCTGTTCTCCAGGGCTATGTTCAGTTGTCTTAACCATGAGATCCTCCTTTCTCTTCCTGCCTCATTCACTACACACTTTACAATTTCTACAACAAATGAAATGGGCCCTACAGAAAACAGTTTCCTTTCCTGTAACCCAGATTCATCATCAGTGATGCATCTTGTGTACTAGATAAGATGAATACATGTAGAACAAATAAGAATAGAAGACTGAATAGCCTATCTAGCCCAAATTTCTGTCTTCTGGCAGTGAACAGTTCCCAACAGGAGAGTGAACAGAACTGTCTTTTATTGAGTGATCCATCCCCTGCCATCCAGTCATAGCTTCTGGCAGCTGAAGGTTTGGGGAAGCATAGGGTTGCATTGCTGACCATCTTGACTCATAGCCACTGATGGACCTATCCACCATTTACTCTTTTTTTAAGCCCTGTTATACTTCAGCCTTCACAACATCCCGTTGGTAGTGAGTTCCACAGGTTGACTGCAGTGTATTATGTTAGTTTTAAGCCTGCTACATATTAATTTCCTAGAGTGCCCCCTACTTCTTATGCTATGTGATGGGGTAAATGACACTTCCCTATTCACTTTTTCCACATCGTTCTTGATTTTATAAATCTTTCATAACCCCCATTAGTCATCTCTTTTCTAAGATGAACAGACCCGTCTTTTTGATCTCCCTCACAAGGAAGCTGTTCTATACCTTAATCATTTTGTTGCTCCTCTTCACCTTTTCCATTTCTTACATATCTTTTTAAAGATGACGGTACCAGGATGCATACAGTATTCAAGGTTTGGGCATACCATGGATCTACATAGTAGCATTTTAGTATTTTCTGTCTTTTTATCTATGCCTTTCCTAATATTCCATTAACTTTTTTGACTGCTGTTTCCCATTGAGCAGATATTTTCAGAGAACTATCCATAAAGACTCCAAGATCTTTCTTAAGTGATGACAACTAATTTAGACATCATCTTTTTGTAAGTATAGTTGAGATTTTTTTCTTGTGTGCATTACATAGCACTTAACAATGAATTTCATCTTGCCATTCTGTTGCCTGCTCATCCAGATTTGTGAGGTTCCTTTGTTACACTTCACAGTCATCTTTGAACTGAACTATCTTGAGTAATTTTGTATCATCTGCAAACTTTGCTTCTGCAGTGTTTGTTCCCCTTTTCTGTATCATTTATGAATATGTGGAACAGGACCGGTCCCACTACAGATTCTTGTGGGACCCATCTATTTACCTCTTTCCATTGTGAAAACTAAGCGTTTATTCCTATGTATGAACGAGTTACTGATCCAGGAGAGACCCTTCCCTTTTATCCCACGACTGCTTAGCTGCCTAAGAGCCTTTAGTGAGGGACCTTTTCCAAGGCTCTCTGAAAGTCCAAATATGCTATATTCAAAGCATAACCCTTGGTTATTAAGATCCAAAGGGATAGCCATGTTAGTCTACTTCAGCAAAACAAACAAGGAGGCCTGTATGGAGGAAGATGAAGTCAAATCACCTGTTGTAATGCGAGAAAAAACCAATGTTCCCATTAAGATCTGAAGCAATGCAACCGAATTTGCAAATGAATTCAATTTCCCTAGCTTCTCTTTGAAGCCTCGATTTAGTATTCATTTGTGCACTCACAAGGCTTCAAAGAGAAGCTAAGGAAATTGAATTCATTTGCAAATTCGGTTGCACTGCTTTATGTCTTAATAGGGGCATTGTTTTTTTCTCGCATTACAACAGGTGATTTGATCTCATCTTCCTCTGTATGCTGTTTCCCAGTGTTTGAATCTTAACAACTATTTTGATTTGCTGTTACAGTGTGACCTGTTTCCATGACTTACACTTCTCTGCATTTAATTTTCCTCCCATTCTATAATTTCCTTCATCTCCAAAGCATCTGATGAAGTGGGATTTTCTTCCATGAAAGCTCATGTGATAAATAAATCTGTTAGGCTATGTTCACACATAAACAGTTACTTTGAAAAAAGTTATTTCAAAGTCCTTATTTTGAAATAAGTTAATTTGAATTAAGAAAATGTTAATTCGAATTAAGAGAGAGCCTGCTATTGAAACGGCTGTTATTTCAAAATGGTTATTTCAAAATAAGGCCGTTCAGACATGTTGTTTCGAAACAACGTGTCCAAACGCCGTTGTTTCAAAACAGCCGTTTTGAAACAATGGCTATTTCAATTTCAATTCAGCTTTTACTGTTTTGAAATAACGGAACGCCGTGTGGACATAAGAAATTTTATTTCAAAACAATGGCTGTTGTTTTGAAATAAAACTCTCATCTGAACACAGCCTTAGGCTTTAAAAGTGCCACACGAATCCTTGTTTGTGTTTCCCTTGGTTATTGATGTCCTCAGAAAATTCTAATAGATTGATTGAAACATGATTGTCTTTTGCAAAAGATCTGTAGATTCTTTCCCAGTATCATGTCCATCTATGTGTCTTGCAATACTTTTCCCTACTGTAGTTTCAACCAGTTTGCCTGCTGAAGTTAGGCTTGCTAGCGTGCAATTATCAGGATTGCCTCTGGAGCCTTTATCGAAAAATCAGCATTACGTCAGCTACCCTCTGTCATGGCCGGATGCTTGCAGGCTCAACCTGGTAGTAGGAGCCAGAGTCCACAGTCGCAGGACAGGAGTTAAGAGCTTGCAGGGTCAGGATACTGAAAGATCAGAAGGAAGAGGCAAACTGAGGAGTGAGAGTGAAATGTCTGATGCTAGGAGTCAAGATGGATCACAGAGGCTATGTCTACATTGTGAAAGCTAAGTTGACTTTATTAAGTCGACTTAATAAAGTCTACTTAAAGTCGACTTTAAGTAGACCTTATTAAGTCGACTTAGTGAGTCCACACTACGTCAAATCGACTTTATAAAGTTGAATTATTCGGCTTAATAAAGTCAACTTAGTGGGCCCACTGCACTAAGTCAACTTTATTAAGTCGACTTAGTGAGTCCACATGCCTTAAGTCGACTTAATAAAGTCGACTTAACAGTAAAGTCGACTTTACTGGACCCTAAAGTCGACTTTATTGCCCTGCAGTGTAGACAGGGCTCTGTTTAAAGTCGACTTAAGGGCCCTTAAGTCGACTTAAACACATAGCGTAGACGTACCCAGAGACAGGAGATTGAGCTGGGGAAGCTTGGGGCTGACAGCAGGAAGCAAAAGGCACACTTCAGAAGAGGGTGGAGCTCAGTTGTTCACACAGCTTCCTGTTCCTGCTGCTGGCTTAACTAAGGCCAGCAGTCCAGTCACACACACACTGGGACTGCCTATTGGACCTCAAAAGATGGAGCCTTACATTGGGACTGGGGTTCTTGGATCTCAGGTTGGCTATAGTCAACAGGCTGCCAGGTAGATGTGACTGTTCCAGTGACTGTTATGGGTCCAGATTTGAGATCTGTTACACCTTCCAATCATGTGGTACAGAGGCTAATCTAAGCAATAAATTACATACTATAGTCAGTAGTTGTGAAATATCATAGCTGAGTTGCTTCAGACTAGTTGTGTGGTTATGTAATTAAAGACAGTATCAAAATGCATATGCACAAGGGAGCAAATTGTGGTTGTACAGACAACCTTAATTCTCGCCTTTCCTAACTTTCAAGTGCTTGATTTAGCAACCTTAATAGCATTCTTTTTGTGGTTGTTGAGTGTAATTTCTTAATTTAAAAAAAACTGAAAAATAGAAAATGTATCATGTGATGTTGATATCCGTATGGCTCATCAGCTGGGTTAAAATCTTTACATCAACTGCACACACCTCTGCCACTTATGATAACCCATTATTACTATCAGTTATTTTATCTTTCTCTGTGACTTAGCACTAGAGTTGGGGAGACCAGACACACACTCGTCAGAGGGTTTCACAAGTATGTACTGAGGGCAGAATAATGCTGAGACTCAAGATTTTGGTTTATATTCCAGGTTCTGGAGAGGAATGTGCTCAAATGGCCACAGACTCTTTTGCCTAGTCTCACTAAGCTTGTCTCCCGCCCTGCTTTCTTCAACCTATCTCTGTTCTAGTCCTCTCTTCCTTATCCCTGATTCCCTCTCGCAGTCCCATTATCCTTGTCTACTCTTTTAAAGATCCATAATCTATAAATACATTACGATCGAGAGAAAGATGAAAGCGTAGGTCCTCTACTTAGCAGTCACGGAGAACTAGCAACAGTCAACATCAAGAAGACTGAGGCATTTAATAACTATTTCTTTCAGTTGTCACTAAAAAGGTTCATGGTGACCAGATACTTACAGTACAGTTAATATAATAACAAGGGGGAAGGAAGTGCAAGCTGAAATGAGGAAAGAGCATGCTAAAGAACATTTAGATAAGTTACATAAATTCAAAACAGTGGGAGCAGAAGAAATCATCCTACAATACTAAAGGACTGGAGAAGGGCAAGCATAGCACCTATATTTTAAAAAGAGGTTTTTAACAGGTAGCTAGGGTGTCTCAGTGGGTCCCACACTGGATTCTGGTGTGCACAGGAATTCTGCACTAGACTCTAGGATGTGTTGGAGTCCCATCTTTAGGGTTTAGGGTCTTGCATGGAAAACACAGAATCATAGAAATGTAAGGTTGGAAGGGAGCTTGGAAGCAGGAGCATTGCTCTATATGAGAGCAGAGATTCGTGGCACAGGCTCCCGATCTCTCACCCTGCCACTAGTGCTCTTTCTGTATCCCCCTTCTCCCAACACACTTCCCCTGGTGCTGTGCACCTTTCCTTGCTCACCAGGCCTTGCACACTGAGCCCCTGGCTCCGTGCACCATCCCTGCACCACCCCTTCAGCCTCCCCTGCCTCCCCCTGGCTTTGTGCCATGAGACCCCCAGCCTCCCCTGCTCCCTCCAGGCCCTGTACACTAAGACCCTGCCTCCCCAGGACTCATGCACCATCGCTTGTCCCCCTCCCTTCCCCAGACACCACATGCCAAGCCCCAGCCTCCCCTGTCCCTCCAGATCCCATGCACAAAGCTGCCAGCCCCCTTTGCCCATCCCCAGGCACATGCACCTTCTTCTGCTCCTCCAACATCCTTGCTCCATGCACCAAACCCCCTGTTCCCCCAATCTGGCCCTATGCACTAAGCCCCTTGCTTCCCCTCTCCCCGCCTCAGGCTCTACACACCCTTCAGCCCCAAGCCCCTTCCCCTGTCTCCCCCTACCACCTGCACCCAGCTCTTGAGCCCCAGCTGGCCCAGTACACTATTTATGGTTGCTGGAGCTCAAGGGAAAGCTGGGAGACACTAAGCCTGCCCCCAGCCCACACTAGCAGCATTTACATTTTCCACCCTCCTCCGCCCTAGGCTAGGCACCTGAGAGTGCAGCAGGACAGGAGACTTAAAACTACCCTGCTGGCTCCAGCTCCCTGTCATGGCTTAGGGCACTGGCTGGCATATTCGAGGCCCATGCCTCGTGTGCCTAGCATCAGCTACACCACTGCTTGACAGGTCACCAAGCACTGAGGCAGATACAAGTAAACCTAGACTATCCCTGACAGGTATTTGTTTCCACCTTGTTATCAAAAACCGCCAGTTGTGCAGATTCCACAACCTCCTTTGAAAGGCTATTCCAGTGCTTACCTATACATGTAGTTAAAAAGCTTTTCTAACTATCTAACTGAGATCTCCCTTGCTGTAGATTAAGCCAATTACTAGTTGGTCTTCTCTGGAGAACAATTGATTGCAGTTCTCTTTATGTCAGCCCTTAGCATATTTTAAGACTGTTATTGGCAGGGGCGGATTACTGCACAGGCCTAGAGAGCCTGTGCCCAAAGGCCCTCATGTGATAGAGGGCCCTCCACCCTCACCATTTATTTACATAAATTAAATATTAGGCCCCAGCAGCTGCTTAGCTCACTCAGCACAGTGGCACACCACCGTCTGTGTAGCTCTGTCATGTCTCTCCTAGCTTCTGGCTGCACTGCATGGGGGAAAGGGAGTCCACCCGCCAACAGGACTTGAGCTGTGGCCTGGGCCCTGCATAGAGAAACTACATCTCCCAGAGTGCGTTGGTAGTGCTCTCCTGGAAACACATGCAGGTCAAGCACAGATGTGTATTTGTGGGGTGGGCAGCTCAATTTAGAGGCTGGGTGGGGGGGGGCGTGAAACATTTGTGTCCAGGGCCTCAGATTTCCTTAATTTGCATCTGGTTATTGGGTTCCTATTTTGTCATCTTTTCTCAAGACTAAAACACAGGACTGTAACTACGGTGGGGCCGACAGGGCACAGCCCTGGGTGGCCTGAAGGAGCTCAATAGAGCCAAGCTATTAAAGGGGCGGCTTTGCAGCGCTGGCTTAGAGCGCCACTAATGGGCAGGGGCGCGTTCCAATCAGAACGCACCCCGGGCGGCAAAATGCCGCACTGTGGCTCTGCTAAAACATGCCCAGTTTAGGGATTTTTGAAAACCTTTTTTCATGGGTCAGATTTTCTAAATTTTGTATCGTTTTTGTTGCTCTCCTGTGGGCTCTTCAATTTGTTTACATTTTTCCTAAGTGGTGCCCAGAATTGGATATGGTGCTCCAGCATCCTTGAGGCTAAGCAGAGCAGGACTATTACCTACCGTATCTTAGAAAGGTCATTTCTGTAAATACGGCCAAAATATGAGCTTTTTCATAGTTGGATTGCATTGTTGACACACATTCAATTTGTGATCTACTATATCCCTCAAATCCTTTTCAGCAGTACTATTACCTAGCCAGTTACTCCCCATTTTTGTTGTGCATTTGATTTTTTTTTTTTTTCTTCTGAAGAGTAGTACTTTGGACTTCATTGAATTTCACCTTGTTGATTTCAGACCAGTTCTCCACTTTGTCAAAGACGTTTTGAATTTTAATTCTGGCCTCCAAGGTATGTGCAACTCATGTCCTATAAGCATACTTTCCACTCCTTTAGCCAAATCATTCATGGAAATATTTGAACAATACCAGACCCAGGACTGATCCATGTGGAATCCCACTCGGTACATCCTTCCAGTTTGACAGCGAGCCATTGATAACTACTCTTTGAGTATGGGCTTTCAACCAGTTGTGCACCCACCTTATACAATTTTTATCTAAAGCACATTTTTTTCAGTTAGTTTATGAGAATGTCATATTGGACTGTGTCAAAAACCTTACTAAAATCAAGACACATCACATCTAATGCTTCCCTCCTATCCATTAGGCCAGTAATTCTGTAAAAGAAGGAAACTAAGTAGGTTTGACATGATTTGTTTTTGACAAATCTGTGCTGGCTATTCCTTATAACCCTATTATCTTCTAGTTGTTTACAAACTGATTGTTTAATAATTTTGCTCCATTATCTTTCCCAGTATAGATGTTAGTCTCACTGGTCTATGATTTGTAGTGTCTTCTTTCTTCTGCTTTTTACAAATAGGTGCTATGTTTCCACTTCTCCAGTCCTTTAGGACCTTACCCATCTCCATGAGTTCTCCAAGATAAGTGCTAAAAGCTCCCAGGTTGCTTCAGCCACTTCCTTACATCTTATGAATTTCATTTGACTTTGCTGTCTTGAATATTTGTAATTTATTTAGATAGTCTAGTTTGCTCTTTCTGATTTTGGTTTTTGTTCCTTACCCCCTGTTATTAATATTAATTGTACTGAGTATCTGGTCACCATTAACCTTTTTAGTGAAGACTGAAAAGAATGGGTATTAAACAGCTCAGATTCCTTGATGGTTGATGTTAATAGTTCTCCTTGCATGGTAAGTAGTTTACACTTTCCTCCTTCTTTCTCTTGCTCTAAATGTGTTTTGTGGAATGTCTTCTATTGCCTTTTATATCCCTGGGTAGGTATAACTCATTTTGTGCTTTAGTGTTTCAGATTTTATTCCTATATTCTTGTGCTATTCTTTTGTATTCCTCTTAGCAATTCTTCTGTGTTTCCACTTTTTATAGGGTTCCTTTTGAATTTTCAAGTCATTAAAAGGATCTTACTGGAACTCTATTGGCCTCTTACTATTCTTCCTGTCTTTCCTTCACATCAGGATAGTTTACAGTTGTGCCTTTAATATTGTTGCTTTGAAATTCTCAGTTCTCCTGAATTAATTTTTCTCTTAGATTTTCTCCTAGACAAACTTACCATTCCTCCAAGTTTGTTAAAGTCTCCTCCATTCCCCTACTTTTTCTAGCAGTCCATTATCTTTCTTCTGTTTTTCTGACTCTTTCTTTTCTTTAGAATCACAAAATCTATCATTTCATGATCTCTTTCATCCAAATTACTTTCCACCCTCTGATTGCAACTAATTCCTTCCTGCTGGTCAAAATCAAGTCTAAAATGGCTGTCTCCATGGTTACGTCCTCTGTTTTCTGAAACAAAAGTACACTTTAAGAAATTATTGGAAATTTCCATTTTGCCATATTACTTTTCAACAGATATCTGGGATCTGGGTAGTTAAAGTCTCCATTACTACCAGGTCTTGTGTTTTGGATATTTCTGTTGTTAGTTCTAGGAATGTTTCATCCATCTCCTCCTGATTTAGTGGTCTAGAAAACCTCTGCCATGATATCACCCCAGTTTTTTCTCCTTTTATCATCAACTAGAGACTTTCAGCTGTTTGTCTTTTGTTGCCTCCTTTCGGACCTCAGAACAAGTGCATTTTTTTTCTTGATGTGTAATACATCATCACCTCTCTTTTTTCCTCCTGTTCTTCCTAAACAAACTATATCCATCTGTACCAATATTCCAATGATGAGCTTTTGAATGAGTCGAGTCTCTGTGATGATAATTCTCATAAGATTGCTTATTTACTAAACTTTTCCTGGTTATTCCCCATATCCTTTGAATTTATGTAGAGACATCCAAGATGATGGGTAGTTTCCCACTACACCTCTTGTTGCAGTGGCCTTATTTAAATTTGCCAACTTGCCCTATGTGAATGTCATCTGTTTTTATACCTTCTTGTGGGTTTTGAACCTTGTTTAAAGCTTTCCTCACCACATTGGTGAGCTGATGTTCTTCCCCTTCTTGGTCCAGTGGACCCCATCTCTCCCCAGCAGTCCTCGTTCCCAGAACAGCATCTCATGGTCAAGAACACCAGAACCCTACTATCAATATCATCTGGACAGTTATGCATTTGCGCATTTCACTACCTGGACCTTCCCCTCAACCAGGATGGGGGACAAAACACCCTCTATACATCTGGCTTCTTCACTGTCACTCCCAGAGCTCTTTAGTCACTGATTGGCTCATGATCTTACCTGGCAATATTATTAATACCATCTGGTCGAACAGTATGGGGGAGAGATCAGAGGAATGGATGAGCATTAGCAGCCTTTCTGTAACTTCTCACTGTAGGGTCCTGGCAGGCAGCACACCTCCTGGGACATCATGTCAAGTCATCAGACGATGCTTTCGTCTCCCTCCAAAGGAAGTCACCAAACACCCCCATCTAATGTCTCCTTATCTTTGGTATTTGCTTCAGTCCCTCTGAAGCACCTGGCACTACCCACTGTCAGACAGGGTACTGGGCTTGATTGGTTTGACCCAGTATGGCTGTTCTTATTTGTGGTGGTTGCAAGTCTCCCAGCCTTGGGGGCCAGTGGCTCCTCCTCCTCAACTTTTGGGGTCTGCTCCTCATCTCATGCTGCCAATACAGCATGCTGGTTCTTCACTTTGATGGATGAGAGACCTGGATGGGGGCTGGACCGTTGTTTATTGCCCAAAGTGGCAAGCAACCAGTCTCTTCATAGAGCAGTCAGTTCTCCTTCCTCCTCTGGTGTAATTGGTTAGCATTCATTGTCTCCATGTACTTTCTGTAGATTAAATCATCATGCTCCTCATTCTATGCACATAAACCACCTCTTCCAGAGCTCTCTTTTGGGCTTCCTTATGTACTCCAGCAATGGATGCCTCTCACCAGAATTCCTCTTGCCTGAATTTCTTCATCAGGCACATGCAGTTTGCATTCACAGCAAGTGAAGACCAGGGCATTGTTAGAAGCCACCAGGGTCAGGATGCCTATGTGGCCTGGCTGTGGCAGGTGCAGGCAGAAGAGCCAGCTGTGATGTTAGCAATGTGCTGTTTTCCTTAAATTTCAGATTCTTCCTTGTAGAATACCTGCAAATTAAGGAGGAGATGTGGGGATCCTATCTCTGTGCCACCTTCGGCTGGTGAACTCAATGAGTACTCCCTTAGACTCTTGGCTGTCTCTGTCTCACCAGCCATGTGTTTCAATTAAATTTGGAAGATATGGTTAATTTATCTGTCTCAGCAATCTACAAACAGAACTGCCTCTTAAGCCAGGTACCTTGCGAGTGTGACCCTGTGGCAATAAGTGGGATTGCATGGTGGGTTGGTCTGTAGCTGTGATGGGGCTGGGCTCAGTGGCCCAACAGGTCTCTTGTAGTCCTGTGTCTTTGTCCTTAAATCTCATATTCCAGGGCTCTAGCTAGTCAGGGTCAGGAAGGAAATATTCCTTGCCCCTTCCACCCCCACCCCTTTGAAGCATCAAAGATGGTCGCAGTTGGAGTTGAGAGTAAGGAGGAGTTAGCTGTTGCTTGGAGGTGGTACAGAGAATTCACTTTTTTCTCATGCATGGCTGGCTGGTTCTTGTTCTCATGTTCAAGGTCTGACTGACTTTCATTTTGAGGGTCTGGAAGGAATTTTCCTCCAGGTCAGATTGACAGGGCCCCTGTTGAGTTTCCACCTTCCTTTGCAGTATGTGGCATGGGTCATTTGGTAGGACCATGTGGGTCTCTCACTTAATCTGTTCCCTGCCTCTGCCTTGGAAACTGGACCACCTCAGTCCCTCCTACATGCTGCCTGTGGCAAACAATAGTTTTGTCTCCTGTGGGCAGTAATACGTTAGTCTAAAACAGATCTTGGGGTCAATCCAAATAAATAGGTACAATTTAGTGACCTGTGGTATGCAGGAGCTTGGACTAGATTGTATGGTGGTCCCTTCTTTAACTCTATTGCATTTACTTTCGAGAGCAACCCACCATAATGATTTCTGCTGTTCTAGCAGCAGGACCTCTTCACTGTGTGCAGAATTGTTCTGATGCTGCTTTCAAAGAGGCCTCTGATCTTTATCAAGACAGAGATCTCGCATATATAAAAACAAACAAATAGTGCGATTTAACTATAATATCAGATAGACTAAGATAAAGTTCAGTTCCCAGGCTAGTGAGAGAGAATTAGCAGTGCAGGCTTTATTCAAAGACATTGAAATCCATTCAGTTCACTGTCTGTACAGCCAAAAGCAAGGATGTTTAAAAGGCAGTTAATGCTGATTTGTCAGGCGTTGATAATGTAAGATAGGTACAGGGGCTGGGCTGGACGTGGGGAAATAAAATGGTAATAAGAGGCTGCTTGGAGCCTTCCTTTCAATTGTATCTCTGTAGTTCTGATAGACGCAGTTTAATCCTTGCATTTCCTGCAAGGACTTCACAAACTGAACTAGTTTATGTAACATGATCAGGATACAAGGAGAAATGGCCTGTCTGCCCCTTCCCTACCTACCTATTGGCGAGTGAAGCCAATCCTGTGCAAAGCAAAGTGTATTACATGTGGGTGTGAAAAGTGGCACAGCCCAGAACTCTAGAGGGCATTGTGCTTGCTTGTGCACAATGCATCTGGATGCTCCCAATTGGGGAATATGCCTCGGTATCACCTGAAACATGGGTCTTTGCTTCTTATGGCACAATATAACCACCTATCATAATTGTACTGGCTGAAGAGTACAGATTCTCAGGGTGCTCTTAGGAATACAAGAATGTGAGGAAGATCTGTGAAATTAGTAGCAGGCATGCAGAGGAAAATGAAATAATGTCTTGGTCAGATATCTATCTTGGGGTGGATGGGTGGAGGAAGATGCCAGAAGTATGCACATTTTTCACATTTAATCATAGAAATTGAGCTGCCTGTATTTCATTTGTAAACTTGCAAAACTCAAAAAGTGAGTTTTGGATTCTCAAAAATTTGAATAAAAGACCATTCTTGGGCATATTAATAATAAATTCCAAGACTATTTTACTTTGTTTGGGGAAAAAAAAGTGAGGAAGATCAAAACAGCCTCAATAGGTCAGGTTCTCTGCCAGTGTAAATTCATTAAAGGGCTATTGAGACCAAAAAAGCTACTCCGTTTGATGTCATCTGAGGATCTGCCCCAATGTGCGTTGTGCCTGTCTTGCAGAAAGCAGTTTGTGATAATCCTTCCTGGAGGAAAGTGAGCACAGAAGGATTTCTCAGCCAACTGGGGAACCAGAAGGAATAACATGACTTAAATCATATGATGAATTCCAAGACATTCTACAGATTGTAAAAGGGACAGATTTATGAAATATCCATTGTAGCAGTGAAAATATTCCAGAATTAAAATGTTTTTTATTGATTCATATGCATTTCCTAATCATTATTCATTCATAATACACAGTTATTTGTGTGGTTTAAGAAGAATAAATGGTGTATAAAAGGATAAGTGGTATCTTTTTAACTGGCCACTAGGTGGCAATCACACCTTACTATTTAAAACAAAGTCTGCCATGTAGATGTAATACTATTGGAAATGTTCACCTTTCTAGCAAAAGCTGTGATGCTTTTGATCAGTAGTGATAACTCTGCACTGATTTTTATATTTATTTGCCACTAGGCAACTATATGCAAAAATAACAAACTGTTCAAATCCTATCACTTGGTTGATATAACATGCTTTACTTTTAGCCTAAATAAATATTTACATGGCAATTTATGCATTTGTAAAGTAATTGATAGTGGCAAATGGGCACCCTTTCTTGTATTCTGACATTAGCACATTGACAATAGAGGGAAAGGGAGTGGGGCTGAAAGACAAAAAGCTGCCTCTGCCCCTTCTTATTTACTTGTTTTCTGAATTACACTACTTCACCATAGTGTATCTAATACTTGGTTCTTTTTTTCACAACAAGCACAGTTGGTCAAGAGCCCAAACTACTTCCCAGCTGTTCTCTGGCTGAGGATGTTAATCCATCTCTAATATAGATATATAATCCTACAATGTACATTTTGTAAGCAGCCCTATTATTTGCAAGAGATCAATATCATTGTACAAGCAATAACTGACATAGATGCTATTTTTTAAAATTCTCCTTCATTAAATGTCAACAAATTGTCCATAAATAGATCATGTAAACAGAAGCAGTTAACACACATTTTTATCATCATCAAGTTATTGCAGTTTTTTATAACTAGCAATGCAGAAATTGATACAGAGAATATCTCAGAATAAATATAGCCTGTGTAAACAAGAGAGAGCACATCAGAGTACAGCCTAGAAACAATAGGCCAAATTCTCTGTTGGAATAAAGTGATGCATTTACTTCAAAGAAAGAAGCTTCCAGTTTATACGAGTGGAGAAGTTAGCTCAATATTGACATGGGCATGGCGTCATACCTGATATTTCTTTCTTTCACAAAGAACAGCATAAGATGAAAGGAAATGTATATTTTATGTAATTGAGTGTTATGTTGTACCAAGAAAAAATAAGTGAGAGAGTCTCTGTTTCAACCATGCTCCAATTGATTAATCTGATTGTTGTTTGATGGAGTTCTACTTTTTGGTTCTTGGTAAGATGTTCAGAGCATATATGCAAAAGTGATTCATCTCTTCACTTCTTAGCAGAGATAGCAACATTGCAAGCCCCACTGTTAAGGTTTAACCTGTGCACTGCATACGGACAGCAGATGGAAATTCTGGTTTGCAGCCACTGCAAAAAAATAAAAACATGGTCCAAAGGGAAAAGGATCTTGTATTTCTGTGTTTGAACCTTTGATCTTCATTCACATCTGAGGGGAAGAGTAGACCTTTTGCTGAAGACACATGGCTTTGCATCTGTGAAAACACAGCTGTATATAGCAAAACAAAACTGGTGAAAAATACAATGGTTTTGCTGTGTCAGTTTGGCTGCTAATGTTCAAGTTCTTTACAAATATTGTCTTTTGATGGATCTTTCAGAAACACTCTCTGCCTTTAGACAATTGTTTACTGATGTTTTATTCTGGGGAGTTTGAAGTTTGTAGGAGTGATTTGAGATATCTGCTATGCAGCTTTTCTTAAAAGTGAGTTTATGAAGTAGTTTGGCACTTGGTCAACAATATTATTTTCCTAATCATAACCTAAATAAGTTAAATGAAGGTATGAACACTGATGGAGGAAACGCACATTGACAAAGTAGTCATAATAAAGCTAGCTTTAAGTCAAGAAAAAGTACCTTAAACTGTATAATTATTGCAGTTGTTAATATATAAATTATCCATATATTATTTAGTATTTATATATTGTTTTTCCTGAAGTATCTCAGAAATCTTTCCATAAGTAAAAGTACGTTGTTAGTGTCTGCATTCAAATCTTGTATGTGCGCACTGCAGCAGAACTGCTTGTAGGGTCCAGCCTTCTTTAGCATATATAGTAAAGTATGACCACATTAGCCTCACATTCGAGCAAACTCTACTACACATACGTTTGTGTCATACTCTAGTTCAGCTTTGTCCCCCTCTCGTGAGTTTATCATGATTCTCTTTTGATTTTTTTTCCTTAAAATACCAGTCACTAAAATCAGGTTATTACATAAGAATCTTAATTTTGAAAATAGAGAGGTTGAGAGAAACTAGTTTGTGGCTGAAGAGGGATGCTTGAAAACATGAATTCCAAACATTCAAAGAGCAGAAGACAAGTAAAAAGAACCTGTATGTCATTTTTAAAA
The DNA here is from genome assembly GCA_007922195.1 of Podocnemis expansa. Lineage (NCBI taxonomy): Eukaryota > Metazoa > Chordata > Testudines > Podocnemididae > Podocnemis > Podocnemis expansa. The sequence goes on along the minus strand of ML681993.1, from coordinate 8,527,315 downwards.
TCTCATGACTTTTAAATCAACTCATAATTTTGGGAGGCTTGACTCACGATGTTTGATCTCCTGAGGTTGGTAATGCTGCTACTTGTTCTTAAAACTGTCCATGGGGTTACATCAACCTAATTCAGGTGCCATAACCAAGATTTTCAAAGGCATTTAGGGGCCTATAGGTGCAGATAAGCACCCGACAAGGCTTTCAAAAGCACTTAAGGAGGTCAGGAAATTAAGTCCAGTTGATTTCAGGGGGACTTAAGGTGACCTGCTTAGCCTCTCTTGAAAATCTTACTAGGTGTCCTGAATTTTTAGACATCTAAACTTACTTCTTGTCTCTAGTCTCCTTCATCCTTTCTCAGCCCATATAATATTGGTCTCTTCTTTGTCGCTCCTTACAATCTGCTTGTTACTGTGCAGAATCCTTTTCGTCTGCAGCTCTTATGATCAGGAACATCCTGCTAGTGTGTCTGTGCCAAATTGACTCATCAATTTTCAAATCTCACCTGAACAGCTTTCTCTTGTTATCCACGTTCATTATTTTCTCTATTAATATTATTTAATCCTTTACTTATTAAATTTAATTCTTTAAGTATTTTGAAGAGAGTTTATGTAAAATAGCTATGTCAAATAAGCATGCTTATGATCATGAGTTGCATTATTATCAGCTAGGCTGAGTATAATAAGGAATGAGGGGTTCATTCCTTTGTCAGTCCCTCCCTATGCTTCATGTTTTATACTGGAAGGAATAGGAAGTGATGTGGCTAAAGATAAGACTGGTTTTTTGTGTTCAAAGCGCATGACCTGAAATCAGGAAATCAGCATTTTGTTCCTAAGTCTGCCATAGATTTTTATCTTGGTTGAGTCACCAATTTCTCTGTGTGTCACTTCTGCATCTGTAAAATGGGGATATTTCCCTACTTTGCAGGAGTGCTAAAGATAAATTAAGTATTGTTTGTATAAGTCTTTGAAATCTTCTGATGGAAAGTGCTAGGCAACAGCAGAGCGTTATCCTGTGACTGAATAGGTGCACCCTGGAATTCCATAACACATACACAACACAGGGTGCAGAATGCAAATTGAAAAAGCCCACTGTAATTTTTTTGTCATAGATGTTTTCCTGCTCTTTAGAGGGAACAAATTGGAAAAAGAACTAGCTGCTAGCATGCACATGCCTCTCTTGCCATGTATTGCATCCTAGTTTTCCACAGTAATAACAACAGCTTCATTAGCAAGCTGACAAAAAGAATGAGAGGATTTTAAAATAACATATAATAATAATACTAACAACAATAAGGCAACAACTCTGTCTCTGCACCAAACAGAAAGTTTTCTCTTTGAAGTGATTGCTTCCCTCCTCACCCCTCCAGGAGGGAAGGGGGGGAAAAAAAACAATTGTAAAGATCTAAAGGGACTGAGGAATGCTAAGCTGATGTCTTTCCTCTCTCACTTCCCCTCCCCCTTGGAATAAGAAGTTTGGTGTTTTAGGGCTCTGCTGTATAGAGGTGCTTACTGTAACATGGTAGTCTCTCATTGTGGCCAGTGGGTGGTGGTGTATATAGGAAGAAAATAAGGGCGGGGGGGAGCAACAAAGGGATGCTGAGGTGTATATAAGGAGGGAGACAAAAAGTAAAGGCACAGCTGATGTTTTTAAAAGAAACAAAAAACACAGCTGCATTTTGTTCCTGGAACAGTGGGTGTCACCACAGCCTCTGTTTTAACACCTTGACTGTAATAAGAGAATTGTAAGTCTTTTTTAATTTTTCAGTAAAATGAATCAAGATTGCCTTTTGATGTAGCAGTTGCCTAATTTTATATTCAAGACAATAATTCTGTCCTGCCTTCTGCCCCTTTCATAGTTGAAAAAGAAATATTTTGATATAGAGAACTGAACAAATACTCTGATTTGCTGTTACGGTATGACCTGATCCCATGTCTTACACTCCCCTGCACTTATTTTCATCCAGTTCTGTAAGTTCTCCCTCTTCACAACGTCTGTTGAAGTGGGATAGTCTCCCACAAAAGCTCATGCGATAAATAAATCTGTTAGTCTTTAAGTACCACAAGACACCTTGCTTTTTTTGAACAATGTGTGTGGTGAGTCCTTTAAAACTCAACTCAGTTTAACTTTATAAACATTACAATAATACTGTTTTAGTTACATGAAATACCACAAATGGTGAAAACAAAATATACATCTTTTAAAAAGCAGCCACTGTGCAAGTGTGAGGGTGTGTGGGGGTCATTTCTAATAGAGATAACAAATATTTCCATTTAGCTATATATCTCTTCTGAATAAAATCCTCTCAGAACATTAACTAACCAGCTTTAACCATCAATTAAGAAGGTTATTCATTTTTTTCTTTTCTCTGTATATACTTTTGACTACATCCTTTTCCTTTAAGATATATTGAAAGTAGTGATTTATACAATGTCTTTCTAGTCCAGGAATATTTAACTGCTAAAATCAAGATGTTCTTTCTTCTGTTCCTAAAAAATATATATTTTTCTTAAAATCTTCAAAAGATATGGGATGGACATTTTCCCATAGTGCCAGTTTGCGGTGTATTTGCAGCAATTTGCAACTTTTGAAAGCAATTCAGAGTTTCTTCTGAACTTATTGAAATGCATAGATATGTTAAGTAGGAAAAAAAAGTGTCTTCTGTTTCACTGCATATGCTAAAAGCACAGCTTGACTTTTCCCCCAGCATTTGTTACTCACATCCTGTTGTCTATTGTTTTGTTGTTTGTTGGTGGTAGTGAATGCAATGTATTTAATGTTAAAGTGGCAGTGTTTCTATTTCTTTCTATATGTCATGAAAAATCACAAGAGACTTCTTAAAAATTACAGTGTAAAATTGATTGTGTTTCATAGTGAATATGAATTGTGAAAGTGTGTGAATAGAAATCTGTAGGATTTTATCAGCTAAGTAATTTTGGTAAAATTTCAAAAATGCTTCTGAGTGCTTTGCAATCGAATGTGTAGAATTTTACTGTATTTCATATAATAGGTTACATGTATAGTACTTTCCCCCCCCTTTTGTAAGCATTTAAAGACTGACTGCTGGCCATTATAGATCAATTATTTATTTAAAAAACATGGTATGAAGACTGCAGAGCAAACTACTGGTACTTATAAAAACAGACCTGTTTCCAACACCAAGAAGGATGAAGTGGGTAGATTATTTTCAGATTATGATCTTTGAAGAGAAATAGAAACAAATAGACTCCTTCAGAGAAAGGTGAACTGAATACATTAAGAAACTGCACTAGCTGTCATAGACTTAGTGTTCCAAAATGATTTTACTGAAAGGATTTAGAGAACAAATATATGATGTTGTTATGGCAACTGAAATACTTAGTAGAAATGTGTGTGTGTAGAACATAAGATTGTAAAAAGCCAGTAAATCAAGAACCACATTATGTTTGGGAATACAGCGTGTATAGTGATATCCAAATATGACTCCTCTTGCATCTATTATTCAAGATTACTACAGCAATTGCTATTTTTGCTTTTTTTATAATTCTGATGCTCTAATGAAACTGACTGTAAGAAATTGCAACATTATCACTGAATGTAGTTTAGGGTTTGTTAATTTTTGCTATTTGACCTGTTGGAAGGTGATATTTCATTAGATACTGTATTTGCTTTGTTTATAACACATAGCTTAATGTTATATTCCTACATTCTAACATGTTAATAGTCCCTTTTTTTAACAGTTATATATCTCTTCCTCACCTCCCTCAGGAATATTAAGATTCGTAGGTGTGAAAATAGCAGAACACTCTCCTTAAATCTTTACACTATTAAATTTTCACCCTCTTTTGAGTATATTTTATTTTTGTTTGTGTTGCCATAAAATGCAGGCTGCATTTACAGTCTCAAGTCTTTTTTAAAAAATTAGCGGAAATATTTGTGATCAGCATTTGTTGAACTGTACTACATGCTTCAGAAACAAAAACTTATAAAACATCTGAAATCGATGACTTTGCCAAGTTTCAAATTTCAGTGCATTTGTAGGCTGTTGATTAATTATTATTGAAGAATTCTTTGTTTTGCAACACTTTTTAAACTTACATTTTAAAAAGGAGATAGCATTTCAATTGAACAGTTTTACAAGCATTAATAGCCCTTGGGTATGAAAAAGACAAATGAAACTGCTTTCCTAGAAATGTCAAAAGTTTGCTATCATTTATTCATAACTTGTGCGTTTCTTACTCTAGTAAAAGACTTTAGAAGTCAGTGGGAGTTATTCTGAGCAAGTGTAGAGCCTGTATTTGTAAAAAATTAAAATAAATTAATTAAAATGTTTCTGTAGTTGGGCATTGATTGTGCTTTAGATTTTCCGTTCAATTGCTTTTGTAATAAACTATTTTTGCATGAAAAACTGGGGAAGGGGGAGGGAAATCAAGGTTTTTAGTAATATTAGTTTGAGGGTTTTTTGGTGTTTTGTTTGTTACTTTTGGGGGGGTTTAAGACATTTCCCACCCGAGAATCTGGTCTTAATCACAATTATATCTTTAAAAATTTCCCAAAAATATTTATTATTTCCCTAATTTTTGACCCTAAATTTTAGTATTTTAATACATAAAATTACTTGACATTATTTAATTGGACATGAGGGTGTGATAAAAGAATTTCCGTTATGTGATGGATTAATTGTTTTCCTAATACTTTAAAGGCTGAGATCCAAACATTTTTCCATTCTATTGCAAAATTAACTGCAATAAATCTGTCAGACCCAATTATTCATTTAAAACATTCTGCACTGATTAAATCTGCACATTTGTTTGTGTGCATGGACTGGTGTGTGTGTGAAAGAGAACAGAGAGGTGTGTGTGTCAGGGGAATTCTAGTTTTGTTTTATTTGCTTTTTAAAAACTATAGTGGTTTCAAACACAAGTAGCCAAATTTGGTCTGAAAAATATGATCAGCTAAGTATTCTATTGTGATAAATAGGTTTCAATCTATGCATCTACAGTTCATAGTCATTTCCTTCATGTTTAAAGATCTAATGAAAAGGAAGTATAATATTTAGATGTTCAATGCCACCTGAATAGATCATATTTTACTTATGGTGGGTCCCTCAATAGTTTGTTGATGTTTTCAGGGTGTCTAAACAAAGTCAGATGTGTTAACAGTCTTATTAGCAATGTTAAAATGGAATTAACAGCTTGTGGATACTTCTAGAGGACAATAGCATGTCAGCCTACCCTGTCCTCTTATAAATCGTACCCTGCTGTCTTTCCTTTGTTTCATGTCCAATCAGCAAACTAAAGTTTTCTTGAGACAGAAGGCAGTTCAAGTGTTTCTGCTCCATCTAAGGGGAGGAGCTAATGTGGAATTTATCATCAGACCAATCCACACACAGCTAAATAGAAGAATGATCCTCAAATCTGGAAGAAGGGCTTTCTTGACCTGCTTGGCTCTCTGACCTCTGGCTTGCCATTTTGTCGGTTTAAAAGGCTTTTCCTATGTTGTAGCTTACTTTTATGGTCCATTCAATGCAACAACAAAAGCTTTTGTTTATTTAAGATGTACTTCAGTTTAGATTTCTATTTATCTTTGTGACTTTTGTAATTCTGTTTTGTAAAGTGTTATCACTGAAATTGTATTGATCTGACTTTATGTAGATAATATTGATTAGAATTTTATAATTCATTTTAGGTCACATAGAAATATGTCTGAATTTCATTGCTTTTGATTTTTAGAAGTAAGAAAATTGTCGGATAGTGTTAGACCTGAGTTTACCAAATTTAGGGTTGGTCCTTGGGGAAAAAGACTTCTATTTTATTTTTTTATTCTCTTGGATTTACATCATGCATTCCTTGTTGATCTTCTCCGAAATGCCACCTATCAAAGAATGACTATGTTATGTCTAAAACTAAGTGTTCAGTTAAATCTTAAATTTAGTTTCGTATGACCTAGATTAATTCTGGATTAATTCTCCCAGGAAATTTATTTTAAGTGGAGTGGTGTCACAAGTGAGGAAACTATTAAACATTTTGTATTAGCTATGATAATTACACTTCTATAGGAGTCAATGATCTCAAAGCACTTTCCTGGTCCTACTTGAGCCAAGTAATACTCTGTGAGACTGGCATATATTATGCCCATTCTGTGGGTAAGGAAACTGTCAAGCACAAAGATTTTGTAGCTTGTCCAAGGTCAAGCTACAAAGAAGTAACAGAGCTAAAATACAACACCAGAATCCTGACCTCCAGTCTTATTTTCCAACCACTTTATCATATTTATTAGTATAATAAATTATTAAACTGCACACAAATGTTGAAATATTTATAAATGTGCTCAGTAGCTGCATTACATTAAAGAAAAACATTGATTTTTCTAGATAAAGTGCTGTGAACTTTTTGAAAAATAAAATGTATTTCTCAAGAATGTTTAAAGTTTTTGCCTGGCAAAGGGTCCTTTTAACTCCTGTGTGTATGTGTGTGTGATTTAAATTAAAAATAAGTGACAGTTCAACTAGACATGTTGTTGGCAAGGATATGGAAGTAGCATTCATGCATAAAATTTTAAAATATATAAGTATATATCAAAATAAAATTATTTAATGCTGTCACCTTCTAGGTGTAAAAGTCACATTAAAGCTAGCCATTATTAAAATGGTCACATTGATCTATACAAACTCTGAAGATGGTTACAAAAGTATGCGATATTAGCTAATTATTAGGGAAGAGAAAATAATTATTTTAAGCAAAATTGAACAACCCTCTTCTACTCTGAAAGATGCAAGCATGTGCATTCATTGATTCTTCAAAGTTCGTAACTTTTGCAAGTAGAGGTACAGTGACTCATTCATTTATAAATAGCTTTGTGTTCTGTACATACACTGTAGTTGTAATAATGTTTCTCAGTCGTTGTCTTTGAAAGCTGGCTGTCCAGTAGGGTTATTTTCTTTGGCTCTGGCTATTGCATCACAGCACTAGTAGCATGTAATGGCTTCCCAACTGCAGAATTCCCTGTGGACTACAAACTTCTTAACAAACCTTAGCTTTTCATCATCCTATGGCAGACATATTACATATCTATAGAGTGTATTGTCGTAATTTCAGCACTTCAATAAAATAGATAGTTATGTGAAATTAGAGACATGCCAGAAACTGTATGTCGTCACAGACACACACACACAAAGTTAGAAATGGATGATGTGAGGGAGGATTGCAGTTATCAGGACACTGCAAAGATTAATAAATAGCATACTGCCACCACCTCCAGTGAGTGTTTCATGTGGGGAACAGCTGACTATGATTTCTTTTTTGGCTGGTGATGGTCATTATAACTTGCAGTATTCCTGACTATCAGACCAAATTCAGGCTTTATTTGTTTTTGGTTTTGACATGCATACATATACATTAATGCTCTAGAAGCAGCAGTATCTGAATCTAAATTCTTATCATTGGTGTGCTGACCACCAGCCTCCCTACTCCAAACAACTGCTTTGTCTATGTAGGAAAAGCATAGTGTGAACTCTGGGTTTTGAAGTAGCTTAAAACAATTGTGTTCTGTTGAACTACCCCTTTCCTTTTGTTCTCATGCACAGATGAAGTTCCTTGGATTTGGCCTGTCCTGTGCCCACATCTCTTTTCTAAGCCAGCAAGAAAACAAGAGGAAAATAACTAGCCAAATGTTTGTTTGTTTTTTGTTTTAGGTAGTAGTGGTAGAAAGATGTGTTACTTCTAATTTAGGAACCTTTTAAAGAGCATTACTCCACTGTTCTTTGCAGTTTTATTGGTTTTTGTACTGGTAGCCTGAAAAGTGTCATGATGAGATATCATTGTGTACATCTATCTCATATACTGACCTAATACAATTTAGACTTTTCTTTTTTCACATACCCTCTCCATTTTGCAACGTGTAACTAGTCATACCAATAACTAACTTCTACTTTTAAGCCAAATAGTTGGTTTCATGTCTCTCCTGTATCCTCATATATCCAGGTTACATCCAGTAAAGTGGTCTTATCTGCCTCATATACACTGTACCCTCCTTGTTCAGCATTTTGGAGTAGCCATAGGGTTAAATCCATTTACTTGTTTTTAGGTAGTCTTCTGAAATAGTTATGCACAGGCTTTTAAATGTTTTTCACAACTATGCTACATGTCTTTGACTGTGTAGTAGAAGATTATATTTTAAATTTAAAGAATTTTTTTCTGAAAACGCAAACTCATGAAATTAACCCTGCAAATAGTGTAATGGCTGACACAACTGCTTTACAGGCAGAAGGTCCTAGGTTCAAACCGCAGGGGGTTGGACTAGATGATCTCATGAGGTCCCTTCCAACCCGATGATTCAATTGGATTGAAAGAAGGCTATAAATGTTGTCCATGCATTTAGGGATCATTGTAAGAAGTGCTGTACATCCTCAGCTCTCGCTAAAGTTCAAGGAGTTGAGCATTTTAAGAACCTAACGTGACCAGATCCTTAAAGAGAAGATTAGTTAATAAGATTAAGTACAACTTGCTACTCCTTAAACTCATTAACACTATAGTTCTCAAATAAGTTGTTTTTGCATCAGTTTCATACAAGGAAAATGCAATATTTAATTTATATGTAAATATCCCTTAATAGTGTAGGTGCTGGATTAAATTCTGTAATTTGTTATTTATAGGAATATTTTAATATTATGTTATAGAATTATAAAATTTAATAGACTAGCCAAGTCATTAACATATTATAATGTAAGATATCTATGTTCTTTACACACACACACGTTACAAAATAAAGTATTATGGCTGGAGAATACTCAAACTGAAAGAGACATCTTGGTTCCATTTTAAAGACTACAAAAGAAGACAGGTTGAACTGTGTGTGATACTATTATGTATAATAGACTCAGACTCTAAGGTCATAAGGGACCAATATGATCATCTAGTCTGACCTCCTGCATAATGCAAGCCACAGAATATCACCTACCCACTCCTGTAATAAATCTCTAACCTATGACTGAGTTGTTTAAGTCCTCAGATCATGGTTTAAAGATTTTCAGGTACAGAGAACCCACCAGCAAGCAAACTGTGCTCCGTGCGACTTAGGAAGGTGAAAAAGCCCCAGAACTATTGCTTACTTGCTTTGAGGGAAAGTTTCTTTCTGACCCCAAATATGGGGATCAGTTTAACCCTGAGCTTTTAAGCAAGACTCACTAGCCAGACACCCAAGAAAGAATTCCCTGTAATCACTCAGAACCAACCTCATTGAATATCCCATCTCAGGCTATTGGCATATCCCACCAGCAGTCAAAGATTGGTCAGTTGCCAAATGAGACTGTCCCATCATACCATCCCCTCATAAATTTATCAAACTCAGTTTTGAAACCAGGTAGGCTTTTTGCCCCCACAGCTCCCCTTGGAAGGCTATTGCAGAACTTCACTCTGACGGTTAGAAACCTGCATCTAATTTCAGGTCTAAACTTCCTGATGGCCAGTTTGTATCCATTGGTTCTTGTGTCCACACTGGCCCTGAACTTAAATACTCTCTTCCTCCCACCTCCCCCACACCAGTATTTATCCCTCTGATTTGTTTATAAAGAGCAATCATATCTTCTCTCAACATCTTTTTATTTAAGCTAAACAAGCCAAGCTCTTTAAGTCTCATCTCATAAGCAATGTTCCCTCTAATTTTTCATAGGCTATGTGCGCAAAAAATATCTTGTGTGCAAATTTTTGAAGCCAGGGTGCAAATTTGTGTGCACTCCAGGAAGTGTGGTCGAACTTGTGAGTGCAATGAAGTGAGTATGATGCAAATAATATCTAAATTTTATTTGGATCTGGTGATGGAAATGGTATTATAAATTACAAAACCTTATTTGAAACATGTTACTTGAAATCACCTTCTTAAAGTAGCATAAAAATATTAGCACTGTTGAATTTTTTTGTGCGCACTTTATTTTGTTGTGTGTGTGAGTTTCACAACCTCTGTGCATGCGCACACGTGCAAAGCTTAGAGGGAACATAGCTCATAAGGTAGGTCTTCCATTCCACAAATCATCTTTGCAGCCCTTCTCTGCACCTCTTCCAGTTTGAATTCATCTTTCTTAAACATGAGGGACCAGAACTGCACACAGTATTCCAGATGGGGTCTCACCAGCACCTTGTAAAGCAGTGCTAACACCTCCCTATCTCTACTGGAAATACCTTTGTGATGCATTCTAGGACTGTATTAGCTTCTTTTACTGCCACGTTGCATTGTCATCCTGTGATTAATGAATACACATGGGTCCTACTCTGCTTTTGTAATTTCCAAATGATGCCTCCTTAACTTATAGAAAAAAATCTTGTTACTAGTCCCTAAATGCATGACCTTGCACTTTCAGCTGTTTCATCTTATTCCTGTTATTCCAGTTTTCAAGGTCATCCAGTTCTTCCTGTACGATATCCCAATCTCTCTCCGTATTGGTAACATCTCCCAACTTTATGTCATCCACAAAGGTTATTAACATATTCCCACTTTTTGTGCCAAGTTCAGTTAAAAAAAAAAAGTTAAATAAGAATGATCCCAAGATTGATACTTGAGGAGCTCCACTAGTAGCCTCCCACCAGCCTGACAGTTCATCTTTCGGAATGACCCACTGTAGTCTCCCCTTTAACCAGTTCCTTACTCGCCTTTCTAATTTCATATTACTCCCCACCTTTTCCTATTTAAGTAATAATTACCTATGAATCACTGTTAACTCAATCTCATGTTCTTTATTAGGGAAAAAAATTTAAAGATTTAAAGTTGTAAAATTTAAAGTTGTAGTGAGAACCAGTAATGTGATTTAAACTTGATGAGAGAATGTTGTGTTCATGAAAACTCTGTATTACAATTATACTTTGCATCTCTATTTCACTTTCCATGGGAGAGTCCCACAGGACTTTATAAACATTAAAAATTAGCATTGCCACCTGATTTGTACTTAAGCAAAACTTAGTCTGTACGTGATCCCCTTTCAATTGGGAATACTTAATCAGAAAATTACTCTTCAGTGTTAATAACGGTGGGAAGATACTGTAAGGTAGGACTGTGTCCTGCTTCCATTGCAACCAATGACAAAAATTTAATTGATTAAAAAAATTCAGTATTGGAATCAAGGAACCCGATTATTTGAGCAATTGAGAACCTTCTGCAAGGGAACCTCAATGGGAGTTCAGTGTTGTTTAATCCTGTGGCTCTCAACCAGAGGCACATGTGCCCCTGTGGGTACACAGAGGTCTTCAATGAGGTACCTCAGCTCATCTAAATATTTGCCTAGTTTTGCAACAGGCTACATAAAAAGCATTAACAAAGTCAGTTCAAACTAAAATTTCATACAGACAACTTGCTTATTAGCAGTTCCCAAACTGTGGTACCAATGGGATGTGTCCACCTGCTGCTGGAGGGCTGGCTGCAGTGGCAGCAGAGGCAAGAACTCAGCAGCTCCTACGGTGCCCTGGCAGTTCCCGCCCCCCGCCTCCAACACAGAGTGGCAGCTGATAGGGGAGCCCCTGCCATTCCCAAGAGCTGTTCATTCAGGCATCTCTGCCATTCACCAATCAGGTGCTTCACTGGGCTTCCCCTGTCAACAGCTGATCAGCTGTTTTGTGGAGCAGCCATGCTTGCCAGGAAGCCCTCCATAACAGCTGATCAGAGAACAGCTCCCACCCCTGATCTCAAAGGTGGGGAAGCAGCTTCAAAGGCTATGAGCTGTAAAGAACTGCTTCCTGGCATTTAAGATCTGCATCTGCTCTACTATCTGCAAAAAACAGATCTATGGATATCTATATCCCTGAATATAAAGTGGATATCCACGAATTTGAAGGGTTCTACCACTTCTTGCTCCTGGACCTGCCCCACCACTCCCTTCTTCCTCTTTCACCTGGGCCCAGTATCCACCTGGTGGTGATGTTTTATGTTGGTGGTGCACAGTGTGATAAAGTTTGGGAACCACTGTGTGTACATTGAAATGTAAGTACAATACTTGTATTCCAATGCATTTATATTATAATTATGTGGTAAAAATGAGAAAATAAGTGATTTTTCAGTAATAGTGTACAGTGATGCTTTTATTTTATGCCTGATTTTTGTAAGCAAGTAGTTATTAAATGAGGTGAAACTAGGGTACACAAGACAAATCAGACTCCTGAAAGGGTACAGTAGTTTTGCGAAGTTGAGAGAGACTGCTTTACCTGTTTTAATTATAGGGTGTTACCATTCTTAATTATTTTAATTTTAAAAAATCCTTAAAAGGGGACTGGGTTTCTTTTTCCTTTCCCTTCCAGTTTCTTTTTAAGTTTTAAGACGATGGAAGCCTATATTAAAATTTACACTCTTGGTGAAGCATGGCATGGTCTATATAATTTAGTGATAATTTTATATACTAAGCTATGTATAATATAATTAAAGTATATATTAATCTCTTGGTGAACACAAATTAATATTTGTAAGAGTTACATGTGTGTATCCAAGAGAATAAATCCCAAAAGTTAAACTACAAAAGTTAAGAAATAGGAATAAAGTTTAGTTCTTTAAAAACAGAACTCAATTATAAGAGCACATTAAATCCAAAAGAATCTTAGACCAAGATATTTGAAAGGCTTACACACATGCTTGGCTTTCCACACATGAGGAGCCCACTTGAAGCGGAAGATAAGCATGAGGGTGCGCACTACTTTTTAAAATATGTTAAAAATAAAAGCATTCCAGAAGCAGGAGGTAAATGTGACTAGCTATATTTGAAATAGGATTTTGCTTACATTTTTAAATCTTTATGTAATTTTTGTATGAGTAACTTGTACATATGGCGTTGGAACAAACATATCCTCCAAGTAGTCACAGCTAACATGCCCATACTGCTGTTTCCAGTTATGGAAAGAATTGTTGTAGGGGGGAGCAAAGGTATATCTCAGTTTTGTTGAATCTAATGCCTTGGAAGCAGGACTTGGAAAAGGTAAAGAGAAGGTATTACTTATTGTCCATACCCAAACTTGTTTGGGAATATCACTTAGGACTTGATATAAGGCCCACTGAAGTCAGCATCCTTTGTTTCAGACCCATAATGAGTAAGTGGCCTACTCGGATACAAGAAGTGGGGGAAAAATGATGTTTTGAGAGAAAAAAGTCTGATTTTTTCCTACTGAGCAAAAGCAGCTATCTTAGCCTAGGCAAACGTCCTAGATCTTGACAGGGACATGTCTAGGTGGGTCTTGACTCGGTAAGACCTCACAAGAAACATAAATGAAGTCTATGTGTGATACTTGGTCTGTTTGAGAAACAGACTTGGATAATATGTGTTGACTTTTCCAACATTCTGTAAAACTAAGCTTAAAGTCTCACAAGCTTAGTTTAGTTGTACCGTATTCTGTTTAACTGTATACTGAAAAAACTTGTATGGGGGGGAGCTTATTTAAGCCAGTTTGAATTGGAAGTGAAGGGTATTAAGTAGGTACATTTAATTTTCCTTGGCGTAAAGCAAACTGGCTTTTGACCTTAAGAGAGACAAACAGGTGTGAGGTAACAACATGGGCACGCATACAAAGGGAAAGAATTTATGATATTTCACCCCAGATGGTGCTGCAAAGGAGTTGGTGCAAGCCAGTGGCATCCTGGGGTGGGACTTTAAGGTTGCAAGGCCTTGTTAAGATCTAAGTGCTTATTTTGTCTCCTCCAGAGAGGTTCAAAGGTATTGTATCAATCTCATAGCCTGATCATTTTATCAAATATGTCCTTTAATATCACTCTGTTGTAGCTAGCTGTATTAGGAACCTATTGCAATGGATGCACATACAAACAAGAAAAATGCTGTTAAGCACTTTTGAATGTTAAACTATAAAATAACAGCAAGAAACACTAAGATGTATTTTGGATCAATGCCAAATTTAATTTTAAAAAATTATAAATTGATTAAAATTTTAGAAATTTGGGAAAACCTCATAAATAAGGAAGCAGGTTTATTTATTTATTTATTTTCAGTCCTGTAACAGAAAAATGGACAAACTATCTTGGATTGATTCATTTTAGATAAAACAGATGGGATTCTCGGATCATGCACCGTTAAGCCTTTCTTTGGAATTCGCGCCACTGTGACCAGAGAGCCCAGATGGCGCTTAAATCTGTCATTTTTTAACAACCCTACGTTTTTGATTTTATACCCAAACACACTGAGCTAGCCTAAGTGATTAATTACTGCCCAGATATGCTTGTGCTATAGTAAATTATTTAGATGCGCTTACAGATCATTTCTTTTGGAGAAACTAGTTAGATAAAGGCTAGGCAGGTGAAGACTCTCTGGAAGATATCTCAGCTGTGGTGGAGGGTTGGCAACTTGGATCTTCAAATACTTAGAGTACATCATGGAGCAATGGTTGACTTTGCTACTAGTTTCTATAACTAAAACAATTTTTTGGAGGTGCTTTTTGGTGCCTGGTAGTATCTTGATAATATCTTGAAACCTGTGATGAGGCCTTTTGTGTAGTGCCTTTCCAGCTTAAATTTCACCAGGTGGTTGCAGAGAGTTGATCTCAACAGAGAGATAAACTGGTTATTTGACAGGTATCAGTGTTGCCTTTGAAGATTTTACTCTGTTTTGTATCTGAAAAATTGTGGTTTGTACAAAATGGTAGTGGACAGCTATTTAGAGGTAACATAGCTGTCAGTTTTGCCTCCAGCCTGCTCTTGCTTAATAAGCTTTTGCTAGAGGGTTCTAGGAGGAAACCATTTAAACATCCTACATCCTCAAATCTAGACATGAATTCTTCCTAATTTATTTTATTTTAAGTTAGTCATGCTTTTTATTTTTTTGGAAGCTTTTAATTTTTATTCTGGAATTTGACATCTGTGCAAATTGGCTCAGTCACAGTGGACTGGTTTCCCTGGTGTCCCTATCATTGTGGGAGGAAAAAGGGAAGAAGGAAGTATTGGCCAATGTTTTCTTTGGCTTTCATGTAGATATAAAATATATAGCCAATAGGATTGAAATACTGCTGTCCTTATCAGCGAGACCAGTTTAGGTTCATTAGAACCAAATACTGTGAAGATAACCACATAAGGTGATGATATTTCTTTTCCCAAATTAAATAAAGTGATGCATCTTTATTTATTGAAATTATTGAATACAAACTATGCGACTGACCAGATGAGTTGGAGCTTTCTCTTTTGAGGCTGAAATCACTCTGGAATTTCAGATAGTATGACCAGATGTCCCAGTTCTGTAGGGACAGTCCTGGTACTTAAGACTCCATCTTATACAGCTCCTATTACCTTCCTCCCACTCCATGTATCCATTTCTCACATTTGCTAGCTACTCGCCCTAGTTTCAGAGATCTCCTGCACTTTGTGAAGAAACTTTAGTGCTCTTGTAATGGGAGAATTTTAAAGCAACGAGTATATGTCTAATTCCTTTCAGCTGTTTAAGAGTGCTTGCTAAGCGTGATCTGTATCACCCATGCTTTACACAGTAATAATCAAGCTGTTAGCCCCACAAATAAAAACATCCAGTAATGTTAAAGATCTCACTGTATCCAGTCTCAGTAGAAGGATGTTGCTTTTTGCAGATGATACACTGTTTTTCATAACAGAGGCTAAAATGACCTAAACTTGAATGAGGCAGGAAGCCTCAGAATCTCTGGTGACAAAGTAAATTTGCATCAATCTTGTCATTTTCATATAAAATGTCTAAGGAAGTGCTTGTCCAGTAACATTTATGTTGTCTCAGGGAAAAATTAAATATTTTGGCAACTGCTGACTGTAGGGATCTATTTTGAATTAACATTCAATCAATGAAGCAATGTGGTGTATTTATTTGAATAGACAAATAGACCTCCCTCTGGTTCTGTTAAGTTGCATTGTCACAGATGAAATGAATGTATTCTTCAAAATTGTTATATCTCTTAGAGGTGGTTCTGGGATGGGTTCCACTGGTGATGCTCTCTCATGTGAATAGCTTGATGACAAGGATTATGTGGAATAAAAGCACTCCAACTGGCCAAGATGCTTTGGACTTACCTGGGAAATGAAGTTTAGCACTCCTTAATTTTTAGTTGCACTTTGTGGCTTCTTAGAATACTTTAGCAAATTCTACTGAGGCGGGAATGGAAAATCCCCACTAAATTTATACCCATTATGTATATTTCCTTTTGGGGCTAATACAAGACATTTAACAAAATCTACTATTTTATTGCTTTCATGTAATCTAGATGGGATAAGATCAGGAAATTAGGTACTGATAGGCAAACAGTTTGCAGAAATTGGTAGGGAAAACCTATTTTAAAATAGAAACCTGCTACTTTTATGAAACAAATGGAATGTCAGGAGTGGGGTAGTCAGGATCTACTGATTGGAGGGAAATATTCTGAAATTGTAAGATAAGTTTAGATTTCATTATTTCCACACAGTCACATTTTTCATTATTTAACATCAATGAAAATCTTGCAGAAATTTCTTTGTTACATACCATGGAATGATGCATTTTCTTCTTTTCTTTAATAATAAAATTAACCTGTATATATTGTTGCCTGCAGAAATTTACTACTTCTTATAACTCAGACTTTTATGCTAAGGCAGAGCACAAGATCCAAAGATGGGCAATATCTTGGTAAAACAGAATTGCTACTGGAAGTCTGTGACAGGAGCTCTGATTACTCTAGATAATATATTTCGACTGTCCAGAATGAAACGTGAACCATAATATTGGTCTATGCTAATATTTCTGGCACTGGAAATTTTCTAGAGCATCTAAGGAATCTTCTTGGGCTTCTGATCTGGCATCACTCTGTAATTGCAACAGCAATTTTGATATAAAGATTACTATATTTTGTAGCTCTTCCAGTGTAAAATTCTTAGGGATCAGGTACTCTGAGTTGGGTTGAAGTGAGCTGGTGGCTTATAAAAAATTTAATGTGAAGTAATTGTTTTCTAAACTTAGAACTAAAGTGCTCCAGTGTAATTTTGGAAGCAGTGATGGCTCACAAGTTAAATTTAACCCTATCCTTATAAAAGCTCTAAAGTTTCATTCCTAGCTGTAATGCTATCTGTGAGATCTTATAATGAGTAATTATATTAACTTGTGGTAGTAGATTGATGTTTTGTTTTTATTTTATGATTTAATGATAAGTTGGGAGAACATTTAATGGCTTCCATTCTTTAGGAAGATAGATCTATTGGCTTCCAGAAAAAGAAGTGTAGTTATTTTCTACAGCATCATTCTGTGAAACTGATGTTCGTGTCTGATATATAATAATGCTGGACAAGATGAAATTGTATATTTATGAATAATATTTTTCCTTTTTCCAGTTTAAACAACAATGTGTATTTAGAAGAAAGTGAATATAAAACACTAAATTTCAGTACCATAAGATCATAGTTCAAGTTATAACTCCTGAAAATGGTGGGTTACCAATGTAAACATTCTTTTTCAAGATGAGCTGCTCACATACATTCAGTTACAGGTGTCTATGTGCTGCAGTGCACGGTAATCTGGAAAGCCTTTTAGCCCTAGCCTGTCAGGTTAGTGTCAGCAGCCAACGCCCCCTCTGTGCCACGACTGCAGCTATATATCTGACCCTGACCCTTCCAGTTCCCTCTTTTTACCAACTGCGATAACAGGGATGGTGGGAGGGATCTGAATGTATGTGAGCAGCCCATCTCTAAGAAGGATGGTTACATCGGTAACCCGCCATTCTTCTTCAAGCGCTGCACACATCGTTCGGTTACAGGTGACTGCTAGCCATACCCAGGATGGTGCGTGGAGTTACAGCTTACCCACATTGAGTATGGCCCTGGCCAACTGAGCATCCTCTCTCGCTTGTTGGACAATAATGTAGTGCGTCGCAAAAGTATGCACTGAAGCCCACATGGCTGCTATGCAGATCTCCTGGATCAGGACCTGTGCACAGAAGGCTGAGGAAGAAGCCTGGGTGCCGTGTGTCATCCAAGTCATCAAAAGAACCGTGGGTTTGAGAAGACGACAACAGTGCCGAGGGCAACGATGATGCTGGCTCATCCTCCAAGTGGTAATTAAGCCAACCGTTGGTCCATTCCTGGAGGAACTGTGGGGTGGAAGCATGAGAAGCTCTGATGCAACCACTGGCTTTGCAAGAGCTGCTCTCATTCTGGGAGCCGCTCTGGGGTCTACTTTGCATCCCCTCTGGTGCTGGCGGGGTCAGCGGCGGGGGTGGTCTCATTGTTGGATGTTCTCTGGTGTTGAGGGATGAGGTGCTTTGGCGGTGAGGAGTTGGGGATCTTTTTTGGTGCTGTTTTCTCACCAGTTCTTCTCTGGTAGGAACCAGTACAGGGGAGGGTGTGGCCCTGTGGTGCTGTGGCTCGTCATCCGACGGTGCCAAGGAGCTTGAAGATGATCTTGCTCTTCTCGAACCCTGCAAGCACAGTACCGACGATTCGCATGCCAACACTGGAGCTGGGGGATAACCATTTGTCGAAACCCTCTCTGGCCCCAGAGTGGTGATGGCTTCCTCTGGTACTGGAGAGGCTGATAAAGGTGCTGGGACCAGTGTTGCCCCTACTGCTGAGGACCATTCTTTAGCTGAAAGTGTCAGCTTACCTCTGGATTGCTCCACCCTGGGCAGTGCCAGGGGTATCAGCTCTGATAATATCTTTGCTGCTGCAAACGCCTCTGGTATCGAGGGGATAGGTACCAACTCCCTTTCCTGAGGTGGAGTGGATGGTGGAGAAGTGGCACGGCACCAAGGCGGTGCCGAGTTAGAAGCCGATTGTGGCTTTTTAGTAATAGCTGGAGAGCAGTGCCGGGTCTTCTCTGATGCCAATCTGACACATGGTACCAGCAAATTCATAGACTTGGCAGGCATACCTAGAGCTGGTAGCGCTTCCCAATCCTGGATGAGGCTCTGGAGCCTCTGTTCTCTGTCCTTGTGAGTTCTTCTTTTGAAGGACTTGCATATGGGACAGTTCGTTGCAAGATGCAACTCATCTAGACAGGAAAGGCACTTATCATGGGGTCATTGATCGGGATCACCTTGAAGCAAGCTGCACAGTGTTTAAATCCTAGCATACTTAATCACGTGAAAAATAACAAACCTAGATAGAGAGACAGGCACTTGCTTAAAAGCAAGGACAGGCTGTTCCAGTATCATCGCTGAGGGTGGAAAGAAGGAACTGGGAGGATCAGCGTCAGGATCACATATATAGCTGCTGTAGCAGCGCAGAGGGGCGTTGGCTGCTGACTCTGACCTGACAGGCTAGGGCTAAAAGGCTCTCTGGATTACCGTGCACTGCGGCACGTAGACACCTGTAACTGAATGATGTGAGCAGCACTTGAAGAACAAGAGTCTCTAATGCAAGAAATTATAGGCCCTTAACATCAGTGGGCCCTTATAGGCCTGTCTGTAATAAACAAAAGGAAATATTTCATCTGTTTTATGCTGTTTGAGTCCTGGTTAGAAATGGCAATTAAATGCTTTTTCCTCTTGATGAATAATTCTGTTTGTTAACAACTCTATTGGCATTTAATGATAAAGTCTCAAAAGATGATGCTTAAATGAGTCAGTGACACTTCTGTGGTTTAGCACTTCATTCTGAAACTTAGAAAGCTCTCTATTATTTCTTTCTCATTCAAGGCTGTTTAATTACATGAAACACCATTAAAATCATTTTAGTAACAACAAGAAACTGTATCTCTTAGATTTCCCTTTAAACTTAATTAATAATCACAGCTACTTAGGTAACAGGGCCACAGTTTTATTTCTCATTTGTTAACTACAAATACCATAGACCATATAAAAATTTGCATTCATATCACCAACTTTTTTTTTGACTTTGCTGTATACAGTAAATATTCTTAAAGTCCCTTCAGTGGTTACCTTGAGGTTCCCATGAATGCTAACAAGATGTGGCAAATTGTACTGCTATCTCTGAATTTTCAACATATTTTAGAGCAGTTTTACTTTGGGAGAAACCAGTTTGCTCAGCTAGAAAATACTCACTAGACTGTTGTCTCTCTTTTTTATAACATAAATTTTTCTGATGCTCTCTGGGTATGTCTATACTGCAGTGAAACACCCTTTGCTGGCTTGGATCAGTTGACTTAGCTGGTAGGGCAGTAAAATTTCAGTTTGAGCTGGAGCCTTGGCTCTGGAACCCTGCTGAGGGGGAGATCGCAGATCCTGAGCTTCACAAGTCCAAGTCAGCAAACCCAAACTAGTTGCAGCAGTGCCATGGTTCTTTTAATCTAGTGAAGACATACCCTTTGCGTACAATTCCTCTTACCTCTTCTCTTCAGGATAAGAGTACCCATCTCCTATTCTGAGCCTTTTAAGATTCCAAAAACTCAGCGGCTAGCCTCTTACTGAACTTTACTGCTGGCAAAATCCAGGTATTAGATTGGAATGAACTTTCCCACTCCATTGAATAGGTAACAGTTCGACCATTTTAAACAGCAAAACAAAACACAACAAAATCACTTTCCTTCTTAAATTATGGTGGTAGGCTTCTTTCTCATGTCCTCCAGCCTGGGTTGAATTTTTCAGCAGTGAAAATCCCAAAGGATGAGCATATTGATAGGCAACATTCTGGTTTTTCACTGATCAAGCCCTGCATCACTCAAATATATTCTTTAAATTTTCCTCAGCAGAATCTCAAAATTAATTCCTTTATTTCTCACTGCTAACTTAATTGTAGAGATAAGATGCTATGATGGGATGAGGAAGAAGAGACAATTGTTATGACACTTCCTTCTATAGTTCTTCTGGGAATAGTTCTTAATAACGTCCCAAATGTTTGGCTCTTCAAGATGTTATTATCAGAAGAACAAAGTAATCTTATCTTGAGTGTGTGTGTGTGTGTGTGTGTGTGTGTGTGTGTGTGTGTGTGTGTGCACGCACATTTTAAAGCTCTCCATAATGAATTCCCAAGTGCTTTTTGGCCCTAGATATTAAAGCTTGTATGTTTGCAATTTTTTCTGGCAAACTGCCTTTACTAGAGAGGATATAGTGTTTTCTTGGTACTCTGCCCAAAGTAATTTTGTGAAAGACTGTGACTGTACTTAGTACATCTTATTCATTTGAGACAAGTCATTGTAATTGCATTTGATCACAATCAATTTATGGTTGTTTTATCATGTTTTCATGGTGCATGTCTACTCAAACATCATAGGAAAACTTAATGGCTACTGTTTTACTTCTACATAAAATATTTTATGGCTTTTTTGTGCAGTAGACATCAGGTTTCAATCATTGTTGCCCCATAGAGAGAGAAAAAAGTTGGATGAAGAACTATCAAAAATCTTTAACTACATAAAATTTTATTTCAGGTAAACTTCCCATAAAAGATATTAAACGTATTTTTGTGGTTTATTCTACATGTTAACAATTTTAGAAAGGCAACAGTATTTTTGGGAAACTGTATGAAAAAGTGAAGTTAATTCACATAAGATGTTTTGAGTTAATGTTCCATTGTAAATGTACATATTAACATCTTGAATGGCACCTGGATAACACCATGTCCACATTCTGAGGACTCTTTTAAAAACTTACTGTTGTATTTACATAATCAGAATGTCTGATTTGCAGTAGTTGACTTTTAAACACTATATATTGTGTGTTTGATGTCTCATTAAAAACATAGGGCATTCATGTTCCTTAAAATATTTTGATGTCTGAACACTGTTGAAGTTCTCAGCTGAAAAGTTTAATTAAGGGAGAAACTTTGACATGCTGCTGAGAAGATTAATTCACATTAAAAAGGTGAGAGAAAAGAAAAATTAGTTCTAATCTAATTAACACCAATTAAAAGTTGTAAAAGAATTTACACCAGTCAGTTGTTAATTATGCATCAGTTTGTCTTTTCTGTAACACTTCCCCCCCCCAAAAAAAGAATTATGTCCCATTTTGTTTAAGAT
This sequence comes from Podocnemis expansa, assembly GCA_007922195.1. Classification (NCBI taxonomy): domain Eukaryota; kingdom Metazoa; phylum Chordata; order Testudines; family Podocnemididae; genus Podocnemis; species Podocnemis expansa. Next base: position 8,505,482 of record ML681993.1, on the reverse strand, counting down.
AGGGTGAATGTGATGATGTTGCCACTATCATTTTTCACATGACGTCAGGAAGATGATAACATTCAATGTCTTTCAAGTGTTGTGATTTGTACTTAGATTTTAGCAGAATAAAACTTCAGTTTAGTTTTATTATAGTTTGAAGACCATAGTAATAGAACTGTAAATAGAAAATTAAGGTTTTACAGAAAACTGTCTTTACGCCTCATGTTTTCTATTAATAAAATAATCTGATATATAATTATCTGTTGAGCACATAAAGAGAATCATATAGTTTACAAGTTCTAGATCTTACAGGAACCCTACAAAAATATTTCTGGTACTGAAATTGTTTTTAAGGAGTTGGGTTTTCCCTCAGATCGGTGAGCTGAAAAGCTTAGTTGTGATGCAGAGGCCTATATATCCATAAACTACACACTGTATGATTTGCATGCTGAAAATGTTGTCCCATGAGCAGGCACATGCCACTTTGTAAGATGGGGTCCTGGCATCCTGCTGAAAGCCACTGTTGTTGCTGCCTGGAAAGTGATTGCTCTACATTTAAACTTTTTAATGCATTTTAAACTCAGCTGTTGAAGATTTAGAATGTAAGAGAACTATTAAAGATTTTAAACTGGAGAATTTTTAGTCCTATTTAGAGAAAGTGCCAGGGTAGTGCAACAGTTGGATTCTCATAAGCATTTTATTTTATATTCATAGTTTATTTAGATTGTGCATGAGATTATGTGGTAATAAATACGATTTTACCTGGTGCATCAACTCTGCGTGGACCTTGTAACAATAGGAAGTCTCAATATGCATTTTTCACTGCTTTAGCTGATAACAAAATGGCTATAATACAGTTTTTACTGTCTGCTGTTTTAGTGGGGAATGCCAGATTGAAATTGATTTGCCAGTGCAAGATTTTCAGTGTGGTGGTGCCCATAACAACAACAAATGGACAGCTAGTACGTTATCTTCATAACTGCTTTTTGCTGTGATTAACAAAAGAAAAGGCATCACAAATCTCCTTTGCAAGTTTTTGCCTTATCATTGCTTTTACACTTTCCCCATTGCATACCTAGGAAGTCTATCTTATGGACTGACTCTGAACTTCAAACCTTTAAGTTCAGCAAAAGCTTGGATTTGCTGAGGTTGATGAATATATTAACATTCCAAAACTTGTTTGCCAGAGATGAGGTGAAAACCGTGCCTTGGTGGTAAAAAAAATAATGGGATGAAAAGAAAGACTAACTTGCATCATCGTTGACATGAAAGAAATATAAACTTGGGCTTTTCGTAAGGTAAGAGATGGTCATAAAGGGAGAATTCAAGCATTACTCTTCATGGAAAGAAATACAGGTTTTATAGTTACAAAAATAAGATACTAAAAATGATTGTCATACAAAAAATTACATCTCTTATAGAATTTTTAAGCCAAATTTTACATATTGAGAGGAAAAAAGAACAGAGAGCATGTTGAAGGAATAGAAATACTGATATTAGACTTGTAGGTGTTTTTAATCAAACATTATGGTTAAGGTTAGAAAACTATTTTAGTTACAATATCCTGTCTTCATTTGGTCATAGCCCTCCATAAATTAGCTGGTACTGAAAGTATTGGAAACTGTAATTCTTCCATACTCTCATTCCTCAACTCTATGCCATGCCATGCCATTCTTTACTCTTATAATTTCTTTGTACAAAGCTTTCAAAGGTACTTTATAAGGAAAACAAACCAAGAGCTAGAACATAAAGAGTGCTTTATATATTTGACCAATCATTTTATAAAGTCTAATACAAGCCTTTAAACATAATCTAAGATCCTTGAAGAATACTTTAGTTATTAATATTTCTGTGACCTTCTTAAAGGGACTGAACAATTACTTAGAAGTGTCAAAGTGGTGCCTGGAGTTCTAGCTGTGTGAATCCCATTAAAGTCGGTAGGAGCCAGGTAGCTAAAACTCAGCACAACTCTGAAAACACACTCCTTGTGTAGGGCTAAGTAGTAAGGCAATTCTCTGAACATGGCCATGGTATTTCTAGTGCATTTGCTGGCTTTATACATCTCTCCAGGGTTTGTATTTTAAACTGAAGTTTCACTCTTCTAAAGGTACAGCTGTATTGAAAAGGCAATTCTTTATATATTTCTATAATAAAATGTAATACTGTAAAACCAGTTTTACAGGAATTTGTCATTGCAAACTCTTTCAGAGGAGGTCTTATCCCCAGCCCTTTGGGAAACAGGATGTAATGTCTTTTAAGGGAGCAACTTCTGGGGATGAGAGAGACAAGGGACCAACATGGCTACAACTACACTGTATATACCAGTGCTTTGGTCCTATTTACTGGTGTCAGAAAATACTTTACATATTAATATAACAGTGCCAATTTCAACCGTCCTTCGGTAGCAACAGTCAGACCATGAGGTCCGACATAAGAACAAGGCTGAAATAATCATTCTTAGACTGCTGATTCTGCTTATAACAAATGGGCTCTAGAAGCGATCCAGTAGGGTGTCCTAATACAGGTTAATAGATTTTTTTCCTTCCCTTTTCCCTAAATGAAAAAAAAAAAAGGAAATAACCAAAAAGGTGCCTCCATGACTAAACAGCAAAGTAAAAGATGCAGTTAGAGGCAAAAAGGCATTCTTTAAAAAGTGGAAGTTAAATCTGATTGAAGAAAATAGAAAGCAGCATAAATTCTATCAAGTGAAGTATAAAAATATAATTAGGAAGGCCAAAAAAATTGAAGAACAGCTAGGAAACACTTGAAAAATAACAGCAAAAATATTTTTAAGTACATTGGAAGCAGGCGGCCTGCTAAACAACCAGTGGGGCCCCTGGGTGATCAAGATACTAACAGAGCACTCAAGAAACACAAAGTTATTGTAGAGAAATTAAATCAACTATTTGCACTGATCTTCATGGCCAGTGCCCCGGATCTCCGGCCCAGTTGGGGATCTGGGGCCTGATTCCTGGCGGGCTGCGGCCATGGTGGCCGCGTCTACAGCCAGGGATCCAGGGCCTAGCTGGCCACCCGGCAGGCCCCACCCCCTGGACAGGGATAGGGCCAGGGGGAGGCTGCGCTGCCACTGGCAGCTAGGCCAGGGCACTGTGTGGCCCGTCCCGTCCCGTCCAGAAGCAGCTGCTGGAGGCTGGGCCTGAGGCCGCAGGCCGGAGATGGGGCCGCCGCAGCTGTGGGCGGCCGCCTGGGCCCCGGATCCCTGGCCAGGGACGGGGTCGCCGCGGCCACTGGCGGCCAAGCCCCGGACCTCTGGCCGGGGATCCGGGGCCTGCCTGGCCTCCCATGGCTGCAGCAGCCCTGTCCCCGGCAGGGGATCCAGGGCCCGGCCTCCAGCGGCCACTTCAGGGCAGGCTGTGCCACGCCGCACCGCGACCTAGCTGCTGGCAGCGGCATGGCCTCCCCTGGCCCTATCCCGGGCTAGGGGGCGTGGCCTTCTGGCTGGGGGCGTGGCCTGCCCTCTGGGGGCGGGGCTGGGCCCATGCCCTGGGTCCCTCCCCGCCCCAGCGACACCCCTGTTCATGGCTGAAGGTATGGGGAGATTTCCAACTTGGAGTCATTCTTTTTAGGTGATAAATCTGAAGAACTGTCCCCCAGATTTAAATATTATTGGGGGAGGTTTGGCAATCAGAAATTTGGAAATTGATAATTCTGGAAATAGATAAATTAAACAGTAATAAATGACAAGGGCCATATGGTACCTACCCAGGAATTCTGAAGGAATGCAAATGTAAATTGCAAAATAGCTAACCATGGTATGTAACCTATCATTTAAATGAGCTCCTGTACCATATAACTGGATGATAACTAATGTAACATCAATATTTTAAAAAGTCTCCAGATGCAATCTCAGCAATTACTGCCTGGTAAACTTTTCTTCAATATGATCAGTATCATGCAGATTAGCTGAAACAGTAGTGAAGGCTGGAATTATCACACACATAATTAACAGAATTTGTTGGGAAGAGTCAGCTTGTTTTGTTGTAAAGGGAAAACATGCCTCACCACTCTACTAGATTCTTGCGGGGGTGGGTAACAATCATGTGGACAGGGGTGATCCAGTGGATATAATGTACTTAGACTTTCAGAAAGCCCTTGACAAGGGCCCTCACCAAAGTCTCTTAAGCAAAGTAAGCAGTCATGGGATAAAAGAGGACAGTCCTTTCCTGGATTGGTAACTGGTTAAAAGGTAGGAAACAGAAGATAGGAATAAGTGTCAGTTTTCAGAATGCAGTGAGGTAAATAGTGATATCCCACAGCAGTCTGTACTGGAACCAGTACTGTTCAACATATTCATACATGATCTTGAAAAAGGGGTAAACAGTGAAGTGGCAAAATATGCAGATGAGACAAAACTACTGAAGATATTTAAGTCCAAAACTGACTGTGAAGAGTTATAAAGGTGTCTCACAAAACTGGGTGACTGGGCAATGAAATGGCAGATGAAATTGAATATTGATAAATGCAAAGTAATGTACATTAGAAAACATAATCCCAACTATACCTATAAAATGTTGTTGTGTAAAGTAGCTGTTACCACTAAAGAAAGAGATCTTGGAGTCATTATGGATAGTTCTCTGAAACCATCCACTGAAGATGCTATGGCAGTCAAAAAAGCTAACAGAATGTTGGAAATAATTAGAAAAGGGATAGAGAATGATAAGACAGAAAATATTGTATTGCCTCTTTATAAAGCCACGGTATGGCCACATCTTGAATACTATGTGTAGATCTGGTTACCCCGTCTCAAAAAAAGATGTATTGGAATTGTAAATGGTAGAGAAAAAGGCAACTAAAACGGTTAGGGGTATGGAAAAATTTCCATATAAGGAGAGTTAACAAGACAGGGACTTTTCAGCTTGTAAAGGGTGGGGGGGGGAGTGATAATGGTGTATAACAGGGGTGGCCAAACTTATGGAACTCAAGAGCCACACAAGTTGATTAGTAAACTTTTAAGAGCCACACTGAGACACATAGCCACATAGTATTTATTTTCTTCTTCATATTTTCATTTCTTATTATTTGACGTCATGTTTAGAAGGACTTATAAAACAGGATTTAACAAGTAGACTGCATTAGGGCCTACGAGAAAATCTAAACATGCCATGCTTCTTCCTGCCATCCCAGCCCCCTCCCTAACACCCAGGCCCTGATGCTGGCTCCTCTGGGCTGTCCCCCCCCATCTGGCTGCTCCAGCAGCTGGGCACAGCCTGGGGCTCCCCCCCAAGCATGCTCAGAGCAGGAGTTTTTTTAAAACTCCTAGGCTGGGGCTCCTTACCTAAATTGATTAGCTGACATTCTTCCACAAGCCACACTTTTTCATTCAAGAGCCGCATGTGGCTCTTGAGCCACAGTTTGGCCACGCACAGTCTATAAAATTATGACTGGTTTGGAGAAAGTAAATAAGGAAGTGTTACTCATTCCTTCTCATATGACAAGAATTAGTGGTCATCAAATGAAATTAATAGGCAGCAGGCTTAAAACAAGCAGAAGGAAGTATATCTTCATACAGAACACAGTCAACCTGTGGAACTCCCTGCCAGAGGATGTTGTAAAAGCCAACTATGTAATGGGGTTAAAAAAAGAAGTAGGTAAATTCATAGCAGATAGGTCCATCAGTGCCTATTAGCCAGGACAGACATGGATTACTGTTTGCCAGTGGCTGGAAATGTCCAATAGGATGGATGACTTGATGATTACTTGTTCTATTCATTACCTCTGATGTACCTGGCCTTGGCACTGTTGGAAGACAGAATACTGAGTTAGGTGGACCATTGGTTTGACCCTGTATGGCTGTTCTTAGTTTCTTTAACAAATTCTTTGAATTTGTTATGATGCCTCTAAATATGATAAATTAGCTTCAGAACAGATATCATAGCTGTGAGACTTGTACTTCCCTGAGCCATGAAGGAACAGTTTCTATTTAAGGATTTTGGTCATTTCCAAGAAGACATGAGGTTTCCATTTGTTGATACTCCATCTATCTGTCAGGAAGATTAGATTTTGGATAGAAACATTAGCTTTCTATACTGAGCCAGTGTCCCTTGAGTTACTTTGTACTCGATCGATTTCAGTACACCCTAACAAGATCTTGTCACACTGATAATTTTTTTTGATGTGCAGTAACTGACCTTTACTTTCCGATTGTGGCAATGGCCTTTTTGTTATCATGAGCACCCCTAGGTATCTCTAAATAGGGAGCAGAGATTTCTGTTAGGTGACTTATCAAAGGGAATAGTTCTGTATAGCATACACATGACATACGTTCTCTTGAAATAGATGGCTTTGCTTTTACCTGGATAAAACCCTACAGTCTGTCACTCTTTTAGCAAAATCAAAGGCCCTGGTCATCCTCATTGTCCCCATTTTGTCCTCTTCTGGACTTTCAGGTGTTGGTTCCCTTATCTAGTAAGAATGCCTGTGACAAACTCATAGTAGCTCCTCTTACAGATGATTCTCCATTCGCCTTTCTGTGCATTTGGACCTGTCAAGTTCACACTTGACAGTGACCTGGAACTGAAATGACAAGCTTGCTTGCTTACTGGAAATGAAAAGCATATTTCCTGAGAACCTATGAAATAACTTGGAGGGTTTAATTTGAATGGTGACTGGGAAAGTGAGAAATTTAATGTCATCTATAGTCAGGAATGTTTTGGAATATCTCGTAAGAAGGTTGCACAAAGGCTTGAACCTAAGTTTTAAGTCCTCTGCCTTTCCAAATGATAGTCATGCATTTAGTTTTTGCATTTGCCGTTGCACCCACTCATCTCCAAGGCAGACATGCAAGAGAAATCACCTACATGTCAATTATTGTCTGATGGAACATGTAACTAATTTTTCAGGTACTGATTGTGTTGCCATTACAACCCTTAGCTAATTAGCTTATGTGTCTATTCTTTAACTGACAATTAGCATAGTCTTACCATTAAACATTTTCTAGAATGATGAGTAAATCTTCTGAGATGTGTTTTCAATGAAGGTCCACACCTACGGTTTATTTCAGATGAAGTCATTCTTTGTCTAGCTCCAGACTTTGTTCCTGAGAAGTGCTTAGAATACTTATATAAGCAGAGTGAAAGAACCTTCTGGGTTTTGTTTTTTTTTACCTCAAACCCAAACATCCTCCGGACAAGTCACAACACAATCAAGATGTCAAGTGAATTATGAAGTTCTGTTCACACTGTTCTAGAATGCTGAGTGAAATATTCCATTTGTTTCCTGTCAGAGTTATAGGCAAGGATTAACGGATTCTAAATCTCTTACTTCACAATTAATTTGAACAGCTCTTTGCTAGGTTAGTCAGTTTTCTAAAAAAATTTCACCTCAGGGACTTAAAGCACATTGAAGCAGGGGACTGCCATGTTCCAGTCAAAAGAGAACAGAACTACTTATAAAGAGTGTATGACTGATACATGATCTTTGATTTACTTTTTTACTATGTATTAGACATAAGCACTGGAATAAATTGCCCAGGCAGATTCTGATATCTCCATCACTGGAAGTTTTTTAAGAGCAGGTTAGACAAACAAATGTCAGGGATGGTTTAAGATGGTACTTGGTCCTACCATGAGTGCAGGGGACTGGACTCCATGACCTCTCATGGTCCCTTCTAGTTTCTGATTCTATAATGACCTGGTTTAGAGGTATTTTCAGCCACAGGAAGGGTGAAAGGTGGAGAATCCTGTGTTGCATGCAAGAAGTGTTTAGAGCAGAGCTAGCTCCATAGCTGTAAAAGTTGGGCAGATTATTCAGTAAATGGTACCATTAAGAGAATTTAAAGATTATAGAAGAGGAAATTAAAGTATCCAAATTTATTGACTAGTGGGCTTTATCAAAAAAATCAAATCCAAGCACCTTAAACTTCAAGACTGAACTCCAAGTCCTCTAATTTAGAAGACAAGGTGGTAATTAGCACATATAATAGCCAGCAAATGAACAAAATTGATCTTTGTCGCAACACCTTTGTGAGGAAGTGCTTTGTGCATTCTTAAGGATTGCCAGCGGAACACTGGCATTAAAGTTCCAAGTGACAATATTGCATGACTGTCTTGCAACACACACTTAATATGTTATGCAAAACTGAAATACATTTCAAGTGAACAAAAGAGTACTTTTCAGTGAACTAAACAGACGTCTACAGATGTACAAGAGAGCATGTTAGAACACAATGAAGAAACTGATTTATATCTAGTGCACCAATAGACATAATTAATTCAAATATGAATCCGATAAATGAATAAATCAGAGTTGGAGTCAAGAATTTCATCATTGGCATGTATTTTTGCAGTGAGGCAGGAAAAAACCTTTTAGGATGGAATGAATGCGGTTTGAAAAATAACCGATATTAAACTATATATTGTGAAGTGAGCAGTGTCTATCCTGGATACCAAAACTTGGTTTATGTGACAATCTCAGTGACAATTTATCAGGATTGCAAGTGCCCCTCTCAAAATAGGAGAAGATTGCAACAGTTCATCTTTAATGTAGATGAAACTACACGTTTCAGCATATAAGAATCCTCCACCTTGATCCAAACTGCTGTTGCAAGCAGTCTGCAGAGATTAAAAGTGAGAGCAGGCACAGTATATCTTTTAGAACTCTAAAACCACATATAGCATTCACAACGTAGATTACCTCACTTTGTATTTGTTAGTTTTTAAATGCCACGGGACTCCTTGTTCATTTTGCTGAACTAGACTAACACAGCTACCTCTTTGGAACTTGAGCTTCTTTGTACCACATCCACAGTTCTATGCTGAAAGGCCACACCTTTTGAAACAGGCTCTTCATGGAACTATTGACTAAATCATATGATACAGCCTTATGGTCAAGTGTCTCCTGAAATATCCAGTCTGTCTGTCCCATGCATATTGCACTGTTGGAAAATGCATGATGATCCTCCTATTTGACAATAAAGAGCTTCTTTTGTAGTTAATCAGTGGTGTAATTGTTGTAATCAGTGTGTAATTGTTGGCATCATAATAGAATATGTATCTAGTGAAGTTACTGAGATTAGGAAAATTTCTCATCCTTTCTTTACAGGAGGTAGCAGAATGCTTGCAAGCAGTAGAAGAAATAAGAGAATAATTAAATTGCTTTTAACAGACTAGTTATATTTAAAGACATACTGGATCACGGTTATGCTTCTTTAATTGAGAAATATTTAAAGTGTATAGAAATGCAATCAAATTTTCATTATGTAGTGGCCAGAGAACAGACTAAATGGCTAAAGGTTTCTTTAAGTAATTTGGAGTGTGGAGGGAAGCAAGTTAAGTTGTGTGAGAGGATGTATTAAATGCTTATCTCTCCTGTGGGTATCTTGGTATCAGATACTTGGTTTACTGTGTGAGGTTTAATGCTTTTCTTATAATTTCTAATGAACTTTACCACCACACTACTTGATCATGACTAAGCCTATGAACAATGCAAATGGAATTGCCCCCTGATGGTGAGGAATGGGGCCCAGATGGCCCTTAAAAGGTGATAATTAGGAAATATAGCATATCTGAGTAGCTAGAAAGAGAGAAATTTGTTAAAGACAGTCAATCTGTTTGAAGCAATAGTCTTTCCCGTAATTATATAGATTTTCATTTTGTATGTCTTTAAAATAAATATTCCCAGAAAACATTTTTTGTAGCCGCTCATTTTATTATTCTGTTTCAAATGACTTTTTTGAATAATTTCTTGTTATATTGTCTTCTGAGTATGAGTTGTAGATTTGCTTTGTGTATGTGACGGCGATGTTTTAGGTCATATTTGGTCTCATGTTGTAAATTTGTAATGAAACTGAGAAATACTGATGGTGGGTAGGCATGTGTTGTGCAGTATATATTTTATAAAGTTTTCTGAAACCTAAACAAAATATTGCTTTTTAGGACATTGTATGGAAAGATTGAACTATGTTTTCTTATTTTCATTGCCTTTGTGAGGTTACAGTGTTTGGATTTATGTTTATTTAACTTTTTCATTATAAAAATGCAGCAGGCTATTGCAGAAAAATTCTTGTTTTTTAAGAAAAGTTTCCTATTTTAGCTGCAAATTGTATAAAATAATGTAAGTTTTAAATTATAGCTCAAGTACTAGTGATAATTATAATAAAAGTACTTAATGGTTTCTGTTATAGCTCTACTTTTACAGTTGCCTTATGAAATTATATTCTAAGTTCTGAGTATGTTGGTCGTGTTTAGTGCAAAAACTATATCACTAAGTTGGAAAGTAGCGTTCAGACCATTTCCTTCTTGCTTGGAAAACTGAATGGATACTTATGGCGCAGGTCTATGCTATGAATTTTGCAGAATGAAACTATAAAGTATTTCATTTTTGAACTCTTGAGATTGAATTTGTATTGAAGTGGCAAATTAAGTTGGTCAAAAAAATTCAGCAGTAAAAATTGGAAGAATGTTCGTTTTGCTGAAATTTACATAACAACAGATAGAAATGCTCTTTGAAACAGGCAAAGTTCTGACGTGGATTAACTATTCTTGTAGTTTTGCTGACAGAATACTCAGAAAGGCTCTTAGACATGGAATTTCTTCCATAAGACCTCTTTCAAATCATTTCTTTTTAATCTGGATTGAAGTATCCATGAAAGTGATATATGAGAGGACCTAAGTTCCTCTCCATGGTTGCAGTTCTGTCCATGAGGAGTTGAAATCTCCACAGTACAGGAGCCCGTAACAATGAGTTGTATTACATGGTAGGGGTCTAAAAGTTCTTTGAGCCTCATGAGTTAGGTTAAGTATAACTTAACACTTTATGTTGTTCTCTATTTCTAAATCTATGTGATGTAGATTTTGACATTTCCAGTTTGCAGATTGGCCCTATGATAAGTAGAACCTAACATCCAATTTTTAAATCTATGCAAATCAATTTACTGATGAGTGACAGTGGAGAGTTACAGAGCTCTTAATGTACACTTTCCCTGAGAAGAACAGGAGAAACAGAAGGAAAGGGAATAAGGGTAAGGAAAGATTACCTTGTACTACAATTTTTATGTTAGTAGTAAAAACAATTATGTAGTGAAGAGGTGCTGAGGGGAGAAAAAAAGCAAGGAGTCCTGTGGCACTTAAAGACTGACTAATTTATTTATTGCTTGAGCTTGTTTGTTTAGCTGAACTAGACTAACACAGCTACCCATTTGGAACCATGGGAGAAAGAGCATTAAATGGTGAATTGAAAAACAATAGTTCCTCCAAGTCTTCCTGTGTTTTGATTTTATAAATGTGTATGGGATATTTCGATATATTCAGAAGCTGTGCAATCAAATATATTTGTTTTAATTGTCACTTTGGATGAGTAAAGGTGTTCGTTCACTCAATAAGCACCCCTGCAATACTTCGAATACCCTTATAACACTTTGCATTCCACAAAACATCACCCTAGATAGTGAAGATTAAATTATTTTGAAATGTATGATTTAAAACAGAGGTGGGCGAACTACAGCCTGAGGGCTGGATGTGGCCTGTGGCAGCTTTTCATCTAGCTCTCAAGCTGGGCCTGACCAGAGCCCAGCGGCCACTCCACCTCCCTGGCCACGCCCCTCTCCCATCACGTGGGCTCAGTGGCACGCTGATCGAAATATGGTGACAGCTCCACCCCTCTCCCCAGCATGTGCAGAGGCAGCACCCTTGCTGGCTTAGAGTGCAGCCAGTCACCACAAATTATCCATCTCTTACCATGTGGGCCCAGTTGTGTTGCCGGTGCTGCGGCTGAAGCATGGTGAACGCTGCCTCCAGGGCCCAGTAACACCCTGGCCAGAGTGTAGTAGCTGTTCCCTCCTCCCTCCTCCGGCCCCCAAACCATGTGGGCCCAGCAATGCTCTGGCCAAAGTGCATTGGTCTTTACCAGCCCTGCCCTTTCTCCTATGCCTCTCTGGCCCTCTTACACCCTGGTGTGGCCCTCTGGCCAAAAAGTTTGCCCACCCCTGCTTTAAAAATAATCTTGATTGACTGTTTACTATCAATACGTTCATGTTGAAATCTTTTAGACATGTGTTATTCTTCAATACTCAGGTATTTTTACAGTTGTAGACCTCAATTTAGGAACACTGAAATTCATGCTTCAGTTCTTTCCTGAACTGGGACTTGACATGTGAAAACAGGTCAAAAAAATATTCTACACATTATAAGAACATACAAAAACATTAGAAATTAGATTTTAAAAATAACGTATATACTTAATTAAGTAGAACCATTACAGTAGTTAAAATCAAGTGAATATAGATTTAGGAAATGTGTGTACTTAATGTTACTAAATAGAAAAAAAAAGAGTCGGAACATAAATATCATCCAGTTTCTTCAGTTCCTCCTCAGAGGACATTGAGGCTGCCTGTGACTAAGGTCCCCTTCCTCGAAATGGCTCTGAACAGACAGACCTTTGCACCTGCACCACACCATTTGCAGGATCAGGACTAGATATGCAAACAGTGGTTAAAGTATAATTCTTCGTCGAGCAGTGTTCTTGACTGCTCCACTGTAGGTTTCTGTGTGGCACCACACCCCAGCCTGGAGATTTTTGAAGAGGAGTGGCTCCCTCAGTGGGGAGAGACAGAGACGGCAGAGATAGGCTGGAGCACTTCCCGCCTTGCTGACGTCATCTGTGTCTCTCCCCGCTGCCCCTCCAGTTCCCTCATACCGCCTCCAACTCCAGACGGAGTCCGCGATGGCTCCAGTCACTTCACCTGAAAAAAAAAAAAAGAAGAAGAACAAATACAACAATAAAGAAGTAGAAGAAAGACAAACTAAACATGACAGAACAAACTTTGATCCATGCAGCCAAGCTGCAAACCCCGCCGGGGTTTAAACACTGTGCTTCTTGCAACGAAGCGATGCCGGCATCCGATGGGCACTTAGCCTGCATTAAGTGCCTGGGAGAAGGTCACCTCTCCCAGAGATGCCAGCATTGTAAAAATCTAACTGCCAGGGCTTGCAAGGACCGGGAGCGGAAACTCAAGCTCCTATTACTGGAAGGGGCTCTCCGTCCCGCGTCGGACCCGGGCGCCTCTCCTCAGTCTCCTGAGGGAGCGCGAAAACGCCCGGCATCAACGTCCTCTCCAGCCCCCTCTAAGCGAGGGAAAACTTCTGAGGCCGCGGTTAGGGAGCTGTTGAAGGGTCCTCCGCAGGGCATGGCAACCCTCACAGACTCCCAGCCAGCAAATTCAAAACCAGCAAAGTCGAACCGCGCGCGCTCTCTGAAAGCCGCGCCGGTTCCAACGGCGCCGACAGCTTCCCCGGCGCAGACCCCGGTTCCACAAGCGGCGGCACCGCTCCTACACCTGCCAAGCGTGCCGACCGCTCTTACAGCACCGGGCACAGCAACTCATTTTCTCCCGGCACCGGCTCCGTTTCCCGTGCTGCTGCCGGTTCCAACAACACAGCCAGATGCTGCACCCAATACTGGCTGTCAGTCGCAGCCTGGCAAACAAGTGCACTCTAAATATAAAAGGAAAGCAAAACATATTGAGACCAGGGAAGTCCTCAGTATTCATTCTACTCCTGGGTCTCCTCTGTTTGGTTCGGACACTTCCCATTCGAGCCCACCTTCAACTCCGGGCTCCTCCTGTCACTCGCCCTCTCCTGCATCTTCAAGCCCCACGTCACCAGAACGGGCGGATCCGAAGATTCAACAGCCTCCGGCCCACAATCCTGCACCAGTTCTCACATGGCCATATCCCTATTATTTTTACCCTCCAGTACCAGGGATGCCTTTTAATAGCTGGCCAAACAGTACTACTCCAGCACCTGCAATGTACCTTTATCTTTTACCACAAACTACTCCTACCCCACAACAACATCAACCACAACCTGTGGGGTCTACGGCTCCTTCATCCTCGTGTGATTACCCTGAGGATCCAGATGCCCTTACTTCTGACAACAAAACTGATGACTTGAGACAGTTCCACGAGCTTTTCAAACGAGCCGCAGAAGTTATGGATATTTCACTAGACTCCCATCCTGAGAGTCAACACAAGTTATATAAAATTCTGCAAACATCTGGACATTGTAAACTGGCCCTCCCGATGGACATCGGTATTATGGAGCCCGCATCTACACTTTGGCAAATGCCAGCATCCAACCCCCCTTCTAACAAGAGGGCAGACAAAAAGTATTTCATCTCCTCTGCGAACAACGAATTTCTTTTTTCGCACCCCTCACCAAACTCCTTAGTGGTGGAGGCAGCCAACCAACGAACCAAACAAACCTACTCTAGATCTGCCCCCACAAGCAGGGATGACAAGAAACTTGACATGCTTGGTAAGAAGGCCTATACCTCCGCGGCTCTACAACTTCAAATAGCCAATTATACGGCACTATTTTCCAACTATGATTACCACCTATACGAGAAGCTTAAGGACTTCATAGATGACATCCCACACGGCAAATGTGACCAGTATCATTCATTAATTTCAGAAGGTTACCTGGTAGCAAGGACAGCCTTGCAAGCTTCTTTAGACGCAGCGGATGCTGCCGCCAGATCGCTTGGTACGGCAGTCGTCATGAGACGGGCTTCCTGGCTCCATTCGGCTGAGTTACCCAGGCAGCTGCAACACACAATTGAGGATCTTCCATTTGAAAAAGATAATTTATTTGCCAAGAAAACAGACGAGATAATGCACGGCTTAAAGGACTCTCGTGCCACACTGCACACATTGGGCATTTACACCCATTCTCTTCCAAACAAACGTTCTCATAAAGCCCAAATATATAACTCCAGGCCTCCTCAATATCAATCTAACCGCCGCTCCAAGACCTACAGATCGAAATCTCGTCAACCTCGCAGGAAATTAAACAACCAACCCATGCACACGTCTCAACCCTCAAAGTCGACACAACACTTTTGATGTTCCCATCGAGAGAGCTGCCAACCGTATTGTAACACATCAAATCCAGTCACCACCTCGTCATCTTATTTTTATGCGCAGACTACAACCCTTCGTCCAACAATGGCGCAGAATAGCATCGGACAAATGGGTGTTAGAAATTGTTCAACGGGGCTATTCCATACCGTTCACTACACGCCCCAAATCCCAGTACCCCCACCCGTCCCTTTTCAGGGACCCCACCCATGTACAACTTCTTCAAGAAGAGGTCAGACACCTTCTCTACATCGGAGCGATCGAAGAACTTCCCAGCCATCAGCGGGGAAAGGGTTGTTACTCCCCATATTTTCTCACAAAGAAAAGAACGGGAGGGTGGAGACCGATCTTGGACCTTCGGCGTCTCAACCGTTTTATCCAAGTAAAAAAATTCAAAATGGTGACTTTAAATACTATCCTCCCAGCCCTACACCAGGGGGACTGGTTGGCCTCTCTCGATCTAAGGGACGCATATTTTCATGTCCCCATCATCCAGGCTCATCGACGCTTCCTACGCTTTACCCTTCTTTCCAAACATTACCAATACAATGTTCTTCCTTTTGGCCTCTGCACGGCACCCAGAGTTTTCTCCAAACTCATGGCACCCGTGGCTGCATTCCTTTGGAAACATCATATCAACATCTTTCCATATCTAGACGATTTTCTCCTAGTGGGCCGCTCACTTTCTCAGGTACAGTGGGCAATTCGCCGGACCCACGACTTATTCCTCGATCTAGGCCTAACCATAAACTACGCAAAGTCTACGCTGAAACCCACACAAATTCTTCAGTTTATAGGGGCAAGCATACACTCCCCTCTAGGGAGGGCATTCCTTCCTCTCGACAGGTTCCACAAAATAATTCAATTAACTCACGTAATTCAGAACTCCAGCTTTGTTTCTGCTCGCACTTGCATGGCGCTCCTAGGCCACATGGCAGCGACCACCTACCTGGTCAGGTATGCGCGTCTTCGCATGCGCCCATTTCAGCTCTGGTTTCTGTCCCGATGTCGTACGTTCAACCGGTCCATCAACAGAATCCTAACCATACCCATAACTGTCAAACATACTCTGGACTGGTGGAAGGATCCAAACAACCTTTTGCAGGGTGTCCCCTTTCTGCCGTCACAGCCGTCTCTCACCTTCACTACCAACACCTCCCTCATGGGATGGGGAGCCTTTCTCCAACAACACACAATTCAGGGCCATTGGTCATCCGAGGAAACTCACCTTCACATAAACGTTCTCGAACTCAGGGCAGTCTTACACGCATGCCGGCATTTTTGTCCCGTCATCACAAACAAACGTCAGAATCCGCACAGACAACAGGACGTCAATGTGCTATATCAACCGTCAGGGTGGAACCAGGTCTATCCGTCTTTGCATGGAAGCACTGACACTCTGGGACTGGTGCATACAGCACAATATTTATCTTTCAGCGGAATACCTACCTGGCAAGGACAACGTCTTAGCGGATTCCCTGAGCCGCTCATTCCCATCGCACCACGAATGGGAGATCCACACCGACATTTTACGCAATATTTTCCAACAATGGGGATTTCCCGAGATGGACCTCTTTGCCTCCGAAAGCAACAGGAAATGCAAATACTACTGCTCCCGCGATGGTATTGGCCAAGGATCCAGCGACGATGCCTTCCTTCTACATTGGGGGAAGAACTTACTCTATGCCTTCCCACCTATTCCAATGATTCCCAGAGCCCTCCGCAAAATCCAGGAGGACAAGTCAAGAGTATTAGTCATAGCACCGGCATGGCCTCGCCAAACATGGCTCACTCTCCTACAAACCATGTCTACGGTACCACCGATCTCCTTACCTCTCCTTCCGAACCTGTTGTCTCAACAACGGAACACTCCTCCACAAACATCTGGACAGGCTCCACCTGTCGGCTTGGAACCTAGATGGTTCACAGGCATAGAATTAGACTGTTCACAGGACGTTCAACACATCCTGCTAAATAGCAGAAAACCCACAACCAGATCCACTTACCTGCACAAATGGTGTCGGTTTTCCTCTTGGTGTGTGCAACATTCACTGGATTCCGTCACAGCTCCGGTACCCCGAATCCTTGAATACCTGGCTAACCTGAAACAAAACAATTTGTCAGTAAATTCAATACAGTTTCACCTTGCAGCAATCTCCACCTTCCACGAGCCAGTTTATACAAGTTCCATTTTTGCTCATCCAACGGTCAAACGTTTCATGCAAGGCTTGCAGAATCTTTTTCCGTACGTTCATCCTCCAACTACCCCATGGGACCTCACAAGAGTCTTAAGGGCCCTGACAAGACCCCCTTTCGAACCAATTGCTTCCTCAACTCTCTTGCATCTATCACTCAAAGTATCATTTCTAGTGGCAATCACATCGGCCCATCGTGTAGGGGAAATTGTGGCGCTTATGGCCCACCCACCCTACACCATCTTTTATAAGGATAAAGTTTCTTTACGACTCCACCCCAAATTTATGCCGAAAATCTCTTCCGCCTTTCACCTTAACCAAATGATCCACCTTCCGGTCTTCTGCCCGAAACCCCATGCCACCCCCGAGGACCATTTATTACATAACCTCGACGTCCGTCGAGCTTTGGCCTTCTACTTAGAACGAACCAAAACGTTCCGGAAAATGCCTCAACTCTTCGTGTCAATCGCCGAATGCTCAAAGGGCCAGGCCATTACTAAACAACGAATCTCTCGCTGGATCGCTACATGTATACAAACTGCATACACAGCTTCACAGTTAACTCCCCCACATAACATTCGATCTCACTCCACCAGATCCATGTCATCTTCCATCGCTTTCCTCACCCATGTACCTCTTCACGAGATATGTCAAGCCTCCACCTGGGCCTCATCCAATACTTTTGCAAAACACTATGCACTAGACCGCCTCTCAGCAATGGATACGGGACTTGGACAAGCAGTTCTAAATGCCGCAAGGGACTTATAGACCAAAGTACCCACCTCCAAGCACAACAACTGCTATATATTCACCTACGGTGGAGCAGTCAAGAACACTGCTCGACGAAGAAATGGAGGTTGCTCACCTTTCGTGCAGTAGCCGAAGTTCTTCGAGATGCGTGTTCTTGACATGCTCCACGACCCACCTTCCTCCCCTCTACTTCGGAAGGGACCATACCAGGTCTCCGCAGTATGAGGGAACTGGAGGGGCAGCGGGGAGAGACACAGATGACGTCAGCAAGGTGGGAAGCGCTCCAGCCTATCTCTGCCATCTCTGTCTCTCCCCGCTGAGGGAGCCACTGCTCTTCAAAAATCTCCGGGCTGGGGTGCGGTGCCACACAGAAACCTACGGTGGAGCATGTCAAGAACACGCATCTTGAAGAACTTCGGCTACTGCACGAAAGGTGAGCAACCTCCATTTTGAGGGGCCCCCATCCTGTATTGTCCAGGCTCCTGCTGTGCATATGTGGGCCTGATTTTTCTAGATTCTTGAGTCTGGGCCCTGGAACTCTGGCCGGTCGGATCTGTGGGCCCGGGAGCTGTGTTCCAGGGTGTTACAGCTTACTTTAACCCCTGGGTAGAAGGATCTTGGACATATGTGGAAAGTAATTGCAAAACAGCTAAATAATTCTTTTTTGCCTGTGTATATTGTAGATTTTATTATGTGAGATGTTGGAATAACATTTTTTTTAAAAATTGCCTTGAAAAAATGAACAGGTTGCGTAGAGTTTACAGTGCTAGTCCTAAACGCTTACGTACATGCCTAACTTTATTCACACAGAAATCAATGGGATTACCCTTGTGAATGATGTTACATGCCTGTGTACGTGTTTGCAACACCAGAGTCACTGTGTTGTAGTTGATGTCTGTCTGTGTGTAACATCCATGGGGTTCAGGAGCTCTCTTGACTTGATTAAATCGTGTATCTTTTAGTAGTTCTTGTATTTCCTTTATTTTGTACACATATGCAGTCTTTTTCAGAAGGTTTTGCCCACTTTTCCTGCCTTAAAGGAAGGCTTTGTTTCATCTTGTCACTTGGTTAACTCTCAGAAGTCTCTTGGGTGCCATATTCCTTTTTGTTCTAGCCACTGTAAGTCAAATAAGCAAATTTTGTCTGCAGGTCACAATTGATCTACTTCCTTTATTTTCTGTTGCATAAACATTTTGAATTCCTTTCTATTTTTTGTAGAATGTTTTGGTTTGTTCCATTCCTCCTTAGCAGTTTCTAAAAAAGACTTTTTGATGTCATTAATGTTGTTTAGATTATTAAGAAGTGGGATTTTAGTTTCTCTGTTCCTACCATATCCTACCAAAAATCACCCAAAACATTGCATCTTTTATGATTTTACAAGTTATTTAAGAATCAGTTTAATTTAGCACAGCTTGAAGGACTTAGATGGTGACTTCATTATCTATTGATGGGATTATTAGTGTGTCAGTTCTGTTTATTATAATGATTTGGAAATAGTTAAAACTAACCGCTGCACACTACATTGTGCTGCTATTTACATGGCACTTTTTAGACTCTATGTGAAACCAGAAGCACAAAGTATTTCTAAATAATTAATATAAACTTTGTAAATTTGTAGTTTCTGATATGATTTCTTCAGAACAGTTATTTTTGTTTTAACCGGCTGGATGCTGCTTAAAACAAGATCGTGTTTCTTATATTTTTCCTTCTCTGCTGCTTCAGACAAAGAACAAGTTTTGGAGATAAAAATAAGTCCTTTTACTGAGACAAAAATATTATTGTAACTTCTGGAGTGGGTTGTGTTAAGGCATATAAGGGTGTGTTTACACAGCACCCACAGCTAGACCTATATCTGTACACCTACAGCTGGCCTGCAGCATCCAACTTGGGCTGGTAGGCCTTGGGGTGCAGAGCTGTTTCATTGCTGTGTATACTTCTGGAGTTGGGCTGACGCCCAGGGTCCAAGATTCTGTGAAGAGGCAGGGTCCAAGAGCCTGGGCTCCAGCCCTCATTCAGAAGTCTAGCCAGCAATGGAAGTCCCGTGAACCCAAGTAGGCCAAAGCATGGCTTTTTGTTAGCTGTGTAGATGTGCATACCCTTAAGTGGGGTGTTAATTTGACACCTATTAATAATGGTGAATGATTTCATTATAAATTCCTTAAATTGGTGAGATTAACCTTTTCTTCCTTGTTAACCCTTTAATACTTTTCCAGCACTTTTTTCCAGTAACTAAAGGCAAAGCCTCCTTCCACAAAGCCACACTTAAGAACATCACGATTCCTACTCAGTATACAGTGTTACAGCTCAGGAGCTAGCTGCATGTGTTTTCTTCTTCAGTCTTTTCCATGGGCACTTTTTCCAAGGGACAGTCCTGTGCTCCAACCAAGTGACAGGGCTCTTCCTGCACTCTTCCCAGAGTGGAACTGTAGTAGACTGGGTCACCAGGTACTGCATTCCCAGTTCCCACTGTCCTGCCACACTTACATTATGGCCACTCAGGGCCATAACTAGGGCACGGTGACCAGGGCTTTGCCCCAGGTGTCATATCGAGTGGCTCTGTTTGACCGCTCAGTTGAGGGATGTGCGTTCCGTGCTGCTTGCTACAGCGTGCCCCCGGCACCAAAAATACCTACTTCCGGCTCTGCACTTGCAGTCTGTCACCTGTACCCATTATCATTATCTCTCTTCAGGTGTACACCCTGTGGTTCTCTCCCTTGTAGACTAGGTCCATGGGCTCCCCTTCCCACTGTGTTAATATGACAAGTCCAACTGCAGTTGGTACCTGCAGACCCCCCTTTTCAGGGGCTTGTTACTAGTGGCTGATTAAAGCAATTCAGCATACCTCTTTCCAAACAGACTTGTTGTCTATTAGCCCAAAGGTCCACCACCCGTAGGGAGGGGGTTAAAGCCTGCACATCTGATGCTTGCTCATCATCTCTCTCAAAGCATAAGGGAGCCCTTCTGTCTCAAGCACATCCCGTTAAGTCTCTACCTTAGTTCCCTGGCTCTGATGTGTGTTCTCCCTATTTCATTTACTCTCCCCAAGAGCTAATACCCACCCCCTTCTGGCCCATCAGCCTGGTAGACAACAGGTGGATAGGAATTTCCTGATGACTAGCTCAGCTGTAGTTTCTCTTAAGGACCCTTGGTATTGTCCCTGGAGATAATCTGTCATTGTTTTGTTTCATGCTGGTTTCCTCTCCCCACAACAGCTTCCTTTGATTTGACCCTGTGAAGTCATCTAAAATAATATCACATGGGTAAACTGAAGCATGCATGCCGTTCATACAAAATAATGCAACTATCTTCCTCATTCTTCACAAGTGTGCGGGGGAGGTGAGATTAAAGAGCATGGTCCCATGCTCTTCCTTTATCTCTTCCTCAAGGCAAATGACAAATCCATTTCCTTCATGACACACACTTGAGGTGCATTTGTCCGGGGGGTGTCTTTAGCTCTAAGACTAAATCCCCGCATCTAGCGGCTCTGATATGGCAGTACAGTCTAAGGAACAGATGCAACTTACACAATATGCCTTTCAGGGGCTTAAAGGGGAGTAAGAACCCTTGTTGTACCATGCGAGAGTTATCCAGACATAGAAGGGAACCTTGGTTCCCCATACCTCTGCATACCTCGTGTGCCGGCAAGTACAGCAGACCTGACACAGGGGATATTGTAATTTACTTTGGGTTTAAGCCTTCAACAGTTCTTGACACTGCCCTTCCTATCATCCTTAACTCCTCCCATAGCAAGAGGAAAGCAAAGAGGGTATTGTGTCTTGGCTGGATGTATCAAGTCACAGTGCCTCTGTCTGACAGATTCTTCACCAACCCTTGCTTAGAGTAGTGCGTAAAGGTCCAAGTTCAAGTGTTGTTATGTCTCTTTTACATTATGTTCTATTACATATTTAGTATTGCCAGCCCTGGGCATTTTCAGAAAGAGAGATTTTTAAAAATTATAATTCATTTTGCATCTTTTTATTTGCCTTCTGTTTTTTTTTGTTTTTTTTTTAAACCTTTGGATTTCACATTTTCAGGCTTTTCTCTGAAACCATGAGAGATTGAAACTTATTTTTTTAAAAACTGAAAAATATTCACATACTCACATGGTCTCCAGAAGCTGAAGCTTTAAGAAAAAACATCAAACAGTGAATACTGCCATTTCGATAAACTTAGAGGCCAAAGGCAGCATAACAGAATGCCACAAATCAGAGAGGTGTGAATACCTGTGCTGGTATGGCTGCTTGGCACCATGTCCTCCATTTATTTTTACCTGTTACAGGGGAGCAATTTCTCTGATCAAATGCAGGGCCGGTGCTAGGTGGTAAGCAGCCCTTGCGCTGCAGCAGGGTGCCGGCATTTTGAGGGGCACCAAAAGGGGACAGCGCTATTGCGCTCCCCTGATGACATCACTCGGATGTGCCGGCATCGCTCTGCTGCAGGGGGACACCACACTCCCCAGCACTGTTCCTGACTAAATGTATGTCTGCAGCAGTGGCAGCTTTGGGGGTTGGTGAAGCAGGTGGCCGCCTAGGGCCCCAAGCAATAAGAGGCCCTGTCTTCAATTTGGTAGACAGAAATGAAAACAGAAAAATATAAAAATTGTTCCTATCTAGCAGAGCTAGTAGGGCTGGAAGCCTGAGCACTTTTTACTCTTGGCTCATCAAGGCAAACTATCATTAGGATCTGTGCTCCATCTGAAATGCAGATTTCACCATTCTCTGCTCATCACCTTCACATTGACATGGTAAAAAAGCAGGCGCAAGCAATAGACAGCACAACAGCAGGAACTTAATCATTACACCTGTGTGTGATGTCTGTGCTGTATGTCTGTCTTTTGAAAAGTAATTTTTTAGCTTCTTTTGTACTTACTATTTAATATTTTTGAGGGGCCAGAGTCTTATAAACTTGAGTACTTCAGAGAATTTCATTGAAATTTGGTGTTTTTCATTTATAGGTACACACTAGAAACCTCCTTTTGTCTTATTTTTATTATAATTATTTGTATTAAATGTCTCTAGTGCACATAAATCTAAGCCTATATGAAAAATTTGTAAGATTTGACTGCCAAAACTTTAAATGTGGTATTTTAGTTATTTTTGAGCCATCAATAATATTACCACTTCTTATTTATTAATTAATGCTCATACTTTTAAAAAAAAATTAAAATGTTCACTTTAACTTTGTAGTTCAGCATTAGCTGATTTATGTTAAGTGAAAGATGATTAACTTACAAGCTTCATGATGGGAAGATCTTTAAAAATACCATACCCAAGAATAATTTACGAGTTCCAGAGGGAACTCATGTTAGTTTGGTTCAGCAAAACAAACAAGGAGTTCTGGGGGGTGATATGGGGCAGTTAAGGGTGCAGGAGGGACTGGGGCCACAGGGAAGGTAGCAGTGGGTGTCGATAGTGGGCCCTTTAGCGGGCCCCACAATGGGCTTTGCCTAGGGCCCCCAATTGCCTAAGGCCACCTCCGGTCTACAGTACTGGATGTTCTTTAATCAAGCTCATGGCATTATAGTGTATGGACTTTGTGTATTCATTTCTGCAAATGTACAAAAGAAAGTATCCAGGAAGGAAAAGATCACTCCGTACAAGTTCTGTGCCCTGTATGTGACTGAGGCTTTGGATCTTCAGCTCTTGTAATATTTCAAAAAAATATAAATGACCATACTTTTGACTTGTGTAGAAGGCTTAAAGCAGATTATTTTAAGAACGATTGAAACATGAAGCAGCAGATTTCTGATTATAGTCCTAGTCTGCATTTGACATAGCACAGTAATGATTTCTAACATCTATTTTAGTTTGGATTTAGAGAGAGAGCCAACCTACACTGAAGTGCATTACCATGCTCTGACTTGTGAGCATTGTGTAGGAGGTTTAAAACAGATTATTTTAAGAACTCTACAAGCCTGAAACAGCATTTCAATGATTATAGCTTTTTTTTTTTTTTAAGACTTTACACACAGAGCAGTTGTGAATACTAACATCTCTTTTAGTTTGGGTTTAGAGACAGAGCCAACCTATGCTGAATTGGCCTCTTTTGATGCTACAGTATTAACTAGGGGGAGGGACAGATGGGACAAAAGTCCTAATTGCCCAAATTTACAATAGATTCCCAGGAGCAGCCATCACAAAAGAAACATTAATACAGTAAAAGGCAAATGGAAGGAAGCTAAACCCAATTTATGAACCATTCAAAACCTACATCAATTTATTTTCAACTTCTTGCAAACTGTGAACATTTTACTTCTCATGGCAGGATGTATTTGTTCTAATATTGGCCACTACTCTGCATGTCTTACTGTACTTTCAGGATTTGTGAAATAAACTGGAAGATGTAGCTATGAATTAGGGACAAAATATTTCCTGTGGCCTTGGATGAACACTCTTTAAGCTAACTGATGCAAAAGATCAGTTTTCATGTTCATTACAGCTGTAATGGGAATATTAATTTTTCTAGTGATAAGAGTTGGGAGTATCTGCAAATACAACAGATGGCTGTACTGTTTCCATGCTTCAGCCATGAAGAAAGGGGCAAAATGTCATCCACCAGCATCTATCCATCTATCCAATAATGGCTCTGCTAAAGTGTCAGTTATCACATTAATGATTGTCCTGTTTTCTGTTTCCATGTGTGCATACACTTACCTGTAGCTCTACTATGTTCCTATTTTAAAATCCATCTTTTATGATTGATATTGTAATTAGTTAGGAGCACATTATAAACTGACATTGCTTTGCATGAAACATGTGCCGCTGTTCCATGCTGTGAGATCTCCCCCTAGTTAAATATGTTTTAAGAATTCCTATATTCCATGCATGCGCTGAACTTCATTACTTTTTATGATAACGGGTATAATTAGAGATTGCTATTCCAGCTCTTATATTTATATATTATTTTAAAATTATCTATTTTATTATTTGTATTGCAGTAGCATCTGACCAGTTATGGACCAGAATCCCATTGAACTAAGTGTTTTAGAAACAGAATAAAAAGATGGTTTGTCCCTCAAAGAGCTTACAATCTAAGTAATTAGTGCATAAATGTTTTTGTTTAACTTTTACTTGGAGTGGTTGCTTCTTAAATAGATCAAATTCCACTGCTGTATAATTGGTGGACACTTGGTGACATTTATTTGAAAAGAATAATGCTGCCTTTTAAGATTTAATCAAGTAGGCCATGTCTACTCAAAAGTTAGTTCAAATTAACTTAGTTTGAATTAATTAATTCAAACTAATAATGGTTAATTTGAACTAAGTTAATTCGAACTAACACGGCTGCACTAGAAACCGTGGATAGAACTTGCTAGTTTGATTTAGGAAGGAGGCACCATGCGAGGTGTGGCAAGATGGCCCCCATGAAGGGCCATGCCCCTTCCCAATATATAGAAAGAGGAAGGCACCCTGGGATGAAGAAGGCTAAACTGCGTTAATTCAAACTAACGGTTAGTTTGAATTAACACGGCTCCACAGGGTTAATTCGAACTAATAAATTTGAATTAACCATAACTTCGAAGTTAAGCAGGGTTTTATAACTCTGAAGTAAGCATTCATTACTTCGAACTAAGGAATTCCATAGTTTGAAATAATGAAAGCCAGTGTGGCCATGCATTAATTTAGTTTGAATTAATCCTCATTAATTTTAACTAAATTGTAAGTGTAGACACAGCTGTAGGGAATTGTTGAATATTTAGAATAAAGTTTTCTTCTCTTTCGGACCATTGTTATCGAAATTTATAATGGCAACTTCATAAAGATCACATCCTGGGCTGAAGCCACTGAGGGTTAAAAGAGCTTATTACCATGTAGGATCAGGCCGTAAAGTTCCAGTCCTGA
Source organism: Podocnemis expansa (assembly GCA_007922195.1). Lineage (NCBI taxonomy): Eukaryota > Metazoa > Chordata > Testudines > Podocnemididae > Podocnemis > Podocnemis expansa. The sequence continues at coordinate 8,479,842 of ML681993.1, read as the reverse complement.
AAAGCTTTGCACACATGCATGACTTTGGGTGGCAGTGGGACTACTCACATGAGCAAAGTTTTGCCCACATACAAGCGTTTGCAAAATCATTCACTTAATCAGTAAACAGTGATAGACATTTAGATGTGTGTATTTTGGTCATGAATTGAAAATCAACAAATTCCTCCCTGTCTAACTTAATAAACCTCATCATCACTTTCAAAAAAAGGGGGTGGGGGCTACTCCAGTGTCTGTCTTAATGTGCACAGCTGTTGGGCCCTACTGTGTGAGGTGCTGAATGCCTCCTGCTAAGTGTTGAGGACTCTCTGCACCTGGCAGGAGGCAGTCAGCACCTTGGAGGCACAGATCTTTTAAATGGTCCTGAAATTTATTGTTATATATATTTAAATACTGTTTCATATAATTATTATAACTAATATAATAAAGCTGAAGGTATGTACACTTCTGTTTCTAGAGGAAGCTGCATTAGTGTTTTATAACAAATCATAGATGTTAAGGATGGCAAAGAGCACTGCAGGATTTTTTCTTGCAATATATCTATGAACACACTGTCAAGTGTGAAAGTGCCAAGTAATGAGGCTTTGGGAGACTATCCCCCTCTCTTAATAGTCAGCTTATATTTTCCATTGCTAATTTTTTATTAGAGAGGGTTGGGATGGGGGATTACAATTTTGTTTTCAAGTCTGAATTCCTTTTCATTAATGAGGTTTTGAAAAAGAACAAATTGTTCTTATTTTCTTTTGTCATTTTTTTCTCCCCTTTTTCTTTTTACATTTTGCTACTGAAGAGGGAGAGTGGAAAAATTACAAATTGAAAAATAAAAAATTATTAACATTTTTACTTTCCTGTTCTGTAATAAATAAATAAATGAGGAGAAATGTGAAAATATTTTTGTTATGAAAATTTCTGATTTAGAAAAGGCCATTTCTCAACCAATTGTTTTTCTTTCAAAAAAAATTCAGTCAGCTCTACTAGTAGTTATATTGCAAATAATCCCTCTCAACTGCCATACACTGTTACCATACCCACTGGGTTTTTTCCTTTTGTGTTTCATTAGAAGCTAATCTCTAATTGGCTTCCAACTTATCATCTTTTTCTTTCTTCAGCACTACTGCTTTCCTAGTAACTTTTTTTTTTTTTACTGATTCTGTGGATTTCCATTGCTCTTTTTCCACCTGTAGTGACCTGCATTTATTTTGTTATTCCTCATCCATCTGTGTTACTTTTCTGCTCTCATTGGTTATACATCAGACATTTGCCTGTCTCAATGTAAATTTTACTAAAGTGCTTATCACTATGGTATCACAGAATCTGTTTGGGTGAAGGAGAGTAAAAAGACCATAGGGAGCATCCCTCAATTACCCAACATACCTATGCAGCGTCAGGATCAAGAATTACACCTGTCACTTGAAAAATAAGCTCAGGTACCAAATAAATTACCACACCACAGCCCCCAAAGGTATGACTAGACTCCTAGTTAGATAGTGCCTCTGAGGTAGTGTGAAGTCTGGTTAGCCAGTAGTGCACCCCACTTCTCTTTAAAGGAGATTCTTCCATGTGTTCCAGCAATGTGAGCCATCTTCCTTTGTGCCAGATGGATGGCTCCGGTAACCAACGTGTAGCTGGCACTGTTTCACTCTGTTCTCTCTGCTCCCCCAGCACAGCTCCAGCAGACAAAGCAGGATTTAGCCTGTAATTATAAAGGACTCTTAGCACCTCTTCCAGATCATTAACCTGTTCTGTGCTGACTGCTTATACCTTTATAACAGCATGCTGAAGGTACAGAAGCATGTGCATTAAGGCAGCACAGAGAGCATTGTAATCATCATGCACTATATATGTTATACAGCACCGTAGTAGTTAACAAAGATGTTCAAAGCCATTCCCTTCTCCCATTTTGGTTGTTAGCACTTTTTCCAGTTTAAAAGTTTTGTATAGAAACTTCAGTTCTCATAAACCAAATTATATTTTAAAAAATAGCTGTTAAATGCTGTGCACTATCTAGGTCCACTGCCTTGAAGTGGTCATTGATTGGTTCCCTGCTTGATAAGAATTCAGGGTCTGTACATTTAGTTATGAAAAGTCAAAGGTTAAATGATTTGGGAATAAAATGTCATTTGATGTGACAGAAACAAATCCTTCTGATGCTTTCCTTGCTCCTGGGGATTTCTTTTCATTTACAGGTTTAGTGTTAAGTCATAATTTTATTAACTGATGAGGGAAAAATGTATTATTTGCTGACATTTTTTTCCTGATTTCTAAATTTATTGTTGCATTGCTTTGTAAGTATTTTAAACTAGTGAGATTGGGAAGGCAATGAAAGTAAAAATTGAACTTGTTTTTCTTTTGTAGGTATTTTATTAAACAGTGTATGAATAGTTGAGAAGATTAATTGTTGCTTGGAGCTAAACAGATGATAAAATTTAAAAATGTATTATTACAGTGTGTCGGCATAAAAGCTCTATGTCCCAAGTGTGTCACCTTTTTATGTTTCTGTTGACAAGGTTCACATTTTATAGCACACCACCAGAAAGTGTTGACACATATTTAGATCACTGATTAAATGTTTTAAAAACGTGCCACTCAGAAACTAACCCTGATGGTCTTCGAAACAGGCATTCTGAGAGTTTGAATGCATTTTCCTTCATCAAACAGGCTGTTGGAACAGTAATATTAATTAACAACACTTTTTGTTGTTTTTGTACATTGCTATTTTAGGTACAGAAGAAAGGATTAAAATATGCTCAGTCAAATGTGCTCTGTTTTTCTTCAGCATAGTGTAACAGGAAGTTGCTGATTACTTGTAAACACTCTTACTAAGTTAGTGAAACTGAAATATAAGAAAACTGATTTTCATACTTTGTTGGGTTTTTTGGTATTTGGACTCCTTCGTATTTGAACCCAAGGGATGTGTTACAAAGAAAAATAAATTAGTTCACTGTTTCATCATTTGTTTTGTTAAAAAGATAACACTCTATATGTAAATATTAGCTGTTGTGGTTTAGGTCTAATTCCTGTATCCAGTCTCCTAAATCAGAAACTTGCTCCTGTTCAGAGCCTTTTTAAAATGAATGAAGTCAGTGAGGCTCCACACAGGGACAAGAATCTGCTCATACGGATCACAATGAGAGCTTTAGGGCTCGATCTTGCTGAGCACTTCTGATAAGTGTTGAGCATCCTCAGTTCCCACTGACTTTGGGCTTGTCTGCATGGTGAGCTAATGCATGGTAAGCCAGGGTGTGAATCTTCAGCACATCCTGTGTGGTCACGTCTATAGCTCAGTGAAAGTCCCACAATGCAGCCTTATATACTGCTGATTCAAAAGTGTTTGATATGTTCAAAAATAAAATAATTTGATTTTTATTTTGTTCAAAATGACTTTTTGTTTCAAAATTTGTATTACCAAAAATATTTTAAAAGCTTGAAAAGTATGCAAAAAAGTTTACCCTGAGGTCAAACAAAATGTAGTTTAACCCAATTTTTTTTACTTTTCAGAACTTTTAAAAAATGGGGTTGATGATCTTTTAAAAAAATTTTCTGATGTGGTCTAGCTACAGACAGACTTTTGGTTTGGCTACTTTCTGACAGCTTCTAAATCTTAGACCAAAGTGAACACCACTAGAGGGCTCATAAAGTATTTACCAGGACAATATTTTGTTTCAATACGTTATTTCACTATTTGACTTTCACACTGCAGTCTGCAAGTGAGCATTGAAGAGAAGGAAGGAAAGACTTATTAAAGAGCTATGTTTTTAAGGTGAGGTAGAAAAGAAAACAATTGTGGCTTTTTTATGATGATTAAAATAGGTCTGAAAGATTTTTTTTTGTCATACAAATAACTCATTTTCTACTTAATTTTTACCTTAGACATTCAGGTCTTGAGTATTCTGGAAAAACTTGAAGAACTGGTGAAATTTTGACATGAGAAGAGTCAAGCCACAAAGGTGAATAGCTGGGAAAGCAAGGCATTTTTATTCAGTTTATTTAAAACTTTTTGTGGGTGTTTTGTTTGTTTAATTTTAAAAGTCTAGTGTAAGTCACCTGTTAAGGGGGATTTGAAAAAGCAGATATTTTCAATTTTTCAACCTTTAGGAAGTCAGCTGACCCAGCTCTGGTGTGCGCTCAGTCACTATAATTGTAAGACTTTTGAAATATGAACATATGTTCAAACATAGACTTGATATGCCAGCTGGGAAAGTAGGGAGCTATTTCACCTCTACTGACATACTTTCTCACTTGCTTTTCCTCTGAATTGCACCACTGCAGGCTATTGTCTGAGTTACAGATTGCAAGGCAAATCGCTGAATGTGCAGTGTTGTAGACTAAAGTATGGACTCGACTCTGGTGTTTGGTGTCCAGCTGCCTCACTCTAGTTTCTGTGGAACCCACTCTCTATGCAGGCGAGGGCTTCCACTGTGTCAGCCAAAGAGGGACTACATGCAGTGGCTATACTACAGCCCTTTATTTACCTTCCTCCTCCTGCATCCTCCTCCTCACAGATGGGCGAGGATTTATATATTCACGGTTAGCAGAGATATAGGAGATCACCTTGCTCCTAGAATACAAGGCAGTTTCTCACCACACCGTTAAAAGAAAGAAACTAATGAGCTACTGAGAAGAGAAGCGCTAATGCCAGCAGTGTTCCAGAAAACCATTTAAACTGTCTTGGAATCAGGATACCATAACCTTAAGGGATTGGATTGGCCAAACATGCTTTGTCACCCATCGTAGCATGAGAAGAAAAGTAATTATATTAGTATGTATAAAATGGGCTTGATATAGTAGGTAAATGATTCATGTGGCCATTATAATATGCCAGGGATAATTAATGAGGGAAAATTAAATTAGGAAATTAGGCTCCTCAAGCCTACAATATAGGGTAATGGTGGTTCATGCGATGATACAGCTTCCCCAAGGATTAACTTTCCTGGCAAGACAGTTTCAAATTCTAGCCAATTATTTATTGGTAGGAAACAGAAAGTCCAATAAACATGTGGCTAATTCTCACACAGTTAAATTGTGACCAAGCATTTGAAAAAATGAAACTTTCAGGATACATAGGGTAGAATCCAGGACCTACTCAAGTAAGTGATAAAATTCTCATTTATTTCAGTAGGCCCAAAAATTCACCCATGTCTGTTTTATCCCACAGATCAAGACTTTAGTCATGCCTCCCATGCTCATAAGGTCAAGAATAGGTAAGAGGCCAGATTCCAGACATTTTGGCTCAAGGTCTATGGAAGTCTGGAGAAGCATGTATAGGTTTACAGAGCTATCTGGTCATAGCCAGGGAGGTGGGATTTTCAAAAGCACTCAGCCTTGTTTTAACTTTTTTCAAAGGGATAGCCATGTTAGTCTATTTCAGCAAAATGAAGAAGGGCTACATCTACACTAACAAATTAATCTGGATTATGGAGGCTTAATCTGGACTAATTTGGTCCCTGTCCATACTAGGCTTTCCCTAGTTCAAACTAAGCAAAGCTTAGTTTGAACTAGTAAATTGAAACAGTTAGTTCGAACGTAGAGCTTAGTTCGAACTTAGTTCGAACTTTAGTTTGAAATAGAACAATGTAGACGCCTTTGTTTGAACTAAGCGGTTAGTTTGAACTAACTGCATTTTTTAATTCAAACTAACTTTTAGTTTTAATAGCCACGCTTTTTTAGTTTGAACTAAAAAGGTAGTTCAAACTAAAAAACACGCAGCTAGTTTGAACTAAAAAGTTAGTTTGAACTAAAAAGCCACGTTATTTTGAACTAAATGGGCACTGCTTAGTTCGGACTAAGCAAGTCCAAACTAAACTTTTAGATGTAGACACAGCCAAGGAGTCTTCTGCACTTTTGAAGATTAACAAATTTATTTATTGCATGAGTTTTCATGGGAGAAAATCCCATAAATCTGTGAGTCTTTAAAAGTGTCAGAAGATTTCTTGTTTGTTTTGGTTTAACCTTGTTCTGGAAAATCAATGGGACTTTTGTTATTGACTTCAATGGAAGCAGAGGTAGGCAAGACTGAGTGTGAAGTCCTGGCCCTGTTTAAGTCAATGGGAGTGAATTTTTGTCTGTGCAGTAAACAAATGAGTACCCAGAAGTAAGCCTTACAGTTGAGAAACAGTACAAGCCAGGGAAAAATTCAGCTGGGCCTGGTGGGTTTAGTTTCCAGTTTAATAAGCTAAATGAGAAAGCCTTATCTCCCATAGTTTTATAAGTGGTCTTCTGAAAAATGAAATATTCCCCCAGCATTAACAAATGGAACTGTCATGGTACTACCAGAAAAAAGCAGAAATTAAGACTCTCCCATCTCTTTACTTCATCTTAATAAAACATTAACCAAAACTCCAAATGATTATTATTTTCCAGATTTACTTAAAAAAACACCAAGGAGAGTTTATTAAAAACGGAATGGCTTTTAACAGCCAGCAGAGCACTTTGCACATAGAGTACCAACTCAGAACAGGAGCCGTCCCCTAGTAATTGCTATAAAGAGGACCCTTTAGCAGAGCAATATGGAAATTCTCATTCAATGTCTTGATTAATTTGGGGTTTGGAAACCACCTTCCAGAGATGGATGACAGTGGTTTATTTTTTTTTTTAAAAGGTAAAGCTAAGGTAGCTCCAGGAATAAATAGTATAACACCAGATTTATGTCATTCTGGAAAGCCAGAAAAGCCACTGTTACCCTTTGTGGCCACTATTGTTCACTCTGTCATGAGAAGAGCAATAATAGGTAATGAACACAGTTGGTCTGTTTGGTGATAACCTGTTTTTATATATTCTTGGACCTGCATCTACCCACACAAGTAAGTGAAAAAGAGCCAAATGACTGTTCTTTCTGAGTGCACATGCTGCTGACCCACATGGAGAAGGCAGCCATAATCTGGATGCCTGTGGTCCTGCATTATGAACAGGGAGACTGGCCATCATTGCTGGAAGCACTCCACATCCCGGTGAGTGTATACTCATGGTGGCCCCACCTCCTCATGCCTCAGCTTGCAGCTGCAAGACATTGCTGGGGGAGTTCAGCATAAACCTAAAGAAAATAACTACCTCTGAGGCATTAAGATAGGCCTACTCCTAGTCTCCAGAGGTGTAGTATATCTATCTATACCCAATGACCTATTCTGTATCTGCTTAACATGGCTCTGTGTCTTAGAAAGAAAAAAGAGCTGTTAACAGGAAAGTTACAAGAGTATCTCAAGATTCACAGTGTGTGTTAGCTAGATATACATGCAAGTGTTAGAGCTATTAGTATCTCAAGCACAATTTGTTAAAAGAAGTTAAAGATTATACATATTTCTATCCACAAAATATTTCTCCACGAAACATGGGTGTGTCGATTTCTAAAAATCTAGGAGCATTAGCAAAAGACGGCTTTGAGAATGGATATTAAATTATCACATGGGATTTTGGAAAGACTTTAATTTCATATGTCTTTATATGCCTTAACAAAATATACTTGTTGTCAAGATTTCATTACCTGTTTAGGCTTATCATTGTGTTTCACCTTAAAAATGAGAAAAGTTAGATAAAATTTGCAAAGATTTTCTTTGGTGTGAGGAAAAAAGTGTTATTTTCCTAAAGAAGGTGGCTGATGTGCCCCATTTGGACATTGTATAATTGGGTTTCACGAGTCTGCTAAATAATCAAAGCACTGCAGGTTGCAAAGACATCAGCTTGGGTAATTTTGGGGTTTCAGATAGCAAATCCATGGAGCTTGGCAGGGTTCAACTACTCTCAAGCAATAGATAACACCATTACTGCCTCATAATGACCATACTGGGTCAGACAAATGATTCATCTAGCCCAATATCCTGTCTTCTAAAAGTGGCCAACACCAGGTGCTTCAGAGGGAATGAACAGAACAAATAATCATCAAATGATCCATCCCCTCCACCATCTCCCGCCTCTGGCAAGCAGCAATCCCTGCCTGCCTTGGATAATAGCCATCAATGGACCTATCCTTCATGAACTTACTTAGTTCTTTTTTGAACCCCATTATAGAGTTGACTTTCACAACATCCTCTGGCAAGTTGTTCCACAGGTTGACTGTGCCTTGTGTGAAGAAATACTTCCTTTTGTTTGTTTTAAATCTTCTGCCTAACTTTGATTTGGTGACTTCTAATTTTTGTGTTATGGGAAGGAGTAAATAACACTTCCATTATTTACTTTCTCCAAACCAATCATGATTTTATAACCCTCTATCATATCCCTTCTTAGCTGTCACTTTTCCAAGCTGAAATCTCCCCGTCATATTAATCTCTCCTCATATGGAGGCTTTTCCATACCTCTACTCATTTACTTGCCCTTTCAGTAACTTTCCCAACTCCAATACATCTTCTCTGAGCTGACGTGACCAGATCTGCATACAGTATTCAAAATATAGGCATACCATGGACTTATAAGGCAATACAATATTTTCTGTCTTATTATCTGCCCCTTTCCTACTGCTTCCTACCATTGTTAACTTTGTTGACTGCCGTTGCCCACTGAATGGTTGTTTTCAGATAATTATTTACAGTGATTCCAAGGTCTCTTTCTGGGGTGGTTACAGTTAATGATACCCCATCGTTTTATGTCTCAAGATCTGCATATTTGGGAAATAGTTAAGGAATTTGTAGGATCTCTCTTTGAATACATAGCTAATTTTAATTTTGTGGATTTCCTAGGGTATGCCTCCACTGTAAGCAGAGGTATGGTTGCAGCATGAATAAATGCATTCTTTTCCTGTACTGGCATGGTTAAAATAGCAGTGTAGATGCTGTATCAATGGTGTCAGTATAGGCTGTAACAAACACATGAGGTCCATAAGTGCATGCTTGCATTGCTATAACCCATACTGAAGCCTCATCTACATTGCTGTTTTTAGCCATGCTAGTGCATGTATAATCACTGAGGGTGCATCTACCCAAGTCACAATCCCTTGCTTGCACTGCAGACATACCTTTAGAATTGGAACCCGGATTGAACAAATGCCACAGTCACTCTTGGAAACAAAGGCCTGCGCCATTAATTTCCTTGCAAATAGGGTGTTTATTTTAATGTTTCTCTTCCTTAGGTATTCCTTAAGAACTGTGTAAATACAAATGAATCAAACTTCAAGCCAGTGCACACAGGGTATGGCTGTGCTAGGAAGTTGCACCCTGTAGCATGGATACTTATCACTGTAGTAAATTCATCTCTCCAAGAAGTGTAGTTAGGATGGTAGTCTAATTCTTCCATCAGCCTAGAAGTGTCATCATTGGGGCTTAGATTGGCTAAATTACATTACACTTGGTAGTGTAGAGAAGCCCTAAGTAATTCAAGGAGGAAAACTCATCTCTTGAATTTTATTTTTAATCAAAGGTATACAGATTCACCTTAATTGTTTTGGGAATAGAGTGGTTTATTCAAAAGTCTTATGAGCCAAAGACTGAATTATGATGTCCCACAATCTGAAGGAATCAAATATATAGATTCATAGACTCCAAGTTCAGAAGGGATTGATACAACGATCTTGTCTGACCTCCTACGCAGTGCAGGCCACCTCACTCACCCTCTCTTTCCACAAACTGCTAACCTATGACTAAGTTATTAAAGTTCTCAGATCATGATTTAAAGCCCTTAACATACAGAGAATCCACCACATAACATCTCATCATGTGCTATTATTACATCAAGTATCAAAATTATGTTGTAGACAGACTTATTCACCAGCAGTAAAATCATGGCCCCTTTGAAGTTAATGGGAGTTTGCCATTTACTTCAAGGGGGCAAGCATTTTATTCACACAATATGTAAGTGTGAAAAATATGGAAACGTGCCTGCAGGTTCCATGGTGGTCTTTGTGGATATATCCAAATGTTTGGTATTTCTGGAAGCAGATGTATATTGTTCCTTCTGTGAGTGCTGGGGGAAAACTTCTTGAACCAAATTTCATCACCCTGGAGTAGAGAAAGATGAGGGCGAGGTTAAAACAAAGATGGAAAGGTAAAATTTATTTGCCCTAGTTGCCAAAAAAAAGAAAAGAAAAAAAAAAAGCCCTGGCATTAATTCATTAGGTAAGTGAACAATATAACGTGTATTTGAGTAAAAGCAAGAAAACAGTATTTAAGCACAGCATCATTATTAAAAAACTCAGTTACTGAACTTTTGAATGAAGTTGCACATTTACGTAATTGTATTAGGACCACATCCTTCTTAATTTATGTGAGTAATCCCATTGAGTTCATTGCTGTTTTTTGTTTTGCTTTGACTTGAGAAAACAAAAATATGTAGCAGAAAATGTGTAGACTGGTGAGTTGGGACAATGATAAAGTGCTGAATTGTGATGTTTCATTTTACGTTAAATGTTTTAAAAGGTAAAGACTAAGCATTATAAACACCTACATTAGCTTAGTTTCTGGTATTGGAATAATGTGTAATCCTAGATTAACTGCATGCTTTAAATGTAGCTGTTTTTTTCCTTAATAGTCATTTAAAACATCCTAACATCAATTTAAATTAGCTTGTGCCCATGTGCAATCAGTATATTCCCTTTAGCAAGCTGCTGAGAGAGATGTGCAGATTCGCCAGCTTCACCTGACATACTTCAAAAATATGCAGGGTGAAACCATGGCCTCACTGAAGTCGTTGGGCGTTTTCTCACTGTCTTCAGTGAGGTTAGGATTTTATCCAGTTTCCTCAACAGCCTTCTATAAACGAAAGGCCCTGTTCTGCAAAGTACTGGCCATCTTCAGCTCTGTTTGACTTTTATAAGGAGTTTGAGGGTCCTTAGTGACTCAGAGGAAGCAGTGCTACTACCTTGCAGTATTGAGCCCCAAATTAAAAAAGACACCACGTACAAAAAGACAAAAATTACACTTAGTCAAGCATTTTCCAGTTTCAGACAGCATTACTTGTGATATCCCTTGAGTTGCTGCTTCAACTTGTCAATTGTCTGTGTAAATTAATCTGTCAGACAGTTTCATTAGATTGTGTTCATTATACTAAAAGTTATTGCATTACATCTCAAATGTAGCATGACCTTTGCTAAAGTGGACTGGTGGAAAATAATATTGCAGAAGGCTGAAGTGCATGTCAGGTAAAACAAAGCACATCAATGTGGCAGAACTGTCAAGAGCACATTCCATTCCAGGCAGAAATCTGCTAGCCCATTTTTTCCATAAACACCAAACACACACAACCATACCCCTCCCTTCCAATATAATCACACACACACAACCCATCAAAAGCTGCCTTTGACTTCAATAGACTTTGGATCAAGTCCTCTGCAAGCATTGTGGCTAACATCTTTCCCCAAATAAGCCCATTTCTTTTATATTTTGGGGAGATGCATTCCTTGCTGCTTTTTCGCAATATGTATATGATTTTGCTCAGCACAAAATTATTCTCTGTATGTTTTGTGATAGACGCATTTATACACTAGGTTGGTTTGGTTTGTTTGTTTGTTTTTGTTGAACTACTCAGTTAGACCCTACTTTTCACATGCCTTTTCTTAGGCCTGGTCTGTACCTGAAATTTAGGCCAGCCTAGCTATGTTTTTCAGGCCTCTGAAAAATCAGCAAAAGGGGGTGGATTTACTACGGCAATGGAAATGCACTTTCTGTTGCTGTAGTATGTGTCTACATTACAACATTATAACAGCATAGCAACTGTGAACATTCTGTAGACATCCCCTTAGTCTTTTTTAGTGCTCGTGTCAGTCTTTCTATCTTTCAGCAGATTATTGTTCTGGTCTCTACTCTCAATTATTTTAAAATTTAACCTTTTCTGTTAATCCTGAACCCATTGTATTGAAGAGAAGAGAGGAACTTTGAAGAAAGGAAATTCCATTGTAGGTGCGATGTTCCCCTAGTGCAGGGGTCAGCAATCCTGGCATGTGTGCCAAAGATGGCATGCAGAGCGAGCCTGAGTGGCTCATGGCACCACTCAGGCGCCCCCGCTGGCCCCGCTCTTCAGGGCTGGGCAGCCTGGGGCCCCCACTTGCTGTGCTTCCCTGCTGCGGAGCGCGGCCAGCAGAGACAAGCTGTGGCATGCGGGGCTCCTGGCTCCACCCCCTGCTGGGCAGAGCTCATGAAGGGGAGTGGGGAGGGTCGGCCCGCCCGGAGCTGACGCTGCCGGTGAGAGCTGACCCCGACCCTGGGAACCAGAGGTAACCCACCAGCAGGAGCCAGCTTGGCCCTGACCCTTGGGAACTGGAGGCCATCTGCCAGCAGGAGCCAGCCTCAACGCTGACCCTGGAAACCAGAGGCTACCCTTTGAGTAGGAGCTGGCCCCAACCCTGGGAACCAGAGGCTGCCCACTGGCAGGGGTGGAAGCCCGGCCCTGGCCCAGGCTGGAAACTGGAGGTCAGATGCTGGTGCTGGCCCCAGCTGGGAACTGGAGGCCTGGCCCTGCCCACAGCAATTGCTGAGGGTGTGGTGGGTGGGGCTGGCCTAGGGGCCAGCAATCTGCACTGGTGAATTGCTATGGTATCCCTACTCCTAAAGTCTGTCTTACTCTTCTTTGCTGTGATGGCTTCCACTCATGGGCAGTTCACACATAGCCTACAGCAATCAAATTGCCCCCAACATGGTGATGAGTGCTTCTAGCTACCCAATGCCCCCAGTCCCAGATGCAGCCATAGGAATTTCTATCTTACAATGGTCAGTACTACCCACTGAGCATTGCAAGATCATGTGATCATCAATTTGACAAACAAATTGATATGCACCAGCGTTGTTACTTCAACTAGTATCTCCATACATCTTTAATCAAATGCACCACTTTAGGTGAAATAAACAGGTTTATTAAGAAGAATGTAAATGATCTTCAGTCAGAGGAAAGTAAGTCAGATTTATTCACGAGAAACACAAGCAAAATGGATTTTAAACTCAGCTCAATACTTATGGAAACCTTACAAGTTCAAGTGTTTCTCACCACAAGTGGACTGAGTTTTCCTTCAGTCAGGCTCTCCTTTGGGTCAGCTCTTCAGTTGCTTGGTGCTGTTTGTAGATGGAGTTAGAGGACAGAGAGAGAGCATGGCAAATGTCCTTCCCTTTTAAAATATTCCTTCTGTCCTTTGGGCCTTCAGCTCCCCTCAAGGGCCAAGTGACAAACAATGTCTTTTCATTAAACAATGTACAGTTACAGTAGAAGGGTGACCCTGGGATACAGGTACAGAGAAACAGCCAAAATTGAACTAATATGCAAATTAAATTGTGTGAAAGCAAGGCTCAATCATGACTATGGCTTCTTTTCACATTATAACAGGTAATTTGACTTCACCTTCCCTCTGTATGCTGTTCCCTGGAGTTTGAACCCTTACAAATGCTCTGATTTGCTGTTGCAGTATGACCTAATCCCATGTCTTACACTCCTCTGCATTTATTTTCATTCAATTCTGTAAGTTCTCCCTCTTAAAAGTGTCTGACAAAGTGAGATATTCTCCCATGAAAGCTCATGCAATAAGTAAATCTGTTAGGCTATGTTCACACACAAAGGGCTTGTTTCAAAACAAGAGGTTTCGAAACAAGCTGTTTCGAAATAAATGGTTATTTCGAAACACCTTATTTCCACAGACAAAAAAGGTGTCTTGGAAAGAAGGGAGCGAAATAGCATGTCCACAGTGTGGACATGCTATTTCGCTTGGGGAGGGGACTGCAGGCACCCGCGGGGTGAAGCGGAGCGGCGCCTCACCCTGCGGGTGTCTGTAGGGGCTGCAGACACCCGCAGGGGAAGCATCTACGCGCCTCACCCGGCGGGTGTCTGCAGGGGGACTGCAGGCAAGGGGGGACAGCCGCGCAGCTGGGTGCTGCACCCCCTGCCCGGGCTGCCCCCAAAGCCCGCTGCGGGGTCCCGGGCGCCCGGCTCAGCCTGCTGCTGCAGGGGCTGGGGTGAGCGCAACTCCGGGATTCCTCGGCGCCCCTCCCCCTGCTGCTTAACACCCTGGGAGGAAGGGTCAAATGCTGTTTCGAAACAGCCGTTGTTTCGAAACAGCATGTCCCATTGGCGTTGTTTTGAAACTAGCTGTTTTGAAACAACGCTGTTTCGACGGGAAACCAGGTTTGAGCCGTTCCGAAAGAACGGCTGCCATTTCAAAACAAGGGTTCCCTTGTTACGAAATGGCCGTGCGTCGTGTGGCCATGGCAATTCTTATTTCAAAACAACCTCGTTGTTTCGAAATAAGAATGCTGTGTGAACACACCCTTAGTCTTTAAAGTGCCACAAGACTCCTTGCATTTTTTGCTTTACTAAACTAACACGGCTGCCCCTTTGGAACCTGGGGTACAGGGTGTCACGGTGGTTTAACTAACCATTTAGCAATATCTTCTCAAAAAGTTTTTAGATAGAAGATGTATTTAAAAGAGACACTTCCCTTAAAACTACACTGAAAATTAGTGAATGGTATTTCTTTCCTTGTTCATGATAGTTGAAAATGCTGCACATGCTTGGTATTCTTCCATAAGTCTGTTCAAATTTCTTTTTCCTGTCTACTTGAACTTTTTATCTTTCCAGTAAGGTTTCACTGTTTGTTTGTTTTTTTTTTAAATTGAAAATGTGGAAATATTTTACTTACTGCTTGCTTTAGGGAAAATAATTTATTGTTAAATAGGTAATCCCACAAGAGCAAGGTTCTGAAAATCATTTCAAATCTGTGTCTGTGCTTGACTCTGTATACTCACAAAGTTGTTGAAACCTGCTCCTAATTCCATATAAGTAAAACCATGCTCTCTCTTCCTTCTTGTACTGCATCCCCCACTAGCCTAATGTGTAATGTTCCAAGAGCACACTAAACCCTGTGTTTCCTGTGTGATTTCTCATACTTTCAGCTGAATAATTGGACAATCTGAGTGGATTTTATGGGAACAGTAGTGAAATTAAGCAGTTAACCAGCAGCATTCATATATTAAAAGTGTTTTTGATAAAGCTGCATTATAAGGCCAAGATTCTAGAAGACAAGAACCTAAAGCATCATACCATACACAGTCAGTCTGTGGAGCTCATTGCCAAGGGATATTGTGAAAGCCAAACCTATAAATGGGTTAAAAAAAGATTTAGGTAAGGTCATGGGGGATAAGCTCATCAATGACTATTTTAGCCAAACTGGTCAGGGATGAAACCTTGTGGTCTGGGTGTCCCTAGTCTCAGACTGTCAGAAGCTGGAAGTAAATGACAGCAATGGATTACTCAATACTTTGCATGGTGTGTTCCTTGCCTCTGAAGCACTTGGCACTGGCAACCGTGAGAAGACAGGATACTGGGCTAAATGGACCATGGTTTTACCCGGAAGGGCTTTTCTTATCTAAGCTATACGTCTAACCCTATTTAGGCATGTGTTTGATTTGCAAAAGTGCTGAGCACCCAGCTATCTGCTGCTTTAAATGAATGGTCTAAATAAGTCTTACATCAGAAAACTCAGTTTAAAACTAGTCTGTGAGATTCTTGTGCTCCTGAGAACTTTAGTTTCAGAAGTATTTCTGGTAGTTCTGGTTTATGCCAAAAGCTGGGCTCTGGTAATTTCTGATCTGCACTGTTTTTTATATCTGAGAGTATATCTAGATTTTAGCCAGATTTGTATTTGCTTCCAAGAGAAGGTAAAGAAGAGAGAAAATCTTCATCGAGTTTCCTCTGACCTAAAAGGCATTTCCCTGCAGGAATTATGAATGGCTGCTTGGCTAAATTCAGCAGACTAAAGGGCTGTATTTGAATGGTCTCCAGCTATGACAATGACTTTTTTTTTTTTTAAGAGTTCCAGGGATCACACTGAACGTTTAGCTATCAGTGTTTTCTTCTGCTGCCAGAAGAAAAAAGTTAAAGAGCCTGTTCTTGCTTTTCACTGAAGTCAGTGCAAGTTTGCATCTTTTCAAATGTCTGACTTTTATTTTGTAGACTCTTTTCAGACTGCAACAAACACATTTCCTGTTTTTATGAAGTTTCACAATAAAAACCAGTGATTGGATTTTACAAGATGGCTTGCAAAAATTCTGGAGAGAAGACAGAGGGGTTCTTGGTGGAAAAATGTTTGAAAATGATGAAAAAAGCAGCCTGGCATTTAGCTTCAAATGAAAATTATGCAACATTTATGCTTAGAAATTTGGAACATGGGAAATTCTGTTTATAAAAGTTTTAACTACATATATATTAATAGAACAAATTTTTAATCTTTAGTTGGAAGGAAGTGTTTACTCCAAAAGCCTCGGTTTTCTCATACTTATGTAATGCAATAGCAAATTTCTACTCTATTTCCATAACTATATCCTCCATTTGTTTATTCAATATCATTGAACTAGATTCTGTAGATCATAGAATTACAGAAGATTAGGGTTGGAAGTGGACTCGGGAAGTTATCTAGTTCAATTCACTCTTTGAAGCAGGACCAAGCCCAATGAAATCATCCCAATCAGGGTTTTGCAAATTCAGGCCTTAAAAAACCTGTAAGGATGGACATTCTACTACCTCCTTAGGTAACAGTGCTTCATCACTCTCCAAGTGAAAAAGTTTTCCTAATATCTAAGCTAGATGTCACCTATTGTAACTTGAAACAATTGCTCCTTGTTCTGTTATCTGCCATCATTGAGAACAGCGTAGCTCCCTCCTCTTTGGCTATGGCTACACTAGCAAATAAACCTGGATTAAGGACATAGCCTTTGGAAACCCCCTTCAGGTAATAAAAAGCTGTTATCAAATCCCTCCTCACTCTTCTCTTCTGCAGTCTAAATAAGCCCAGTTCCCACAGCTGCTTCTCGTAAGTCATGCCTCAGCCCCCTAATCGTTTTTGTTGCCCTCTGCTGGCCTTTCTCCAGTTTGTCCACATACTTTCTGTAGTAGAGTGTAGGGTCCCAGATTGGACATAATACTCCAGATGTGGCCTCAACAGTGCCAAATAGAGGGGAATAATTACTTCCCTCAATCTGCTGATAGTGCTTCTGCTAACTCAGCCCAATATGTCGTTGACCTTCTTGGCAACAAGGCCGCACTGCTGACTCATAACCAGCTTCTTGTCCACTGGTGCTTTTCTGCAGAACTGCTGCTTAGCCAATCATTCCCCATCCTGTAGCAGTGCTCGGGATTCTTATGTTTTAAGTGCATGACTCTGCACTTATCCTTGTTGACCCTCATCAGATTTCTTTTGAACCAATTTTGTTTAGGTCACTCTGAATCCTATTCCTATCCTCCAGTTTAGGGTCATCCCAAAACTGGCAATGTAACTGTCCCTTGGGGCACTCTGCTTGATACCAGATGCCAATTAGTCATCAAGCTACTGATCACTGCCCTTTGATCTCAACGATCAGCCAGCTTTCTATATACCTTATAATCCATTCATCCAACCAACCCATATGTCTTTAATTAGCTGTCAAGAATACTGTTGGAGACTGTATCAAAAGCTTTGCTAAAGTCAAGGTATATGACATGCACAACTTTCCCCTCATCTACAGAGGCAGTCATTTCATCATAGTTGGAAATCAGATTGGTCAGGCATGATTTGACTTGGTGAATCCATGCTGATTGCTCCTGATCACCACCTTGTGACAGGCCACTCCCTGAATCCCATCCGGTGTGCCGCTGTGACCTCCCAATTCCCACTCCTGAACCCCGATTCACCCCGCTTTGCAAAGTGACCACTCACTCCTGAGTCAGTCCACTCCATCCTCTTGCGTGTGATCAGTCCCAGGCAGTGGGTATATGCCCCCTGGCTACTTGATGGATGGTTCCCCAGCAAGCACCCCCGGCCCCAGTTACCACACCAGAAGCTCCTGTTTACAGAGACTGGGAGCCACTCCCAAGCATCACACACTCAAGTCCGTCCATTTAACACAAAAATGGATTGTGCCCAGCCTTCTTCACTCACACCCTCTAAAGATTACACAGCTTTAGGTAAAACAACTACTAGTTTATTGATCAGATCATAATTCTAAGTGAGAATATGGCCAAGCATGGCAGAATCACAGTATAAGGAAGTCAGGAGAGACTACAAGAAGATAAAAGGCAAAATATGCATGCTAACCTAATACTTCTACTTAAACTAACCTCATAGTCCAAATAAGTTTAAGCTCAAGGTGTTTGGCTGTTAGATATTTGCACAGCCAGTCTCTGCCTGAGGCCAGGCAGGGCCCAGATCTTGCTTGAAGTTGTTACAAAATGGAGAGTCCCAGCTCAAAGTTCCTTAAAACTTCCAGGTCTCAGTCTTTGTTTCCAAACCCCTCAGATTCTCCCTTTCAGGGCTGAGGTAGCATACCTTTGTCTCTTCCAGGTTCACTGCTTCTGGGAGAGATCTCTGTCTGTTCCCTTATCCCTGAGCCACAGAAGTTGTAGGAAACATATAATTAAGGAAATCATGCAGAATAGGTTATTAGCATTCACACAGAAACATTGCATGGTGCAATTGGCTGCAAATTCCAGTGTACAAGTGAACAGGAAAATCACGTACATCATAATCTGGGGTGCACAGATGTGCACCCCGTCACACACCACCTCTTCCAAGCAGAGCCGTCCTTAGGGTAGGCCAAATGGGACATTTGACGCGGGCCCCGCGCTTTGGGGGGCCCCCCAAGGCTCACATCCCCCCATGGCAGGGATCGGCATGAGCCCCACCTCTCCCACAGTGAGCCCCGAATGGCAGACACAGGCTCACTCAGAGGCTGCTCTGCTGGTGAATAGCTGGGCTGCCTGCCATCCCTCCCCCTGGAGCCTCCAACTGAGCAATTAGCTGGAGGGGAGAGGGAGGTTTAACCCTTTCCTCCTCCAGCAGGCACTGTCAGCACCAGCCCAGGGAACGCACAGCCAGGTAAGTACTGGGGGAGTCTAGTGGGACCCTGAGCCTGAGCCCGGAGGGGGGGGCAGGGGTGCTGGGGATCCAAGACTCTCCCTGGGCCCCGATTCACATTGGACTATTGGGGGTCAGGTAGATCAGGGATCATGCTGTGACAGACCACTCCCCAGATCCCATTCAGTGTGCTGCTGTGACCTCCCAATTCCCACTCCTGAACCCTGATTCATCTCACTTTGCCAAGTGACCACTCACTCCTGAGTCAGTCCACTCCAGCCTCTTGCATGCAGTCGGTCCCAGGCAGGGGGTGTATGCCCCTGGCTACTCAAGGGAGGGTCCCCCAGCAAGCACCCTCGGCCCCTGTTACTACACCAGGAGCCACTGTCTACAGAGATTGGGAACCACCCCCAACCAGCACACACTCAAGTCCCTCAATTTAACAAAGAAATGGATTGTGCCCAGCCTCCTTCACTCACACCCTCTAAAGATCACACAGCTTTAGGTAAAACAACTACTAGTTTATTGATCAGATTATAATTCTAAGTGAGAATATGGCCAGGCATGGCAGAATCAAATCAAATTAGCCAGTCTAATTCAAATCAAATCATAGGGCTGGAAGGGACCTCGTGAGATCATCAAGTCCAACCCCCTGGGAATTGAACCCAGGACCTTCTGCATGTTAAGCAGAGAGTCAGGAGAGGCCACAAGAATACAAAAGGCAAACCACACATGCTAACCTAATACTTCTACTTAAATTAACTTCATAGTCCAAACAAGTTTAGGTCAAGGTGTTTGGCTGTTAGATGTTTGCACAGCTAGTCTCTGCTTGAGGCCAGGCAGGGCCCATATCTTGCTTGGAGTTGTTTCAAAATGGAGAGTCCCAGCTCAAAAAACCTTTTAAAACTTTTGGGTCTCAATTTCCAAAGGGGCAGCCATGTTAGTCTAGTCCAGCAAAAAAACCAAGGAGTTGTGTTGTACTTAAGACTAACAGATTTATTTTTTGCATGAGCTTTCGTGGGAGAAAATCCCACTTCGTCAGATGCTTGTCTCAGTCTTTGCTTCCAAACCCCTCAGCCCCTCCCTTTCAGGGCTGAGATGGTTCTTTTGTCTCCTCACAGACACCTCCAGTAGGATACCTTTGTCTCTGTCTGACACTGCTGGGAGCGACCTCTGTCTCTTTCCTTATCCCTGAGCCATAGAAAGCATGTTACATGTTTGTTGCCACGTATGAAGTTGTAGGAAACATATCATCATAGAAATCATGTAGAATAGGTTATTAGCATCCACACAGAAACATTGCATGGTACAATTGGCAGCAAATCATACAATGCCAGTGTACAAGTGAACAGGAAAATCATGTAGCTCATAACCCAGGGTGCACACCGTCACTCATGCCCCTCTGGGCCCCGGGTCATGCTGGGTTGGTGGCCAGGCAAGAGGATGGCAGGCAGGCCAGGCCAAGGACTGCCCCCCACACCCCAGGCCAGGTGGTAAGGCTGGAGGGCAGGATGGGCCAGGGACTCTGTGTGATCATTGATCACCAGCCATTTACAGACATGACTTTCACTTTGTCTTTTCTTCTTTTCTTTCTGGGATGGACCCTCGCTTTTGTGGGAGTTGTTTGCATCACTTAGCCACTAGGGTAGTACTAGCATTTCATCAGGACAGGCTGGTATTGACTGATTCCATCTCACACACACCCTTCATTCACACATCTTGTTCACACATTTAAATAAAATTCCAGAGTATATACCTAAAAAGTTTTATCAAGAATACAAAATAGAGTTCTAAATTTACAACATCAAGCTTTGTTGGACATTGGTTACAATGTCTATTAAACTGAGTTAGTTATTTCAGTTATGATATTGAAGAACAGAGAGTGTTGCGTAACGGATACTTTAAAAGGTACATTCAATTAATTTTCTCTCTCATCTCCCTACATTGTGGCTACAGAAGCCTGCTACACTAGCACAAAGAATACAGTTAGGGAAAGGAATTCCTTGAAGTATATGGTATTAATTTATACAGTATTGCCAGTTTCAAGAGATCAAAAATCACAAGAATGGCAAAAATAAGTCCGGGGGGGGGTGAGATTATAGAATAGAATTATAGGGTTAATCTCTTGATGTTTGAATTCCCCCTACCCATCCCAGGGTGAGTAGGTGACAATTAGTGTTGCCTGCTCTTTCTACCACAGATACTGAGTAAGTTTCCATCTTTTTACCCATCTTTTATATTTGCTGATTCTCAAGTAAATCTATGGAACTTCCTGTGTCTTGCTTCCTCAGAGCTCCTGTGTGATCACTGTAAATGGGTGGTGATCAGACATGACTTTCATCTTGTATTTTTTTTCTTTTTCCTTTCTGGGTGGATCCTTCTTGCTTTTCCCATCCTGAATGAAATGGACTTGTTTGCCTCATGGGTTCCCTAACTTACCCCACCTGGTTTGCATGCACCTGTAAGCTTGGACCTGGCCAGAGTCTTTTTAAATTTTCTGCCCTGCAGCATGTCCAGGCATTTGGGCGAGGGCAGGAACAGCATGGGAAATTGCAGATGCTGTGCTGCCTTCCTTGGTGCCTGCCACCCAGCTGCACTTTTCTTACTCTCCTGACACCCTACTCTATCCTCCTCTGCTCCCCACTCTCATGCTGCCACTCAGAAGATTGTGGGGAAGGCAAGCATCACAGCAAAGTTCGTGAGAGGGGCAGGCGTGGAAGTCCCAGGGACAGTATGATCCATCACCCTCCTTCCTACTCCTATTTGCGAAGCTTCTTGGCTCCTGATATTCAGCAACAGGAACATGGAGGAGTTAGGGAATGAAGTGCCTTGTCAGACACTCCCCTGGGCTGGCCGGCCCTGTCCCCCCCACCCCCAGTGCTGGGGTGGGTGGGGGCCCCGCAGACAGCAATTCACCCAGGGCCCCGCACCCCCCTAGGGACAGCCATCTGCTGAGCTAATGAAAATACAACAAAAAAGCATGAGAACTTCTTAGGTGCAATCATCCTAAATTTGTAATGAATAGGTGAGTGATTAGTACACTGCTTCAGTTAAGAAAGAGGTAACAGCAAACATAGTCATAAAGCATTTTGTGAAAATATAAAACATCTTCTGCAGCTATGTAACAGAGTGGCTTCCCCTGTAGGCAGGACATCCTGGGGCTAACAAACCAACCCTGATTACAGAATATGCTCCACTTGAAGAGGAATCCGGCAATTCCCTCTAATGCAGGGATCTCAAACATGTGGCCCATGTGCTGCGTGTGGCCCCTAAAGCTATTTCCTGCAGCCTGCAATGACACAATTGTTACCGATATTTGCAATATCATTGTATGGAAAGGTTTCAGTGGTGCGGCTCTCAGGCTAACATACTAATCCTCATGTGGCCTTCTAGTAGTCCTCATGTGGCCCTCATGGTAATTTGAAATTTGAGACCCCTTCTCTAATGCAAGGTGACTATAGTAAAAAGGAGAAGGACAGGGAGCTGAAACTATGCTGGTGAACTTTGCAGGGAGGGAAAAAAAACTGATGGAGAGCTGTGATGCCAAGAAGCTTGGAGGATAAAAGCCCATTGAGCAGTGGGTTACTGGGAGACAGGAAATCTTGACTGTGTTTGGGACTGGATGCCAGAGCTTCAGTGAAGGAAAACTGAGAGTATTGGCTGGGAGATCATACCAGTATACAAGAAGAGCCCTGAGAGGAAAAAACACCAGGGCTAACTGACTTTTTCTTTCTACCATAGAAATATAGGATTGACAGGACCTTGAGAAATCATTAAGAGTAGCTCTTTGCACTGAAGCAGGACCATGTAACACTAGACCTTGTAAATCTAGACTATTCCTGACAAGTATTTGTCCTGCCTGTGCCTAAGAATTTTTTTTTTAGGTTTGGAAGGGATATAAACCCTCAGTTCAGACCTTAATCAACTTCTACTTTAAAGGTATTAAGATTAATCTTTTTCCTATAAGCATTTATTCTATAATTGCAAGGTACGGGGATTTCTTGAGCCTTTACCAGAAGCATGTGGTAAAGACCATAGTTGAAGACTGGACTCCAGACTAGATGGACCAATCTTCTAGTCTGTTCCGGCAAAGGTCCTAAGACTGGACAGCAGAATTCAGAATGTTGATTTTTTTTTTTTAAACCTATAATCTCATTGATCCATCTCAGCACTAGTTTGAGTGTGTTTTTAATCATATTTGGTTTAGCTGAACCTTACAATAGGTTATGTGCCAAAAAAAAAAGTTAATAAATCAGTAAAAGCATAACAGTATATAGAAGCATTAGTAAATAGTTAGGAGATGGATAATGTGGGTACTGTGTTTTAGGTACAGAACTGCAAATTTTCATTTTGGATAACAGAATCGTGGAAATG
The DNA here is from genome assembly GCA_007922195.1 of Podocnemis expansa. Classification (NCBI taxonomy): domain Eukaryota; kingdom Metazoa; phylum Chordata; order Testudines; family Podocnemididae; genus Podocnemis; species Podocnemis expansa. The sequence continues at coordinate 8,456,747 of ML681993.1, read as the reverse complement.
TAGGGCTGGAGGGGACCTTGAGAGTCATCAAGAACAGCCCTCTGCACTGAAGCAGGACCAGGTAAACCTACACCTGTCTGACCAATGTTTGTCCAACCTTTTCTTAAAAACAGTGGTGGGTATTCCACAACCACCCTTGGAATCCTATTTCAGTCTTAATTATCCTTGTCATTTGAAAGTTTTCCTAATATCTAACCTAAATCTCACTTGGAACAGATTAAACCCATTACTTCCTTTCAATGAATACAGAGCACAACTGATCTTTATAATAACCCATAGCATATTTGAAGACTGTTATCAGGTCCCCCCCCCCTCAGTCTTTGCTTCTCAAGACTGAACGTGCCCATTTAAAAAAAAAATCTTTCTTCCAAATATTTCTTCCAATCTTTCTTCCATCTAAATCTTTCATCATTTTTGTAACTATTCTTTGGACCCTTCCAGTCTCTCCAGCTCTTTCCTAAAGTGTGGTGACCAAAATTGGACACAGTACTCCAGCTGAGGCCTCACCAGTATTGAGTGGAGCAAGACAATTACCGCCTGTGTCTTAACACACAACACTTCTGTTAATATATCTCAGAATGCTATTTTCTCTACTGCATTGCATTGTTGACTCATTCAGTTCACAATCCATTATAACTCTCAGGTCTTTTTCAACCATGCTACCACTTGGCCACTTATTTTCCATTTATAATTGTGCATTTGATTTCCTAAGTGAAATACTTTGTACTTGTTTTTATTGAATTTCATCTTGTTGAATTCAGACCTATTTTTCCAATTTGTCACAGTCATTTTGAATTTTAGTCCTAGCCTCCAAAGTGCTTGCAACCCCTCCCTGCTTGGTGGCATCTGCAAATTTTATTAGCATACTCTCCACTCTGTTATCTAAGTCATTAATGAAAATATTAAAGAGAAGCTGTCTCAGTACTGCCCCCTCTGCAGGATGCTAGATTCTTTCAGTTTATCAGTGAATGATTGACAGCTACACTTTGAATGTAATTTTTCAACCAGCTGTGTCACCCATGTCACAGTAAATTCATGAAGACCACATTATCCATTATGCTTATGAGAAAGTCAAGTGGGACCGCGCCAAAAGCTTTATTAAAATCAAAATCTATTAGGTCTATTTTTTTCCACCTATTGGTTAGTCCAGTAACCTTGTCAAAGAAATATATAATGTTTATGCATTTATATATCTGAAGAAAAAGTATGTTTTTAAAAATAAATCACGTAATTGTGTGCTTCCTGTTTAAATTCATACATAGGTGGGGGGCGTAAAGTTAGTGTTTTTTCCTGAATTGGGCATAATCTCAAGTATCCTGTCTTACACAAATAAATGTGTTAGTCTTTAAAAGTGCCACAGGACTCCTTAAAACAAACAAGGGGTCCTGTGGCACTTAAAGATTAAGAAATTTATTTTTTGCATGAGCTTTCTTGGGAGAAGATCCCACTTGATCAGACGCTTTGAAGGAATCCTTGTCTGTCTTAGAGAGATACTTCATTGGGTTCACACTAGACAAAGAACAATCAGACACTTAAATTATATAATATTGTTATGCTTAGGCTAAACAAAACAGAAAGAGACTTATGTGTGAGAGACTTGCTTTATAAGAGAAGCCATTTTGAACCAACTCACTAGGGGTGTCCCTACAGAAAAGCAAGGCAGCCCATATTCCTCTGCATTGCACCTGTAGGAGTAAACAGTCTCAAGGCTAAAAACATTGCAAAGTTAAACTTGTTTTCTTTTTCTCTGACAGCCCCCTGTGCATCATTTTAGAAGGCCTAATGATCCCTTCCCCCAGACTGGGACTCTGCTTTAATGCTGCTTTGAAGCCTTATTTTATGTTACACACACATGGTCCTTTTAGCTGATGAAGAATGGAATGGCTTTTCCTTCAGAACTCATCAGTGCCCCTTCTTCACTCTCCAGATGGGTTAAGTGTTGGATAAGCATCACAAGTTGATTCTTTTTCCTCATCCCTAAGCTGTAGGGGGCTGAGTGGCCTGCCTTTGCAGCACACCTACTTCTCTTTTTCTAAGAGTCCTGCAGCAGTTGCATGCTCAGTTGGCTGACTTTAAATGTAGGAAGGTGTAACAAGTAGACAATTACAGCAAACATTTCAAGTTTCAAAATAATACAGTATATGGATTTTAATTATAAATCATTTTGTTTAAAAATTATATATACACTCACACATCTAGCAGAAATAGCATCCTGCCTTTTGCTTTAGCTCTAAGCACCAGCAGCACAACCAGCTGTGGCAGCAATAGTATCCTATTGAAGAGGGCACTGGGTGCAAGCAAAATTTACGTTTCTCTGAGAACATAACGGTAGAGAGTTCACAGTGATAAAATGAAGAGAGCATAGGATTTCTTTAACGGATAAAGAAGTGGGAGGATAATGGAGTCATTTAACTGCTTCACATTGCTTGATGTATGAAGGTGGATTCATGAGTAGTTCCCATAACGTTTTGCTGGTGGTTTAGTACACACCATCATTACCAAGAGAAAAGACTAAAGAACTGCAGAGGACAGGACACTGGGCTCGTTTTTTTTCTTCTGTTTTTAAGAGAAGCATGTCTTTGATGAGGTATAGCTGCAGGCTATCGTTTTACATTTTATGTCAGCTACCTTTTGTCAGAGACTCATTATTGATGCTGTAGCCTGTTTTAATTCACACTTCTCTGCTAATCAATTACAGCGTTTATCCATTAATCAGGTATTCTGACAGGGTCAGTAACTACTTTTCAGTTTTGTGGGCTGACGCATGTTAGATAGCAAATAGCAACAGTTTGGAACAGGATTATTTTTACAGGCTCGTGGCCCTCCAAACGGGTAAACATCTAACAAGGCTTTTTGGTGATTATTCTCTTGGTCTCCCTATCGAAAATCTTAACTGCAGAATTCAGCTTCACTGGGGTGTGGTTGTGTGCATACATATCTTCCTTTCTATTTCTCTGGCTGTCTAATCTCTAGGTGTGTGTGTGTGTGTTATATAATGTGCCCACTCAACTATATAATTTATAACAGACGCAGTGGGCTAAATTATCACAAGAGTTAAAGGTTTTTCATTTTAGCAAGTGGTGTAGATAACAGAGGGGGCAACATTTAATTGGGCAGTTACAGTTTTGGTAGTTAAGTTGCCATCTATAAGACGGTAACAGGTTTCAATTATCTTTTTTATGACAGATGTACCAACATTTAATTGTTTCTCATCAAGTGTGGAAAGAAAAGACACTTCTGTAGATTTTTCAATTCTTCTACATGTCACTTAGCTGTCTGCACCATTGTTTGAGCTCCTTTCTCTCATCCTTTTTGCAGCAATGAGTTGTGTCATTCCCTCATGATCAGCACTTTTGTTGTCTTTGTTTTTTGCTGTACCTCAGAAGTCCATCTTTTCTTTCATCTCCTTCCCATTCATGCATGAGGGAACAGTTGTGCTCTGTTGTGGGGATGTTCCGCTGGATTTCAAACAGTAGGGTTTCTTTTTATTCTGTTCTTAGTAGTACAATAGGGCTGAATGTCTGTTGCAGAATGCACACACTAATATGCCAGGTTATTTGGTTTCTAAGAAGTCAATAAAAATGCTACATTTAAGCTCAGTATTTGGCTTGCTTTTTTGCTGTTTGCCTTTCATCTTCAGTTATAAATCTGTTTGTTTGTTTCTGATTATAAAATATAATCCTCCATATTAAATCCAAGCGTGGAATCAACAAACACTTAGGAAAAATGTTACTGGTGGTTGAGTATATTCACATTAGCAGATTTGGCAGTCTGCATCATCCCTGATAGGAAAGTGAAAACTGCCGCCAGATCTAATTAATGGGGACTATAACAGGGAGGGAGAAGGAAAAAATTATGTGATCATGAGTTGCTCTTGGCAAAACTTTTCTGTTTTTTGGAGATTTAACAAGTCTTTGCATGTAGAAAAGGTAGCTTTAATGAATTTAGTTTTACAGGATTCTTTCTTTTTCTTGTGTGTGTACTTATAAATACTCAGAAGCCATCTCAATAGCAAAAGGCTAAAGATGTAAAAAGCCAGATATATCTTGAGACACTTTGTTCTCATATTCAGGAAGAATCTTCAAAATCCTTCTTAATGAGGTCATAAAAGAAAAAAAATCGAACAAGTGGTACTTGTGTACCTCTCTAGGATGTGTCATTGAGGTCACTTGCCACTAGGTTATCCTATTTAAAAAGGGATTGGGATAGTTCAATCAAGCATTGCATTAAGAGAGAGACTTTGATTAATTCCTTCTCTTCTGTATTGTGCGGTGGATAATTTCAGTAAATTTGTGGTACTTTCTTCTTAGTCAGTGTTGAGGCTTACAGTTCTGATGTATCATGCTGAGTATTAGCATTTATTGGTCCTATTTGGCCATACTAAAGAGCAGTGTAGGCTGCAGACAGCCCTCTAATCTTTGGCAAGTGAGGCCATTCTTTCAACATTACTGTTATCTCTGGTCCTAGAGAGAAAGTGTTCTGTTACAGGTTTTCTGCAGGAACAAATATTGCATGTAAAGGAAAAGGAAGAATAAACAGTAAGTAGGCTAATGATTTATTGCAGATTTCTTTTGGGAAGTAGAGACTGCTTTTATTTAGAAAGTCATAGTCTGAATAACTTTTTTGGGTTCTGACACACTGGGAGAAAAGTAAGGAAATGCCATGTTATGCTGTAATCTTAACTTTTGTCATTATGGTAGAATTGCAGTTCAGCAAAGCAACACGCAAGATTCACTATAGTTATTATTCCCTGTGTGATCTTAATTTTATTTCAAATGTAGTCTTTTTTGTTTTTAATTTTCTTGTTTGCTTTAATACTATTTTTAAAAGCGAATAGTGTTTTGTGACAATGTCTATAATATGTTATACTGAAAAGAGCAGGAGTGTTTCTCAGCTACCCATGAGTTAGGCTTGTTAAAAATATGCATATTTAGATTTGAAAAATGTGTCTTTTTATCTTGTTAATATTTGCTCTCTTTCAAAATGTTCCTTTTGAAAACGCGTGTCAGTTACTTGGGAAACCCGAGGCCTAGTGGGTATACACATATTTAGGTGCTCTTTAAAAAGTGGATTTTTGACCTGATAGACCGTAACGGCTCCCAGGGAGCCACTGTGGTCATTGTGTAAATCCTTCTTAGTTTTCGGTTTACTCACTTGATAGACCGTAACGACTCTTAGGGCCGTTATGGTCTCTTGTGTTAATCCAGCTGCTGCACATGCGCATGAAGCCTTTGCACCTAAAAACCTTCAGGAAGGTTTGTTGGAAGGCTAGTATCCACGGCCAGGATTGCTTCCTTTCAAACCGGACAAAAAAGTGGTGACTTTTCCTTATTTCCTAATTACAACAGCACTAGCACACATGACAGATAAATGGACTGCCACGTACCAGATTTTTAAAATGAGACCCTTTGAAGTTATAGACACTCAAAAAATCAACAGAAACCACTAGATTAAACAAACATATTAATAATTGTAAAAGAGACATACTAATTTTATTTTTAATTTTACACCTAAGCTATAGTATGTCAAGCTTCTGCCCAGAGGGATTTTTGGATAACTGAGCTATTGACCCTTGAAAACGGAGTTGTAAATGAAAGGCTGATGCCATTGTAACTATAGCAACACTTAGTCAGCGTTGCTGTAATTGTTAATTATTGTAAATAGAAAAATTAAGATGCCTTTCATTTAAAAAAGAAAAAAAAGTTTTGCAAAGAAATGGTACCACCATACCAAGATGGTACACGTCATTCAATGAATATTATTAATGCATCTGTCATAGTACTAATGAAAGTATATGGAAAAGTATTGGAGGGAAAACACACTTAAAAAGTTAAAATATCCCTTCATAGTATGAATAAAGTGGCTCTGTTCAGAATACACATTTGAACCTATATAGTATGGTAGACAGTTTACACAATTGCTTTGTTCTGTCTAAAACAGAAAGAAAGTTAAGTTTATAGCTTATGTAATTTTCATTCTAGATATGGGGCATTGAGAGAGTAATATTCTTCTAGAAATGATCTTTCTGTTTACTTTCAGTTAATTCTTTAGTGCATGGAAGGTGTTAAATGCCTGGTTGGTGCTCAGCTTCCATGGTGATGAGCACCTTAGACAGTGAAATCTTCTCTGAACAGTGACAGTCTCCCCAATGTACTCCACAAGATCAGAAAAACTAATTTACATTAAGTCCTGCTTCAGCTGAGGAACCTCTGGGAATTGTGGGTCCCTAGTGATGGCAGGATCCTCAGCACATCCAAGGCATCTCTTTGTGGACCAGAGTTTATTCTCTGTGATATCATTTTGATGTTTATTCTTAATTTTCTTAGAGCTTGTCCAATACTAAAAGAAAGAACTTCACGAGCAGAACAATCCGTGAAAATGTAGTAATTTTTATTTGTGAATAAATCTTAGCTCAGTGGTTCCCAACCTTTTTAGCTCAAGAGCCATATCATTTTTACACCCCTGAAAGGCCACCTGTCTGTGCCAGCAGGGCCCGCACCTCAGCTGGATGGAAAAATTCAGCAAGTAGCGGGCCTCATTGCTGATCTGTGTCTCCCTGGCTGCAGCGGTGAAACTGCATGTATTCTGTAGCGCCATGCGCTCCACATGAGTCCCTGGCCAGTGGCTCCTTTCTGAAACCAGGGGGATGGAAAATTAGTGCTCCTCTCCCTCTGGTTTCAGCAGGGACCACCACTCCCCCCCCCCACCTCCCCCGCACCTATGGACTCAGGCGGAGTGCTTTGCCATGCTCTCTGTTATAGTCAGGGGAGAGAAGTGCTGATCTCCCATCCTTTTGGCTTTGGCAAGGAGCCTGCCCCAGTCTTTTAGCCCTGTGGAAATGTGCTCCACCTGGACCTTTAGGCAGTCCCTGTCCCTCCCTTCTGCAGCCAGCAGGAGGGGAGTCACAGGCAACTTTGAAAGCCACTGCAGGCAACTTTTGGCCCCCAAACTGCAGGTTGGGAGCAACTGTCTTAGCTCATTTTTGAATGTGACCAAGGTATCAGGGCTCTCCTGTACAAAGGACTTTCTCAGGATTTTCTGTGGCCTGGGTTAGATTAGAGTAAAAGGACTTTGTTACCGTCACATGGGATGTCTTTTGTGGGCAGGCTGCTTACCATGACCTTATCCTGTTCTTAAGAGTTTGGATGCTTTCTTGACCCAGTTTTTCTTTTTTAGTCCTTTTTCCAACAAGCATTGTAAATGCCTCTTATGTATAAATCAGACCCTCCTTAATTGTTAATGTGAGCACAGCAGATATTTAATATAGTCATAAATGGCAGCAGGCCCCTGTCTTTCTATCCTTTGGAATGCCCAAAATGGATATTTTTTTAATCTTCTCTAGTTCTCTAATTATTTCCACTCAACGGTCAGTTGCTAAGCTATCCTTAGCCAGTTTTTTAGATAATAGTTTTTGTTTTTTCTCAGCCATCTGGCCCTCTATTAATTGTACTTTTTCTCTGGTCTCCACCCAACTCAGAGTTTTGAGAAAATGGTTCTCTAGGGTGTTCATTTTCGATTTCTTATAGTTGGGTACTTATGCCATCTTCATTTCAAGCATTTCATGAGCATAGTCACCACCTACTAAAGAGGCGTTCAGAATCAGTGATGCTGTGTCACAAGGGAATGTGGTTGGTATCTTTGGCAAAGGACTAAGCAAACAGATACTTTTTAGTTTTATGCTTTCTGTTGTTGTTGTTGTTTCTGGCAAACCGATGTTGGTGGCAGAAGAAAAGACTTACCAGCAAAACATTGTGTGGGACATCTGGTTATTTAGGGCACTCTGAAACTCTCCATTCTCTTTTCTAATTTCTCTGAATGTATCAGCATATGGTGGTTTCTCTGATCCTTAATGTACCTTCCCATGACCTTCCTTGTTTCTCCAATTATTAGTCTACTTACTTCTCTTTACCTTTAAACTCATTTAGCTGGATGCTTATTATTATTACCTTTCCTTCTTTTCCTCTAACAGTGCTTAGATCTACTCCAGTCTATTTTCCACCCTCTACATATCACTGAGTCATCTCGCTCCAAAATCTCCATTGACTTCATTAGGCTTCAGGTTCTTTACACTATTCTCACCCTCCTTGATTTCCCTCTGTCTTTAACAGTGTGGAGTCCTTCTTCTCCCTTGACATTCTATTCTCCTTTGCTTCTCTTGGTCCTCCGTCTGCCTCGCTGACTGATCCCTAAGTGTGTCTTTCACTGGTTTCTCCTCCATTCTACGCCCTCCCTCTGAAAAGAATTTGCCAAGGCTTTGCTCTAGGCCACCTTCTCTTTCCGATCAGTGCTGTATGGCTCCTCACTTTCTTCTCCGACCTATCAGACTGTAATGAAATTCTGCTGCTGTCTTCTGCACAACATCTCTACATTTCAGCCCTTCCTCTCCATCGCAACTATTACATCACCAATGTAGACCTTTATCATTTCCTGCTTGACTACTGACAGCCTCCTCTTCATGAGTCTTTTGGATACTAATCTTGCTCATTGCCAAAACCATCTGTTTTGTGTCTCCCATTGAATCATTTTCATGGCACCTATTATGCTGCACATCATATTCAGGCTTCTTGTCCTCACTCTCTAGGTCCCACATCTTGCATCCCAAACCTCACAGGCTGGATGTCCCGTTCTTAGCATTCTGTCCATGAGGCCAGCTCAATAGCCTCTACATCTACTCCTCCTCCTCCTCCTCTTACAAATATCTTTATTCTTTCTTCTACATTGAATGACCTGTCAAAAAATCTCCAACCTCGCCTCATTCAAAGCACTCTTATCCACCCTCTGCTACAGGACCCTCTACAAAGAATAACAAATATTCACAGTGTATTAAAAAATGGCTGAATTGCCAAGACATAGGTATGCCCCACCCTTCCATATCCTTGAATCCAGAGTTCGAGTCAGGAATCTGTCACCTGTGTGGTTTCTTTGGGGCATGTAGCACACCTATGGATTCTAGAAAATATTGTATTTTAATAATAATTAATTAGTCTAATATTTCCCTTTTAAATGCACTACATGATTTTTTTTATTTTAATTGTTAGACTACCTTCCTGAGGCAGGATTAAATTAATAGTTAATCCTTTAAATCAGTCTTGTGTAAAATGATCTAAAGGCATTGAGTCATGTGAAAGCAATGTGTGTGACAAAGAAAACATTTTGCATTTTAAGTGTTTTATCATCAGAGCAAAGCAGGAACAGAGAGACAATAAGGCATCCTACCTTAAAAATAACTTCTACACCAGTGGTTCCCAACCTGTGGTCCATGGACCCCTAGTGGACCGCAGAGTGGCTCCAGGGGGTCCATGGACAGGCTGGGAGCTGGGGCCAGATGCCACCAGGGTCTCCGGTTCCCACAGAGACCCAGGCTTCCGATTCCTCCAGGCAGGGAGTTTTTAAAACTCCCACCCTATCTGAGCATGCAGAACATGCTCAGGGAGAGCAGCCTGGGGAGTGGCCAGGTGCAGCAGCACCGCCAGTGGCCAGGTAAGGAGGGGGGAGAGCCCTGGGGGAGGGTTGGGGACAGGGAATCAGCAGTGGGGGCAAAGAAGAGGCTGGCAGGTGGGGAACATGGGGCGGGGGCAAGGGGCCATGGCCACTTCCAGCTCCCCAGCCAGGAGAGGGGGCCATGGCTGTGACGGCTCCCCAGTAGAGGGAGGGATCCATGGGTGTCGTGGTTCCCTGGGCGGGTAGAGGGATCCATGGCTGCAGCAGCTCCCTGGCCAGGGGAGGTGGTCAGGGCTGCAGTGGCTCCAGCTCCCTGGGAAGAGACCTGTGCAGGCCCGATTCTGCCCTGCATGGCGGTGCTGGCCAAGCACCTTCCAGGGGGCCGCAATTTTATTTTTAAACTACAAAGGGGTCCAAAGCCTTAAAAAGGTTGGGAACCCATGTTCTATACAAATATTTGTCCAAAGGGGAGGGTGCAAAAAGGATTCTTCTGGTGGAGCCAGTCCAGGGGCTGGGAGGGCCAGCCCAGAGGCAGGGCAAGAAAGAGAATTCCACCCCATGGGCCGGCATCAGCCCACCCCTGGCATGGCATCACAGCGCCCTTAAGCTGGGGCACCCCAAGCCATGGTCTTATTGGCTAATGGCTAGAGCCAGCCCTGGATCTACATAACTATTCTTGGTGGGCTAGCATGAGACCTGATCTGACCTTGTTGATGGATGACTGTCAACTGAAAGGCTAGTATTGGGCAATTACCACCTCAACAGCACAGGCATGTTTCACTCTATTATGAATGAAGAAATTAGTGTACATACCTCAGGGATATTTTCTGCTAACATTTGTTGTTGTTTACTCCTTGCCTGGCCTGCACTTAAAGGTTATATTGGATTGAGTAATATGACTTTGGGGCTGAAATTCAGGTGTGTATTTTTACTTGTGTCTGATTAAAATGTGTATGTATGGGTTGAGCACATACATATCACAGTGGAACTTTTGACAACAGGCATAAAATTGGAGACAGAGGTTTCTCAAAGGTTAGTCGGAGGACAGGTCCTCAGTGATGGAGCAAATTTGCCACTGCCTCATCAGTCTTTAAAATCAACTGAGCAGGTCTGTGAAGATCCACTCAGTTCATTGGTGACTCGATCCCTGAAGACCACCCCCCGCAAATAGCATAGCACTGAGTCGATGGGAGGGCATTTCCTGTTGACTCAGCACTCTACAGACCCAGTGGAGAGTAGGCGTTAAGCAGTTTAAGGGAGATGTGCAAGTTACTTAAGTATACCTCACTTTGACTGCCGCTGAAAAGCACCTGTAGTGTGGATCAGGACTGAAACTTGGCTTAATAAATTCTTACAGAAACTAAGGACCATTACAAACCTTACATCCTTCTGCTCCAAATGCAGAGTACACTTCAACCTCCCTTCTCTAGTGATCAGTGTGCGTGTGTTCGTAAAACCTCCCTATCAAAACAAAAACCGTTGAGCACGTGATTCTCCCTTGAGGCAGAGGATGAGACAGAGAATAAACCGCATGTTTCAGAGGTTAATCACATTGCTTATTGCATTCCTGGAAAGTGCTCTGATAGTATAGTGATGATAGTGTACAGGAACCTGAAGGGAATAGGATAGAACCCTCTCAGGTTGCTTGCATGCTTTGGGGACTTGTCTCCTCAAACAGGGTGAATGCAAAAGTGCACACTCGCAAGTCTTTGAAAATTGAGCTTTAATCAAAATAAAAAAAAAAACCCTTAGCTCTGTGCACCTTTTATCTTCCTGTCAGATTACCCAGCCAAGAATCACAGGGAATACATTAAATACCAGTGAAAGTTAATCTTTCTGGACTTGATCAGGACTATGTAAACTGTGCAGGGGAGCACTATGTACTCCCTGAAGTACAATGAACTGTGAGATTTCCAACTTAGTAAACTAGAGAGAAGACTTTCATTGTGTACTTTGGGGGACAAAGGCAATTATTATAACCTGCTATTTGCCTTCACTTGTTACTGTGTCAATCTATGTCCTGCTCTCACAAGTTAACATACTGATTCCTTGATGGAGAATCAGTTATTTGGCAGGGCTTTTTTGAGACTGATCTGTGACATATTAAGCAACCACCTTCTGTAAAATTGCAAGCGTGATTATTTTCTTTGGGTATTTCTGAATTTATGACTATATAAGTACAAGTTGGGCAAATCTTGCCCATACAGGAATTATGCCTCCGTGCTTTTTTAAATGTTGTTTCAGTATCGCTGTCACTCTGAAAATTGCTCATGTCATTTGTGGTATCTACATTGTCATTTTTAAGTTGCAATGTACAGCCCTAGGAACTGGCCAGAAAACTATTTCTTCTACCACAAAATGACAATTCTTTCTTTCCTTCCCCCTTGCTCTGTTGGAGAGAATGAGGAGCGAATTACTTCACCCTTTGTAGAAGTGTCCAGCTCCCCTGGCACCCATTCAACTACTATGCTTTGTAAATAGAGGATGGTAGAACTGGATCCAGGGATTCTTTCCACTTTCCACCCTTCTCTCCTTCCCCACCCATTAGCTCATAGAGGAAAGTGTTCTGAGCAAACAGCCCTTATTCCCCCCAAGCCAAAGCAGTAATCTGTGTAGGGCCAAGAACGGAAGTTACAGGGTCCTTTCTCTCCCTCACTATTCTGTATGGTCAAATGAGGGCTGAAACAATCTAGTGTTTAGGGCAGGTCTACACAGTGGTGAGATTTCAGTGGGCATTGAAAGGAGATATGCAAAGTACTTAAAATACTTTGTGTATCTCCCATTGATTGCATATCACCAACTTCCCATATCTCTTCAATGCGCTAAGTCCAAGGGAAATGCCCTTCTTTCAGCTCAGCACTACTCCACTTGCAGGGGTGGACTTCAGTGATCAGCTTCCTGATTAGGTCTTCACAGATTGGTAAAATCGATCTGACGGTGGCGAACTTGCTGCTGTCAGTGAAGACTGGGTCTAAGAAACTAACCTGAAGGGATATAGTTGCATGAAATAACTGATAGCTTTACATGCTCTTAGAAGAGTTTGGTGAAGACACACAGTTACAATGTTTGTGACAGAATTATGTTGGATCATCCACACTTAGGATCGGACCTCAGCTGCAGTAAGTCAATGAATCTACATACCCATACTTGGAAGACACTTGAGATGGCTTCTGTGTGCGGATGCAAGATGTAACAACATTATAAGCACAAGTCATTCCAACCAATAATGGGTATTGTTGCAACCTTCTGTCTAGTGTAGTGTAGACAAAGCCATAGTCATTTAAATAATGTTACATTTTCCACTTTAAGTAAGCAGGAAAGAATTTGCAGAAGTGAGATAGCATTTTGCAAAGAAGGGTATACACTCCACAATTTTATTTTCCAGCAAAGCTGGTGCTAATCATTAACAATAAAGTGTACAGATTCAGAGGTATTAACTAAAATGTTACTTGAAGAGAGAAAAACTGGAAAATCTTATGACAGTTAATATCAGCAAGGGATCAAATAATGCACAGTGGCTAATGTGAGACTAGACTTAATGATGTTTGAAGCCACCCAAATGATACATATATGGACTTAGTGGTAGTTTCAAAACACCACACTTAATATGAACATTTGAATTTGATCCACAACCTGTTTCCATAATGAAACGACTGTTTATGGTCTTTCTTCCTTTCTTACAGGCTACTGATATGCTATGTATCAATATTAAAAAATATCCTGATGGTACTATTCCACTCATGATAAAGTATGGATATTGTTTATTTATGAATTTGTTAATTCATAATAATCTATATGCTCATATATCAGGGGTCTATTGTTCTAGATGCTGTACTAATAAATAGGTGTCCTCCTTACACCAGTCAAGTTTATATATTCATTTTATATATATACACACAGATTATTATGAATTAATAAATACCTAAATAAATAATATCCGTACTTTATCATGAGTGAAATATATACATATAATGATTGAATGGGGATAATTTTGTTGAAATTGTATGGACAGGTGAGATTTTATGCACAACTAATGTCGGATATATCCATTCATTAGAGAATAGTGAAATAAACAATATGACAAATTGCTGACAAATGTGACAAATTGTTGAATATTTGTTACTGAATGACTCATTGGTAATGCTCCTGTGCCTTCCTGTAGGAAGTGATCACTCAAAAGGAAGTGAATTAATCTCTCCTCTGCTAGTAGCTGGTCAGCTACTGATAGCTTGTAATTGGAAAATGAAAAGTAATCCAACTCCAGAGGAATGATTCAAAAAAGTATGAGATGGTTGTTACGGAAAAGGTCACACATCAGTTATGTACCCTTCTTTTTAAAATAGACACAGAACTAATACACATTTAGATATTTGTTTACCTTTTATTCAAAGTCATCTGCAACCCCCACACACACTTTTCCATTTTTTTAATATTAATATTTGATAGACATACTTGGTCCATTAAATATGTGTAATCAGAGTTTTCACTCAATATAATAAAATCACTAGGAGCAGCATATCATAGATGTTGTAAAGATACTCACTCTGTAATATAGTAATTCCTGATTTAAATAGAGAGATCATCACTTAAGAGTTACTGTAGAATGTCATTTTAAACACATCACTATTATAATGTGCTTTCTTGGATGCAATCCCATAGCTCATGTGTGCATTTGCATGAAATGCGTTTCATGCATCTGATGACGTGGGATTGTGCCCACAAAAGCTCATGCAATAAATATATTTGTTAGTCTTCAAAAGTGCCCCAGGACTCCTTGTTTGTTTTGTTGTAATAGACTAACACGGCTACCCCTTGTAATAACCCTTGGGGAGGAAGGGGTTAACACTCTGGTCAGTGAGTCCCAGGACAGCCAATAGGAACGAAGCACAGCTTTTTGAATGGTAACAGCAGCCTGGCCTGGGCCTGTTTGGATGTAGCAGAGCTCCTGGAAGGATCAGGAGGAGGCCAGAGGGGCCTGAGGAAGAATCCAGCAACATCCTTACCAAAGATAAGTTAAATTTGTTACTGGCCAGGCGTGGGTAGAACAGGGAATGTTTACTTAGACACGGTCAGGGTATTTTCTTTGTTTTTGGCTTGTTTTTTGGATTTCTCTGTGCTAAGCACATGTAACCCAACCCCCATCCCACTACCCTGTAACTACCTAAGTTAATTCCCAGAGAAGCAACTCTCTGTGTTTATCATCTGTTCTTTTTGATTAAAGAGTTTACCTTTTAAGCAAGTTCTGGTTCTGCGTCCTGAGAGGCAAGAGGTTTGTGTGCCCGGGCCTTAGACTGCACAGGCAGCTACTAGAGGGAACCCTGTTCCAGTTCCAGCTCATATTGCAGCTGGAGTTCAGTCACTTTCCTGAAGGAGGAATAAAGAGGATTGCAAGTACCTCACAGGGAGGAATTCCCAAGTGCGCCTTCCTGGGTCACAAGAGGTTTTTTTTTGCATTTGGGTGGTGGCAGCGATACCACTCCAAGGCCAGGAATTGGAGGCCTTGGAGACTTTTAAGAGCAGGCTTTAAGGCCAGTGGCTTTTCTGGCCTGTTGCGGGCCCCCACCTTCTGCACTCAGAGTGCCAGAGTGGGGAAAAAGCCTTGACACCCCTCTAGAACTGTTGTAATAATTATTGTTTTATTTCTGATGTTTATATGGCAGGATTCTATAAACCTGTTAGTATTTCGTAAAATAAATAGTTAGAAACAAAATAGATACTCAGACAAAAAAACTAGACAGCTCAAAGCAAAGGACAGTTTTCCCCTTCATAAAGTTGGGGGGTACACACACTACAATATATAATTACATTTACTTTCCCTAGCAAAGGTTTGTTTGAACACATGACCCTGGAGATGTAAGTTTTCAGGAGGGACTTATAGGAGAAATATGTGGTGGCTTTACAGATTTCCACTGGGAGGTCTTTGCCATGTTTATGGAGCAATGTGGGAGAAAGTGCAAAGATCTAACTATCATTAAGGTTTTATAATGCTGCTCATCATGCCAGTATCTGAGCACAGCGGTGAAGCTAGGTGTACACAGACTATGCTGGTGCTTTGGACCACAACCAGCTCAAGTGGGCCCTATTTAGTATTGATCCCAAAATACTGCTCATCTTATTTAACATGGATTTTTAAACAAATGTATTTGTATATATTTGGGGGTGGGGGTGGTTTGTGCAGATAATAAATACAATTAGTATTTTTTGAAAGGGTTATGGGGCCCTGCAAAGTATTCCTGCTTAGGGCCCCCAATGGGTTAGCACCACTTCTGAGTACAGAGAAACAGTCAATCAATGCTGGTTCTAAGTGACAAGAAAAACTGTTAAGAGGATGTAGACTTGATCCTGTTTCTCCTCCTAGTTGTTATTTACTGTAGAATCCAGGACTCCTACTTACCAATTAATTGCAAAATAACAGTATTTATCTATTTTGTGTAGCTACACACTGAAGAAACAAGATTAAACATCTCTTTTTTGTTGCATTTGAGTAAGCATCAAATGCTGTCTTTTAAACTGTGCTTTTGGAATTTAGTGCCTTTTCTGATTTACTGCCCTTTCTCCTTTGTTTCCCACACCTTCTGCCGTGTCCAAAAATATGAAATATATTAAAGGGGGCCAAGGCTGTTTTTTAAAAAAATAATATTTAAGAAAGAAGAGGAGTTTGAATGTTGTACTGTGATATATTGATAAAGAAAAACTACATATTTAAAACTTGACACTATCAGACTAAGTCTGAATACAGACTTGGAATGGCTTGCTCACTGCAAAAGGTAATTTTCCCCCCTTTAAGCATTCTCACTTTCTCATCAGTTGTTGTTAATGGACCACATCTACACTATCGGAATTGAATCGACCTTGTTAACTCATCCTTCATGTGTATATATACTTAACATATGGCAGTTTTCATTTCATGCATCTAAGGAATTGGGTTGTAACCCACAAAAACTTACACTTGATAGATCATAGAAACTGGAAAGGACTGTGAGAGGTCATTGAGTCCAGTCCCTGTGCTCATGGTAGGACCGAATACCATCTTAACCCATCCCTGACAGGAATTTGTCTAACCTGCTCTTAAAAACTTCCAGTGATGGAGATTCCACAACCTCCCTAGGCAACTTATTCCAGTGGTTAATCACCCTGATGCTTAGGATTTTTTTCCTAATATCCAACCTAAATGTCCTTTGCTTAATCCTCCCTTAAACCCATTACTACTTGTTCTATCATTGGCAGTTAAGGAAGATAATTTTTCTTTCTCCTCCTCTTAACTCCCTTTTAGCTACTCGAAAACTTATCATGTCTTCTCTCAGACTTCTGTTTTCCAGACTAAACAAACCCAGCTCTTTCAGTCCTCCCTCATAAGTCAAGTGTTCCAGACATTTAATCATTCTTGTTGCTCTACTCTGGACGTTCTTGAATTTGTCCACATCTTTTTTTTTTTTTTTAAATGAGGTGACCAGAACTGAACACAGCACTCCAGTTGAGTCCTAGTCAGTGCAGAATAGAGCTGAAGAATTTGTGCGTCTTACTTACAATACTCCTGTTAATACATCCCAGAATGGTATTCACAGTTTTTGCAACAGTGTTACACTGTTTGCCTCATATTTTGCTTGTGGTTCACTATGGCACCCAGATCCCTTTCTGCAGAACTCCTTCCTCGGCAGTCATTGCCCATTTTGTATGTATGCAATTCATTGTGCTTTCCTAAATGAAATACTTTGCCTTTGTCTTTACTGAATTTCATTCTATTTACCTCAGACCATTTCACCAGTTTGTCCAAATCATTTTGAATTATAATCCTATCCTCCAAAGCACTTGCAACCGCTCTCAGCTTGGTATCATCCACAAACTTAATAAGTGTACTCATATGCCATCATCTAAATCATAGATGAAAATATTGAACAGAACCAGACCCAGAACTGATTCCTGTGGTACCCCACTCATTACGCCTTTCCAGTATGACTGTAAACCATTGATAACTACTCTCTGGGAGCAGTTTTCCAACCAGTTTTGCACCCATCTTATAGTAGCTCCATCTAGATTGTGCTTCCCTAGTTCGTTAACAAGAATGTGATACATGGCCAGATCAAAAGCCTTACTAAAGTCTAGAGATACCACATCCACTGCTTCCCCTCTATCCACAAGGCTTGTTACCCCCTCAGAGAAAGCTCTCAGGTTGGTTTGACATGATTTGTTCTTGGCAAATCCATGCTGACTATCACTTAGCATCTTATTCTCTTCTAGATGCTTGCTAATGGATTCCTTAATTATTTGCTACATTATTTTTTCTGGTACAGAGATTAACCTGACTAGTCTATAATTCCCTAGGCTGTCCTTATTTCCTTTTTTTATAGATGGGCACTATAATTGCTTTTCCAGTCCTCTGAAATCTCCCCAGTTTTCCATGATTTTTTAAAGATAATAGCCAATGGCTCAGAAATCTCCTGAGTCAGCTCCTTGAGTATTCTAAGGTGCACATGATCAGGCCCTGGTGACTTGAAGACCTCTAACTTACCTAAGTAATTTTTAACTTGTTCTTTCCCTATTTTGGCTTCTGATGCTATCCCATTTTTACTACCCTTCCCTACATCAAACAACCAATCGCCAACAACCTTCTCGGTGAAGACCTAAACAAAGAAATCATTTAGTTCCTCTGCCATTTCCACATTTGTTACTGTTTATAAGTGCCACAGGATTCTTTATTTGTTTTACATATTTCATGAAAGTGAAACATTTAACAGAAAAAGAAAATGCAGTAAACTGGGGCCAGTTGAGAGAGAGCACAAGAGATACAGAAGTTTCAGTTCAGCTTTACAGTATTGTTCAGTAACCCAAACGAATGTATACTGCAGCTGAATAACCACATAACTTAACATCACCTGTAAAATACAGATAAGAAACTTCCACTGTGTCTGTATCATGAGTATTTAGACTTCTTGCAGTGTAGTACCAGTGGAACAGCTCTCAATAAATCTGCAGGTTTTTCTGTTATTTTCTTAATTTTTAATATCTTGTTTTGCCAAATCTTATTTCTCATCTTCATTGTTCTTTCCATCTTAATTTTTTAAAATCATATTTTTGTGATGTTCAAATGTACATTTTGGAGGTGATGCTGACTACAGAGAACTTGCTGAAATCTGGAATGAGGGGTTTCTTTCATGTGACTATTTTGTTAGTCCTCTGAGAAGGTTGCAAAATCAATCAATTTTTAAGAAAATAAGATTTTTTTTTACCCATTGTTTATACTGAGCATTAGAATGCTTAATACTGAAACTAGTCCCTTAACCACTGTTTTTTTTTCTCCCTCTCTCTCTCTCTCTCTCTCTCTCTCTCTCTGACACGGGTTTGTTGCTTTAGGATTGCCCTTGAGTACTGAGCTGGCCTGTCTATAGCTATGTAATGAGAAGATCCTTCAGTACTTTGCTATGAAAATGAGTTGTATTGCCAAGTCTCACAATTTTTCATGGGTTTCACAATGTTTTGTGTTTTTCTTAAAGCCCTACCTGCTACAGTCAGGTTATAATGTGAAACTTAGCTTTCAGTGCAGAGCAGGATTTCTCAACCAGTGTGCTGTGGCACACAAGTGTGCCCTCAGGCCTGAGCAGGTGTGCCACAGAATTTTTTGAAAAACTACTTAAACAGCTCTGGACTGGCTTATGAATGTTCATGAGTTTCTTTTAGCTTCTATTGTTACAAGTTTATTGTTATAAATCTGTTAGTCTAGTAAAGCAAAAAAAGCAAGGAGTCTTGTGGGCACTTAAAGACTAACAGATTTATTTATCGCATGAGCTTTTGTGGGAGAATATCACACTTCATCAGACGCTTTGAAGAGGGAGAACTTACAGAATTGGATGAAAATAAATGTAGGGGAGTGTAAGACATGGGATCAGGTCATACTGCAAATCAGAGCATTTGTAAGGATTCAAACTCCAGGAGAGAGCATACAGAGGGAGGATGAAGTCAAATTGCCTGTTATAATGTGAAGAGAATCCATAGTCACGATTCAGCCCTGCTTTCACACAATTTAATTTGCATATTAGTTCAATTTCAGCTGTTTCTCTTTGAAGTCTTGATGTCCCATTGATTTGCTTGACAACCATCATTAACAAGTCATCAATGGAGTGATTAGGAAGATGAAAGTGCTCAGCAACTTGTTTTTTTTGTGTTGTGATTTCTGATATCAGTTTGTGTGCATTTAATCTTCTGCGTAAGGATCGTAAGGATTGTCCTGTTTGTCCAATGTATAAGGCTTGGGAGCATTTCTGGCACCTGATGGCATAAATCACATTAGTGGATGAGCAGGTAAAGGACCCTTGGATGGAGCAGCTGGCTTGATTAGGCCCTATGATGGTGTCTTTAGTGCAGATATGTGGACAGAGCTGGCAGCGTGGTTTGTTGCAGGGATATATGCCTGCTTTAATGTTTCTGTTGTTAGGTCTGTAGCTGCTGGTGAGTATCTGTTTTAAGGTTCGGGGGGTTGTCTGTAGGTGAGGAGAGGTCTGTCTCTCAAGCCTAGAGAGAGTGAGGGGTCATCTTTTAAAATAGGCTGTAGGTCCTTAATGATCTGTTGTAGAGGTCTCACTTGAGGGTTGTATGTGGTGACTAGTCGTGTTCTGTTGTTTTCTTTCTTGGGCCTTTCTTGTAGTAGTTGCCTGCAGGGTACCCGTCTGGCCCTGTCAATCTGTTTCTTTACTTCTCCAGGTGGGTACTGTAGTTTTAAGAAAGCTTGATAGAGATCCTGAAGACACCTGTGTCTGTCTGAGGGATCAGAGAAAATGCGGTTATATCTTAGAGCTTGGCTGTAGACCATGGAGCGTGTGGTGTGTTTAGGATGGAAGCTCAAGGGATGTAGATAACTATACAGATCAATAGGTTTTCAGTATAAGGTAGTGTTGATCTGTCCATCCTTAATTTGTACTGTAGTGTCCAGAAAGCGGATCTCCTGTGTGCAGTGTTCCAGGCTAATTTGATTGTGGGGTGGAAATTGTTGAAATCTCTGTGGAAATCTTCAAGAGCATTCCTGCCATGTGCCCAGATGATGAAGATTTCATCAATATAGTGTAAGTAGAGGAGAGGTGTTTTGGGATGAGACTTGAGGAAACGTTGTTCTAAGTCGCCCATAAAAATGTTGGCATATTGTGGGGCCATGTGGGTAACCCATAGCAGTGCCACTGACTTGGAGGCATAAACTGTCCTCAAATCTGAAATGGTTGTGGGTGAGCACAAAATCACAACGTTCAGTCACAAGCTGTGCTGTGGCATCATCTGGGATGGTTCTTCTAATAGCTTGTAATCCATCCTTGTGTGGGATGTTGGTGTAAAGAGCTTCTACATCCATAGTGGCCAGGATGCTGTTTTTAGGAAGCTCACCGATGGCTTGGATTTTCCTCAGGAAATCCGTGGTATCTTGAAGATAGCTAGGGATGTTGATAACATAGGGTCTGCAGAGGGAGTCCACATAGCCAGATAAGCCTGCTGTATGAGTGCCAATGCCTGAGATGATGGGGTGTCCAGGATTTCTGTTTTTATGGATTTTAGGTAGTAGATAGAATATTCCTGGTTGGGGTTCTGGTGGTGTGTCTGCCTTTATTTGTTCTTGCGCTACTTTAGGTAGTTTCTTGAGTAGTTGTTGTAATTCTTTATGGTACAATATGCAAATAATATGCAAATTGTGTGAAAGCAGGGCTGAATCGTGACTATGGATTCTTTTCACATTATAACAGGCAATTTGACTTCACCCTCCTTCTGTAAGCTCTCTCCTGGAGTTTGAATCCTTACAAATGTTCTGATTTGCTGTTGCAGTATGACCTGATCCCATGTCTTACACTCCCCTGCATTTATTTTCATCCAATTCTGTAAGTTCTCCCTCTTCAAAGCATCTGACAAAGTGGTATATTCTCCAGCGAAAGCTCATACAATAAATAAATCTGTTAGTCTTTAAGTGCCACAAGACTCCTTGCTTTTTTTTGACTACTATATGGTAGTGTGCCTCAAGATAATTAAAGGTGTCAAGGTGTGCCACAGCAGAAAAAAGACTGGGAACCATTAGTGTAGAGAAATCTCATTTCTATTCCTCCTTTGGGAGAAAGTCTTGAAAATATGAAAGCTGATGTTTCAAAAATCAGAAAGCAAATACAGGAATGACTCCAGCCCCTGCCAAATTTATTGTGTTTTTTTAAATTGCACAACTTTTAAATCAGCTTCTGTTTTTGAGAGGAGCTAGCTCATGAGTTTTGAATGCTTGAGGTTGGCAGTACAGTAAAGAATTAAGTGGGCCATGTGAAGAAATATATAGGATAATGGAAGGAGGATTGGGGAATGATAGTAAAAATTCAGGCCTATCTCTCTATGCTTTTAAATGTCACCTATGAAAGTGTTCATATTTACTGGGAATTATGAAAGCTCTGGAGTGTGCCAAGAGGTTGTCTAATCCTTCCACAACCTTTTATTTCTAACACATTAAACTTAGTTTATAAGACAAATTGGCACGGCTAGAACAGGAGCATCCCTGGCCTGGAAAAAGACCTGGGGCTCTGGCACTGGAACTCAGGGCTTGTGCTCTTTAAGCGAGCTGTGGCAGACCCAGGGCTCTGGTGCCGTGACTTAGGGCTTGAGCCCCATAAGCCCACCACCAGTGACACCCCTGGGCTACAGCATGAAACTATCAATCCTATTTCCAGTTCTGCCAGCCTATAAAATGGGCAAAGTATCTATTTTGTAAAGTTCTATTGAGGTTTAATTAATTCTCAGATGGAATATGATGTGGATATACTAATTATTATTGTAATTATCATGGAAAGACTTCTACAAATCATAATGATGTAGAAGGGCGACAGACTACACAACCAATTTGATTTTATATTTTTTGCCTGGTTAATAACGGCATATGACCTTTTTATGATTAAAAGTTCTGGAGTTTCAGAGCAATAAGAAATTAGTTCTTGTGATTGAAGTTAAGGGAGAATTCTTTTTATTGCTAATCAGGATAACTTCGGGATATTTTAAGAAAATGTTAAACTGTACTCAAGGAACATGATACAAAACTAAGAGTGATAGTCCTTTAATTAAAACAGTATGGCTATTGCTTAATGAATGCTTTCTTATCTTAATATATGGGTATTAAGGATTCATGTTATTGCCTTTTGTTAACTTGTGGGGTTAGTTAAAGAGCTGTTAAAACAGTGAGTCCACATCAGGCTCCTGTAAAATACCTATGCAGACATTTCATTGCTCTTATAAATCTGAGTAGTTAAAAAAGTAAGTACCAATGCTTGTTTTGTGTCATTCTGAGCAATTTCCATACAATTCTTCTTCATTCGGTCAGTAGCTGAAATAAGTTAACTGTTTGTTAGAGGAGAGACTTATTTGCAAAGTATTTTTATTTCCAAATTGTTTATCCAGCTATATCTTTTAACAGTTCTGTTGCCTTGAATGAAGGCAGAAGTTACATATCACTTTGTGCAGATAGACTGGTGTTGAATCAGTCTGAAATCTGCATTGTCATACTGTCAAACTATTAGGTTCAAACACATACTACGCATAATTTCAGAGTATAAATTTTACTTCAGAAATTAAATATTTACTAATGATATTTTTTCAAATATTCTGCAGTGTCTCATGATGTGGAATGTAAACCAAATGTGTTTAATGGAATCCACAGCAGTTCTGCAGCTATAAACTCTTAACTCATTAGAATCAGGTTTCTGTTTTTCAGCCTACCAGAAAATATCATGCAATATATTTTCTCCACTTCACACCAAGTGTTTGTATTTTCAGTGAAAGACAAAAATTCCCTATCTACATTGCATGAGCGTGCTTCCAGTTTTCAGTCTTGCATCAGTCGATATATTTCACATCTATAATGTGTACAGAACTTGAAAGGAAAAGTAGGTTGGCCTGGATACATTCCAAAAACAGTTAGAAATTTAATTGTTTCAGAATTCAAAATAAGCTACTAATCCTGCAAACACTTAAGCACTTACATAACTTCAAGCATGTGAGTAGCCCCTTTGATTTCATTGAGACTACTCATGTACGTAAGTGTTTACAGGATTGAGGTATAAATTGAGATAAAAGACTCCTGAATTGTTTTGTTTTGTTTTTCTTACTGCAGATATAAGTAGGCTTTATTAACGAGCATAACTTATCCATATTTCTTAGTAAACATACAAGAATTATAGGGTCAAATCATGCTGTGACTAACAATAGAATGGCAAAAGTTGCAAGCCAAGGCAGAATGTGCTCAACTATATATGGTCTCAAGAATACACAAGATCATTAAAATAGTTAACAAATTTGTTCCTCTTTACACCATCCACAATACTGGTATCTTTGTATACTTTTCCCCTTACTAGAGTCATGTTTTTGTTTCATTTAATGATTGACTTTTTCTGAAGATTTTTCAACTTATTCAGAATAAACACTTTTTTCTGCCATAACTTGTTTGAATTTGTGACATAAATCAAAGTTACTGTTTTTAAAGTCGGTATCATTTTCCTTTTGTCTTGTATCATATATGGTATGAATAACTAACCTGTGTGCCTTTTGGGGGAAAACGGTCACTTTATGATTTAGCAAGCTGGAATGGCACTATATAGCATCCATTGAATGCGTGAGGGATTGTGTGTGTTTGTTTTTATTCTTTGGTGTGTTGTTCCTAAACGCTACTGGAGACTTTGGGTGCTTGAGACTCTGATTGTAATCACATTAATTAGGACTGAATTTTCAAATGCCGATCTTGATCTTGGCCTTGCAGCATTTAGTCAATATATACACAGCTAGATCAATGGTGGGAATTGAAAGAGGTCTGTAACCTGTAATGAGGACCAGCTTTGAGAAGATGGGGTCATACAATGTAGGAAAGTGTAAATATATATATGCGTGTAAAAATATTGTTAATAGAATTTGTAAACAGAAGTACTGGAAGAGAATTTTAAATTTTTTTTCACAGTGAACTAATTGTTTATTTGGTAGCAGATACACAAAGAAAATATTTCCTCAAAACTCATTTTTGCTGCAGAGTCAACAAACATAAATCCCTTTCCATGAAAACGCAACCATTTACATCTCTGTATTTATTACAGATAACCATTCTAAGACATACCTTTATAATGGATCTTTCAGTGTGCTCTGTGAATGTTCTGTCTCTTTAGATTTCAAGGTTCTTCTTCACGTGATGGTCCCTATAGGTATTCTAAATGGGGGTGCGCATGTTGGAGATGGAAGTTTTGAGCAGCAGTGTCCACTGACCAACATGCATGTCTTACACAGCTATTAACTCCAAGCGAGGTTATAAGAGGATGAGCAGGATGACGCACCCTCAGTTTCCTTTCACCACATGATCAGAGTCTGAACCTTCTGTCTTCAAGACAGTAGTATCTACCAGAGTAATTTCCATTGTGTATAGTTAGTTATTAGTTCTTTTCTTAGTGGTGCACATACCTGTAGTTAGTTGCGTAGGTCATTGCCCCTTTTGGAGCCTACTCTGACCCTGTCCCCGCTATGCCCTGATGTTTAAGATATGCACTTCCTGCCTTGTTTCTTTGCTTCTGAGTGACAACCACAGCCACTGCCTCGGGGAAGTGCATCTAGCAGCACACTGTGACATCTGCAGGTCCTTTTCACTGCAGAGCCGGATGTGCTCTGGACACCTGGCTGGGCTGAACACTTGATGGCACATCTCAACTTGCCATTCCTATCTTCATCATGCCTCTCGATTCCATCACTAATTTACTTTGCTCCTCCTGAGCTGAGATCTGCACCCAGTGACTGTCAGCTTGCACTGATAACCCTGCTATTGCTGAAGACTCTTTAGACTCAGTGGGCTTTTTTGCAAAGGAACCATCATTTTTCCTGGTTTTCAGGCACAGCTCAGACTCGTGGGTAGTGGGCGCATATGTCACACCAAACAAACCACCTTTCATCCAGATGCGATGTTAACCTTTTTCCTGGTATGGTATGCCTCTCAGGGATGCAGAACTCTCTAGTGGCCACACTCAGCCAGACCTGATACCTAAACTATGAGTGGGAGCTATATCACCTCATTTTCTGCTCCATCTGCATTACCAGGCACTTCTTGTTGGGACCTCTTCAACTTGTGAGAATTGAAAATTCCCCCTCTATAGTGCCAGGGATCGAGATTCCAAGGGTGATGCCTTCTTCCTCTTGTGGTACGGTGGCCTCCAATACACCTTTCATCCCATTCCCCTCCTCCCACAAGAACTGCTGGGCCTTGGTCATGATTGGTCACTAATCAGCCAGTCAGACCTTCTCATCCAGAAATACAGGAAGATTCAACACCTCAACCTGCTTCAGCTGATGGCCTGATTTTTTTTGAATGAGCTTCACACATCAACAATGCCTGTTTATCACCTGTTTGCTGTATACTGATTCTCAGCTGATGGAACTCCATGCAGGCATGATATGCTGCAAAGTGGAAGCACTTCGTTTCCTTGGCATAACACCACCATCTTCTCCTGCAGGACATCTCCAGCTCTGTTGTCCTAGACTGTCTCCTGAAATTTATGAACTCAGGCCTCTCACTTAGCTTGATTTGTGGCCCTGACACCTTCCTGCCTCACTGGATGGATGGTCATTGTTTACCTACCCTGCCACTGTTGATAGTGGACGCTTAGTGATCAGTATGAATACCAATGGGACATGGTGCAACTGATTTGCAGATCAGTAAGGTTTAATGTGCCAAGATTTCTATAGATACTCTACCTACATACAAAGCCTAAAATTAACTAGATTATATCATGCTTACTGAGCCTGGAGAGCTAAGCCGTCACTCAGAAGGCTGTATACAGGAACGGCTTCCTTCAGGGGCCCCACCAGAAAGTCAGTGGCCTCTGGTCCAACTAGCAGCAGCTCCCATGGAATCAGATGTCAGTGGAACATGTGCCTTTGTTTAAATAAAACTTTTTATACCCTTCCATAAGCAGCTTTCACCTAATTATCTCTCTGCTCGTTATCTTATATGCTAATTACCTAAATTAGGTTCTTATCCTCACATTCCATTCTTACCATGATAACTGGGGTCATCAAAACAAAATCTGGTGGTGGGGTGATATAAAAATATGCCTGTTGGCAGTAAAGAAGCATACCCCAGATGTTCAAATATCACTTGTTGTTCCCCTCACTGATATCTACATATAGCTGCAGGCATACTTGTTATGTTAGATGCAGAAACTTTCATCTCTGTCCACCAGAAGATGACAGTTACAGGAGATCAGAATTGCCAAGCAAGGAACTGAAGTCATTCTAGGCCTGTAGGACAGCACTGGCCCCAACACCATTACCCACTTATTTAAAGGCCTGGTGAATGTCTTCCTTCCAGTTCTTAGTCCCACACCTATGGGACCTTAATCTTATGCTGTCTGCCCTCACCAGGCCCCTTTTCAAACTGGCCACATGCTCCTTCTCATGCCTATTCATGAAGGTTGTCTTGTTCCTGGCTATCACTTCCGCTCAGCTGGTCAGTAACTTGGTGACAATGAAGGCTGAGCTTCCCATGTCCCATCTTTCACAAGGACAAAATCTCTCTGCACCTGCATCCATAACTTTCTTCCAAAATTCATCTCCTAATATCACCTCAACCAGTCAGTCCATTTCCCAGTCTTCCATCTTAAGCCACATGCCATTCTCATTGATAGGATACTTCACTCCCTGGTTGTCTGCAAGGCCCTGTCCTTCTGCTTTTATAGGACTTGCACCTTCTGCACATTCTCACACCTCTTTGTAGCTATTGTGGAAGGATCACGGAGATGGCAGGCCCTGTGCTTGCAGCGCATATCCATATGGATCTCTAAATATATCAGAATGCGGGGTCCAGCATTGCACCATGTGGCAGGATCAGTCAGCTCCATGAGGATGCACACAGCCATCCCAGTCTTCCTTGTGGACATCTTCTGGCATGAGATCTGCCCTGCAGCCATCTGGCACTCCATTCACAACTTCACAGCACACTCTACCATTGACCAGAGGGCAGCTATGAACACACCTATGGGTTGTGCAGTGCTGCAAGAAGTATTGCACCCTAGCACTCACCTTGATATACCCTCTTGCATCCAGACTACATACAGGGATCATCACTCAAAGAGATTACTTACCTGTAACTGAAATTTCTTCAAGATGCATATTTCAATACCTGCCTGCCACGCTCTCTGTTGCATTTTGTCTGTTAAGTGGGAAGAGAGTGACTGAGGGTGTGGCACTCTGCATACCCTCTATAGCAGGAGTGGCCAAATTTATAGAACTCAAGAGCCACACAAGTTGATTATTAAACCTTTAAGGGCCGTACTAAGGCATATAACCATATGCTTTTACCTACTCGAAAATTACTAAGTTTAAAATTCATTGCACAGTTTAATTTTAGCGTAAAAAGAAGGTAAATATTGATCTTACTAATGTCAAATTCTAATAATTACTTAAAGCTACCATGAAAACTAGGCCTATACGCTAACAACTCAGCTCTTGCTTGATGTAGAAGACTGTAGGCTAGTGGTGAGTTTTTTAAAATTTGGGCAGTAGCTTGTCAATGCAGTAAGTAAAAGCTCTCTCAGGTGCTGATCTCTAAGTATTGCATAATGTTTCGATTTAACAAATTTCATTGTGGAATACAATGCTTCACAGCAGTTAGTTGCACCCAAAATTGAAAGCAGTGTACATTTAGTTTTAAACAATCTATTTTCTTTTCCGTATTTTCATTTCTTATTATTCCACGTCATGTTTAGATGGTCTTGTAAAACACGATTTCATCTTAACAACGAGTAAACTGCATTAGGGCCTATGAGAAAATCTAAACATGTCGTGGCTTCCCCAACCATGCCGCTGCTTCCAGGCTGTCCCCGACCATCCCGTGTTTTTCCCTGCCATGCTCTGACACAAGCTGCAGTTTTTCTCTTGAGAGCCGCATGTGGCTCGCGAGCCGCAGTTTGACCAAGCCTGCTCTGTAACCTTGCCTGCAGCCTGTGGCAACATAAGATATGCATGGATGGTAGGTCAAAGGACATGGCTGCTGGAAACTTCCAGCTCCAGCACGTGATGCACATGCACACTCACATTTGGAACACAAATAGGGACCACAAATCTTGAAGAACCTCCAGTTACAGGTAAGTAACTTCCTCTTCTTGGAGAAAGGGGTCATGTTGTTTTCTTTGTGTATTATGGCTCTGAGCACAATGCTGGTGTATAATAACAATAATTGAATATATTCAAAATAATTCCTCTTTTATCAGTTAACTTTTATGTGTTTGTTTTTGACATAACTTGTGTGTAATCCTTTCCTGATAGATTAACTACTGTTACTTTTGTTATCTTTAACTTTAACAAAAAACAAACCCCTTTTTAAATTTAAAACATTGTAATACCCTGTCACAAACTCCTCAGATCAAACTGTATATGAAGCAATTGCTTCCAAGAAAATACTCTATCTACAGTATTTCTTTATAGTGTTATAGATACAATGGTATGTAGATTGACTTTCATAAAATATATAGTCAAATGTTATATCTGATGTAAACACACTTTAAAAAGTTTTATATTTGATGAGAAATAAAGCCCAAATATTCTAGTCAAGTAAATAAATTATTTTTCTAATTGTGTGCCTTTAATTAATATGAATGTGAATGTTGGTCTGTGACAGACAAATACAGAATTTTTGCATTGTAGTTCAATGATTCTGGTTTTATTAAGCAGCAGTTAGTGTGTCGAGGAGGCTAAAACCCAAGTGATGCTAAAGGTGAAAGAAATGTGTGTGGCACAGTTCAATTAAATAATACTTTATTGGCATGGGTAAATTATTCAAAAGTTGCCTCTATGTAAAAAGGACTAAATTTTCAGACATACATCTGACATGTGGTATTGTTTAGCTGTTTTAAAGTAATAGGAGAAAAACTGGTCTTCAGTCCAAACTATTCAAGTATAGCGGAGCCCTGAATGTTCTTAAACAACAGGGTTGGTGTAGTTGACAATACTGGGGGTAAATAAGAGGTCATTTTTAGGTTTGGGTTGGTGGGAGGAGTAGGTTTGGTTAACTATTTAACCTATGATACTCTTTTATCATTTTATGGTTTCAGTCTGTTACTTCACGCCTTTGTCAGTTAGCATCTGTTTTGTGCTCAGTCTTTTTTTTCTTTCTAAGTAAGGTTCTGTTTTCTATTCACATTGGATTTATTGTCAGAGAGGAAAAAAGACATAATAAGTAACAACTAAAATCAAAATTCTGCATTAATGTGACTTGCACTCAGTTTTTGATTTGTACCTATTTTCCCATTTAAATGCTAACCTGCCTTGTTCTCGCATATGTCTATATGGCAATTTTTTTAACAGCAAAACTTTCCTTTCCCGTTTTGTTTACCTTTCTGCCTTTTTGTGTATAGCGTGATGTATGCTAGCAGTTCTAGAAACTGCTTGGAGAAGGTCACTTGAAAACTTCCTTTTCATTTCTCTCCACTACAATTTTTCCAATGGGCAACTGCTCTGCGGTAGTGGCTCTTGAGCTCTTTAGACTAGTGTACCTCTTTCAGGAGTCTGATTTATCTTGCATACCCCCAAGTTTCACATAACTTAAAACTACTTGCTTACAAAATCATACATAAAAAGACAAAAGTGTCACAGCACACTATTACTGGAAAATGACTTACTTTCTTCACCACTCAATTATAAATCAGTTGGAATATAACCACTATACTTGCATTTCAGCACATAGAATGGCATAAATCAGTCGTTGTTAATATTGAAATTTTAGTTTGTACTGATTTTGCTAGTGTTTTTTTCTTCAGCCTGTTATAAAGCTAAACAAACATCTAGGTAAGTTGATGCACTGCACACAAGGCCCCTGCATACCTCCCGGGGTCTGCATACCCCTGGTTGAAAACCATTGTTCTACAAAGTGACTCCCTCCAACCATCCTTTTGTGATCCAGTGCAGCTTACTGTGAGGGTTAAATTTTAAATCACTGATTAATTGGAAGCTCTTCTTCACCCCACTGTAATGTCTATATCTCTTTGCCCATGTCTCCTCTATGGTTGTTATTGGTTTTATGGAAGTGTTTAAAGTTTATAGTTTAAACTTCCTAAAGCTTAAGGGGACACTGCGCCTGATTCGGATCTTTCTTATTGTGGTTTTACACCTATATTACACCATCTGCTTCGGTTGAATTAATCTTAATTTGCAGGAATGTAAAATCAAATCAGGACTATTGATGTGGTAGAATCAAATCATGCATTTTTCAAAATACCATTTTTCTTATAAGGAAGGATTGTTTTGCAGAAGATTTGAAACCACAAAATCTAGTTTCTTGTGATGTTCCATAGCAAGCAGCTATTGGCTTACATTTGGAGGGAGAAAAAGTGTTTTAGTTTTGTTTTTGTTTTCTGTTTTGAAAAAAGCAGCAAGGAAATGCCTTAATCTGTTAAGAACAAAGGAAGAAATAAAAATGTAAAGCTGTGTGTTTGATATGTTGATAACCCTTAGTTTCGATTTAAGCGTAATTGATTGGATCTTTGTTAGTGGCATTTGTTAAGTCGAATACTTTAAGGAAAGTTCTGAATGTATTTGGAAGTATCATACATCTTGCCTTTTTAACATAACTGTTTTTTTTTTTTAACAGAAGTACATAATAAATTTAGGCTGAATTTCCTTACATTAGGACAAATGTGGATTGTCGGAGGTCCTGTATTCTGATTCTACAGTTTGTAAAGTGATCTTCTGTTTCCCATTAAAGAGAGCTTTTTTTTTTTAATATGTTCACTTTTAACAATTATAGGGAATTTGTTTTTCTTTAAAACTTCACTCTTTTTCTTCCACCTTTCCTTTTCTCTCTTCTTGGTATTTTTATTTTCCATTTATATGGAAAGTTGATGAGTTTGTCACTTCAAACATTAGCTGTTCCTCTTTTCTTTTGCTTTACAATACACGCTAGGAGAGATTTATTTTTTGCATATTCCTCCCCTTTCTCTGTGAGATGTTGTAGTTGACCAAATTTAAAACACTACAGTATTTAGAGTCCCTGCAGTGCTGTTTTAAGTATTTGGACCTGGAAAGTGCCCCAAGCCGTAACTACCTGAATTGCTTTTAATTACACAATATAGCTGCATCATTTTACTTCAGATTCTTTTTGATTGATGCTGTAAGGCAATTGTAACCATGGATGATGGGATTAAGTGCCTCTTGAAGTGACTTTAGCTTCTTGTGGGAACAAAGGGAAAGAAGAGAACACTTAGCCCCTTTTTGAGCAAGCAGCCTTTTTCCACTTGCTGTATAAAGAAATACAATTAACAAACATTATCCCCAGAGGTAAATTGAAATGTACATGCAGACAAGAACTGCTCTTGACTGCAATTAGACATATATGATCTGAGGTGTTTTGGCCATTCATTAATCCTAATTGTTTGAGAAACAAGCCTGCAGAACAAATGATTAAAATGTTAGTACCATAGCTGCGATTATTAACATGTGTGATAAAATTCACGCTCCCCAGCTGTACCAATAAAACTCTTTGGAAAGAAGTTTTGTCCGTTTTGAGCTGATAGTGTTTGCACTGGTGTTTATAACAAACAAGTTATGTCTTTTCTTAATGAGAAGGAATTACAATGCAAATTGTGGTGTTTTGTAGTTTCATAACACTTTCTTTTGTCTGCACCTTTGGTAAATTATTTTTCAGATAGTCTCCGGTAATTAAGCAAAGTAAAACTAGAAATAGAATATTTCTTTTGAGGGTTTTCATTGTTACTTTTATTCTGTGTGTGTGATTTTTTTTTTTCTTTTAAAGCCTAACAGGAAAAAAATATAAATATTTGCTTCTTAGGCTTCCTACATTATACAAGTCTTTTTGATGTTGGGTCTCACAACCTCACTTATCTTAACCACTACGAATATATAGAACTGTATATGATCACAAGTCGAAGGAGTCAGAAATATTCACTGAGATGGCTGAACATGACTCATTTTTTGTGAAGTGTCTAATCCATGCTCTTTTGAAACAGTATCCCAAACTTTGACAATTACTCTGGTGCCAAGGCTTACAGAACGAGATTTACTATTTTAGTCTCTCATTTGTTAGATCTGTTATAGCAGAGAAACCTTCTGGAATTACTTGATCTGTAATAAACATACAAAAAGACTGGATACAAAGTAACACCCGAATCATGGGAAGCCTTATGCACATGCTTAGCTTTATATACTGTGAGTTCTGCCATTGACTTTAATGAGACTACACACAGTGTATAAAACAAGCAAGCAGTCCTCTGGCACTTAAACACTAACAAATTTATTTATCGCATGAGTTCTTCCATCTTCAAAGCATCTGGAAAAGTGGAATTTTCTACCATGAAAGCTCATGCAATAAATAAATTCATTAGTCTTTAAGTACCACAGGACTCCTTGCCTCTTTGCTGAACTAGACTAACACCAATACCTCTTTGGAACAGTATATAAAGTTAACTATATATGGAAGCTTGTGGGTGATCAGGGCAAGAGATTTCATATCTTTTATATTTTCTGTTACACGTATCACTAATTGCAATGGCATTATGTTTACGGTGGAAAATGCAGCAGCTTCCAATAAACAGAAAACCTTTTGTTTTTCTTGATCAGAAGAAAAATATTTGTTCTGAGGTGAAACTATATAAAGTGAATATGGGTGCTTTACATTATGGCATCTTTTTAGTTTTTGGCAAAGAGATGTATATCGTGCTACAGTTCTTAAGAAAACCTAGGTACAATTCTAAGACCCCACTAAATAACAGTATCCTATAAAACAATATGATATCAAGGAATACTGCATGCTGAAAAACAATTAAATGGCTAATTCCTAATAATCTAGTAGTCTTTTGTGCTTGCTTAAAGGAAATAACAGTTTGTTAGTTAATTCCTTTTTGGAGTATATCTGTTTGTTTGTTTGGTTTAAACATAATAATATATAGGTTCACATAATTAAAAAAGTACCTACACATTCAAAGAGACTCATGTGAAGCTAACAATAGGACTGAGGTTTGTTTGTTTGTTTGTTTATTTATTTATTCTCTGCTCTAGAAATTTACATAAATTCAAAACACCAACAAAAATAGAGATAACTGGGAAAACATTTGCTAACAGAACACCAAAATTTTAATATATGCAATGTCCTG
This sequence comes from Podocnemis expansa, assembly GCA_007922195.1. Lineage (NCBI taxonomy): Eukaryota > Metazoa > Chordata > Testudines > Podocnemididae > Podocnemis > Podocnemis expansa. The sequence continues at coordinate 8,423,181 of ML681993.1, read as the reverse complement.
GGCGTAACTGCAATCATGTTTTTTAAAGAAATCCATAAGTAAGCCCCCTAAGAAAGGATGTTGCTATTATTCCTCAAAATTTCAGCATCATTATGGGTAGCATAAAATGAATATGTGATTACGCAGAAAAAATGCTCTATGGAAATAGGGGAGGAATTTACTGGAGAGTTAAAATCCAAAATCTGCACACTGCACATAAAAAAGGTTAATGCATGAAAATATTTACTTGCATCATGCTGAAACTTTTTTTTCAAGTTTTGATTTCACATTTTGGCCATATTCTGTTTCTAATAGATAATAGGAAAAAGAACCTGTAATTATGCCCATCAAGTGAAGCCATTTTCCTGCAACAGCTTTTAAAAGAAAAAAAAAGGGATGATTTTGTTTTAGAGTTACTAAGCCTGCACAACTTGACACATTGACAGTGTTTCTATAATAGTATGAGTTCTTAGAAACACAGAGCCAATGGACTACCAAGGTTGGTGAGCTCAATGGAAATCTTTAGTGGTCCCTAGTTATTATTATTCTCAGTTTTAAACTTCTTAGGTGATGATATTTTACTGGATGAACTTCACTGCTTCTCTAGATTCAGATATTCTTTTAGTGGAGTCACACTGCTGAACTGCCTAAATGGATGTTTATACCTGTAAATGGTGAGTGCTGATTCATAATTTCTAATTTGGCCATGACAGTTTTTCCTTCTAGAGGTTATGATCACCGTGTGTTGGAGTCAGAGAATCAATGCTGAATAACATGAACAGTATATACAGATATAAGGGAAGCTGTTGGGTCCCATAGCTTTTGATTTAATTACAGCTTGCAAGAAGTCGTAATGTGTTTGAGAGGTGATACATCTCATCTCAGTGTGCTCTGGGATTATGGTTTTATTCACATCTATCAGATTGCTCTGGTTAGACCACTAGTAATAGGCAGTCATCAAGGATGCTTCAGGTGCTACTTGCCTATAGCATTAGACTGAGCCATAGTCTACACTGTCAGGGCTTTTCAGCGGCAGTCAACCAGCAGATGCGCAAGGCACATAAAATGCCTTGTGCATGTGCCAGCGACTTTCTAAACTGCCATAACACACTGCTGAAAGCCGACCACAAATAGCTTGCAGTCAGCTTTCACCTATACAGGGGGTCTCAAACTCAAATTACCATGAGGGCCACACTACTGAAACCTTTTCATATGAGAATATTGAAAATATCAGTAATGATAGTGTCGTTGCGGGCTGCAGGAAATAGCTTTCAGGGCTGCATGCAGGCCGCATGTTGGAGACCTTGCCCTACAACTTCAAGGGGGCAGAACTTCGGACACCAACCTTTTGGACCACAGCAGTGAGTTTTGGACCACAGCGATTTTGCCACCATCAGTGAAGACATACCCTTAACTGTTAAATGAATGAGTTCTTTCACTTTTTTCTGAATTTGGGAGCTAAAGGTAGAAGCTCTCAGAGAAAGAGAATAGAAACCAGTCACTTTGTCACTTCATACGTTTAGCGAAAGATTGTAGACTTCTTCACTGACCTCTGTGTCACACTGAAAAGGACTCTCTCGAGTCTTTATTTTGGATATATGTCTCTTCCTCCTCTTCCCCCACCTCCTCGCCCACCCCAGAATATAGCACACAAAAGTAGAATTAAATGAAATTAACTAGGAACCATGCTGATTGTCACAATTTCTATTATCTTTACCACTTCACCATAAAACAAGGAACATTAGTTGTTTTCTTGAAAAGATTGGCAAAGGAGTATGAATCTCAGTAGTTTCTCTCCTAGGTGTAAAGTGTGAGGATCCCCACTGCATGTTTCTTGAATCTGCTGCAGTCCTAGATGATGAATATTTATTAATAAGGATAGCACCAACACTTATAATAAATAATGCATTATTTTTATTTAACAGAAAAATTGCCCTGTTGATTTTGCCCCATTTAACATTACCAGCCATATTACAAAAAATAGAATAGTAGCAGTTTCTTCCAGGTTACTAAAGTAGGTCCACTGAGGACAGTTACATAACTGATAAAGAAGGTTGTGCTATGGTTGTAATTTTCAAGTAGGTCCATACAGTTAAAACCACAGTAAATCTTTCTTAATTTTTTTTATTAAATCTATTTTTAATTTTGAAAATAACCTCAAGGTGAAGAAATTAGTCCTTGATGGGGCCTTAGTTATTTATTGGAAGTTCTGCAACTCTGCTATTTTTGTAGTTTAAATTGACCATATTCATTTACATCTGGAAGGTTTGGTCATGTATAATTTGAAAAAACTCTTTTGGTACACTAGTGTTTTGGTTTGATCAGAAGACAATAATGTGGAAGGTATTATGTTAATTGCAATATATGGATCAATGACATTCATGTGGTCACATCCTTCCAACATACTGTATAAGAATATGTTAATTCATTCTTAATTCATTCAGGAAGATACAATTCCGATAAGGAGAAAACACAGCAAATGTGGAAGGCGCCCACTGTGGCTTAACAGAGAGCTCTGCACTGAGCTGAAGCATAAAAAGGACGCTTACAGGAAGTGGAAGCTAGGACAGATGACTAAGGAGGCATATAAAGACATTGCTCGGGACTGCAGGGATAAAATCAGAAAGGCCAAAGGACAAATGGAGTTACAACTAGCAAGGGATGTGAAGGATAACAGGAAGGGGTTCTACAAGTATATCAATAACAAGAAGAGGATCAGGGATGGTGTAGTTCCCTTACTGAATGGGGCAGGCATCCTCGTGACAGAGGATGAGGAAAAAGCTGAAGTGCTCAATGCTTTTTTTACTTCAGTTTTCACAAGCAGGGTCAGCTCCCAGCCCACTACACTAGGTACGGTAGACTGGGGAGAAGAAGAGAGGCCCTTGGTGACAGAAGGTCAGGTTAGGGACTGCTTAAAGAAACTAGATGTGCACAAGTCCATGGGGCCAGATGAACTGCATCCGAGGGTGCTGAGGGAGCTGGCTGATGAGATAGCAGTACCATTGGCCATTATCTTTGAAAACTCGTGGCGAACAGGGGAGGTGCCAGAGGACTGGAAAAAAGCAAATATAGTACCTATCTTCAAGAAAGGCAAAAAGGAGGATCCAGGGAATTACAGACCTGTCAGCCTCACCTCAATCCCTGGAAAAATCATGGAGCAGCTTCTCAAAGAATCCATCCTGAAACACTTGGAGGAAAATAGAGTAATCAGGAACAGTCAGCATGGATTCACCAAGGGTAAATCATGCCTGACCAACCTCATCGCCTTCTATGATAAGATGACTGGATTTGTGGATGCGGGAAGAGCCGTTGATGTGATATACCTTGACTTTAGCAAGGCTTTTGATACAGTTTCCCACAGCATTCTCATTGGCAAATTAAGGAAGTATGGGTTAGATGCATGGACTGTAAGGTGGATAGAAAACTGGCTAGAACAACGGTTTCAGCGTGTAGGAATCAATGGCTCCATGTCAAGTTGGCAGGCAGTAACAAGTGGTGTGCCCCAGGGGTCGGTCCTGGGGCCAGTTCTGTTCAATGTTTTCATTAATGATCTGGATGATGGGATAGATTGCACACTTAGTAAGTTTGCAGATGATACCAAACTGGGGGGAACGGTAGACACCCTGGAGGGCAGGGACAGGATTCAGGGAGACCTAGACAAATTGGAGCAGTGGGCCAAGAGGAATCTCATGAGGTTCAACAAGGACAAGTGTAAAATCCTGCACTTGGGACGAAAAAACCCCATGTACTGCTACAGGCTGGGGAGTGATCAGCTAAATAGCAGCACTGGAGAAAAGGACGTGGGAGTCATGGTGGATGGGAAGCTGGATATGAGTCAGCAGTGTGCGCTTGCTGCCAGAAAGGCCAATGGCATACTGGGCTGCATCAGAAGAAGTGTTGCCAGCAGATCGAGGGATGTGATCATTCCCCTCTATTCTGCACTAGTGAGGCCGCATCTGGAATACTGTGTCCAGTTTTGGGCTCCCCACTACAAAAAGGACATGGACAAATTAGAGAGAGTCCAGAGGAGGGCAACCAAAATGATCAAAGGGCTGGAGCACAAGCCCTATGAAGAAAGACTGAAGGAACTAGGCTTATTTAGCCTGCAGAAGAGAAGACTGAGGGGGGATTTGATAGCAACGTTCAACTACTTGAAGGGTTGCTCCAAGGAGGAGGGAGCTTGACTGTTCTCGGTAGTAACAGAGGGCAGAACGAGAAGCAATGGTTTCAAGTTACAGCTGGGGCGGTCCAGGCTGGATATTAGGAAAAACTTCCTTACTAGGCGAGTGGTGAAGCATTGGAATAAGCTGCCTAGGGAGGTGGTGGAATCTCCATCTGTGGAGGTGTTCAAGTCCCAGCTGGACAAAACCCTGACTGGGATGATCTAATGGGAGTGGTCCTGCTTTTTTTTGGCAGGGGGTTGGACTAGATGACCTCGTGGGGTCCCTTCCAACCCTATGATTCTATGATTCTATGATGTGATAGAAATGGAATAAATTATTTATGGAAGCCAGGGGCGTTGCTGCCCCAGGGAATGACCTGGGGCATGGACCCAGGCCCTGCCCCCTGCCCGCAGGCCAAGCCCCCAGCTGGGGACGGGGCAGGGAGCGGCAGCTGCATCCGCGGGGTTGCTCGGCCTTTGAAGGGGCCAGAAGCTGCCACTGCTGCCACGGGCGGCTGGCCCCGGATCTCAAGCCCAATCCAGCCAGAGACTGGGAGAGGTGGGGCCCCACCAGGACCTGGGGCACTGGCACCGGCATTCAGGGCACAGGCCCCATGTACCAGGCGTCAGCGATGCCCCTGATGGACGCCATCCCAGATGAGCGTCTTTAAAACTTTTATACCACACTATATCATATATTCTGCGTAGACCACACATTTACAGGGTTTCTCAAACTTCTTTTCAAAGGATGGATCGCATCTTGCTAGAGATCTAGTATGTCTCTTGGAAGACTTGCTCTCATTCATATTTGCAAAGACGATCTTCCTTTCACTTCACACTTGCTTAACATCCTTGTTGAATTGCTTACACAGAGGAGTAATATTTTATTTTATTTTGTCCTATTCAGGATCTTATGCCACGCCCATCACTATGGCATCTAAGAACCTTCCTCTAAATGACATGGTTAGCATCTGTTACCCATGATTCTCTTTCTCTGTCTCACTTTACTGATTTTTTTTGCTTTTATTTCATAGATTCCAAGGCCAGAAGTGACCACTGTGATAACTTAATCTGTCTCCTGCACAGCACAGGCCATAGCACTTTCCTAAAATATCCAGTTTTGATTTAAAAAATGTTAGAGATGGAGAATCAATCCACCATGACCCTTTGTAAATTGTTCCAATGGTTAATTACCCTCACTGTTGATACAAAAATAGACATATTCATTTATATATAGAATGCTATGGGGGAAAACATTTAATATATTTTACCTGTGTTTAATATAGTTTAACAGCTAGAAATAGGCAATGACTGGTGACATTATTTTTACAGTGAATCCTAGTTGTAAGCATGAAGTTGGTCATATACTGAGGTCTTACAACCAGAACAAGTTCAGAGAACTCATCTTCCTGCCTGATCATTTATCTTTTTTCTTTTTTCTTTAAAAGAGTGAAGTGCTTATGCATCTTTATTGTAAATCATTTCATCTTACTGAAGACAGAATTTATAAAAGGCAACAATACAAGCCAAAGAATTTTTTAATTCAAGCTTGCAATGCAAATCCCATTATAGGTATAAGAAAGTCAGCCATCTGTTTGCTTGGTCATATAGCTAAAATGGAGCACTACCGAGGTGTTCCATCTAATAAGAAAGACTCCAGCTCTAAAGATTTTCTCCCTTCCAATGAAAACAGACACATTTTATTCAGCCAGTACCATTTTAAATAATAAAATCTTTTTGAAATGGCTCTTTGATAGAGAGAACTGGAATGTTGTTTAGGGCTGATAGCATGTTTGAACACAGTTTTTGTTAGCACTGTTCTCCTGACCAGTATGGACACATTTGGGGTTTTTTCCCTGCAAGACAATTTTATTAAATAATGTTATGGAACAGTCATGAGTGTAGTTGTGTTTCAGCTAATATAGTAGCAAGAAACAAAAAACTCTGATCTGTAATTGTCAGGAGCTCCTGTTACACTGAGGTTCTCAAACTGTGGGTCAGGACCCCTGAGGGGTTGGGACCAACTTAGAGGGTGGTGTCACACATTCATTTGTTATTTTAGGGGGTCGCAGTATTGTAAAGTTTGAAAACTGCTGCATTACACCAATTGCACAATGGGCAACAGCTATTTATATTTTTTATTACATAATATATACTTTTTTGCTTTCAGTGTCTCTAGAATTTATTTTAAAGACATAGTTGTATGTGTAATTTTTTATTATAAATGACTGGCAGTATATCCAGTAGTTAAGGCTGCCTAACACTTTCCAGCCTAAATCCCTGTTTTCACTGAAATTGTAACTGCTGAGGCTAATTTTTCTACACGGATATATTTCTCAGATTTATTAATTTGAAAAATTTTAGCTAAAATCATTCTTCCATTTCTGAGAATGGTAAGGCAAAAATAAGGGCTTGTCTACACTGAAGTCCCTGTGTTGGTCTCCATGAATCAACTCAGTGGGATCGATTGAGCAGCCAGTGGATTCCTCCTCAATCAATCCCAGAAGTTCTCTCCATTTGATGCAGCAACTCCAGGCCCCAGAAACAGTGCTGGAACTAAGTATTTTGGTGCCCAGGACGTGCCTGGAGCAAGCAGCGTGGAGTGCACCCTCAAATCAATGGGAGATACGCATTCTACAGTATGTAGATTGTGTATCTCCCATTGACCCAGTGTGGTGGTATAGACCAAACCTGACTTGTTTTACCTGTGTTAAATTTGTATAGCCATTTCATTGAGAAGCTGGAGTGCTTCCATGCTTTGGAGCAGTGACTTGAAATTTAGTAGGGGTGTCACCCTTCTGTGGTGTCCTTGTGAAAATCTGCTCAAGTTTGCCAAGTCTTAAACCTCTGTAAATTAGGGCTTACACATAGTCCATAGATATTTGTGACAGGCAGACAGTGTTGTTCTCTGAAGACTCCATTTGCAGTGATCATGCTTCACACAGCTCTTATGTGCTAGCTGGACTGAGCATGCTTCATCCTAGGCTGCAGTTGCTGAGCAGGGCTTTTCCTTCAATTCCATCATGCATCACAACTGAGAGCAAAGAGACTGTCATTTTATTTTATTACCATTTGTGCTTTCCCTACCTCCACAGGTGGCATGCAGGCAATATGGAGGATAAAGAGAAATCAGTCTGATTTAACTGAACAGGGAAAGGCTAAAGGATGCATGCTATGGGGCTTAGGAGTGGAGAGAAGAGGAAGCCAAGGGAAGCTGGAACAGAGACAGTCTGGGTGGGTGCAAACTAAAAGCAGAACAGAGGGAGCAAGCTGGAGTAAACAGGTCAGGGAATTTATAACAACTAGAACCTGAATAGAACCCAGGATTCCCAAGACCCAGTATTCCAGTGGTGTCAGCAAATACGTGTGAAAATATACTGACAAAGCGTACGTTTCCTCACTGTACAGAAGCTAGTCCATATAGAGGATAACAGCCTACTGCTGCTGTCAGTTATCAAGTTAATTCAAATGGTAAAGGTCTGTGCTAGGGAGCTAAAGGTGCCCGTCCTAGTGATGACTTAAGTGAAGGTCAGTATGGTTCCTCATGATGGAATTTGAGTCTGTTTTCAGTTTTCTTGATTAATACCCTGTTCCAATATTAACATTACATTAAGGTTGTGAAATCAAGCACTTAAAAGTTAAGAAGTGCCAGAACTGCAAAGTTTGGTATATTCAACTTTTCTAGGATCATGAAGGGATCCTGTGGCAGAGGCAGGAGCTGAATGCTGCTCAGAAGAACAGAATTCTAACTTCTTAACCTAACCCCATGAGACCATCTTTCCTTTCCTACAGCTTCTGTCTCATTCACTATGTGTAACCCATGGGCCTAAAAAGGAGTAATCTCTTTCAGGGATCCCTTATGTCTGGGTTGCGTTGCTGGACAGATTTTGCAACCCAGAAACCAGAACCTTCTGGTAAGAGGGTGTGGTAGCACATTGAGCATGCTCCACAAGTTGGAGTTACATGCCCAGGGAGAAGCCTGAGAGAAGCAGCCTGGAGAGGAGCAAACAGAGAGAGCTGCAGAATCCATGTGCTCAGGGACTGAGTGAAAGGAGCTGAGTGACAGTGGACTGCAGGATGTTTTCTCCCTGCTTTGGACAGTTTTGCAGGGGAATTGTCTGCAATAGAACTGAGAGCTGGATGGCCAGTGACCTGCTTGTGTGGTGCTGGCTACACAGGAGGAAGAAAGGAGTGCATGGCATTTGCCTGAAGATTCCTGCAGCTAGAGATGATGAAGCTTAAATGCAAAACAGAAGCCATCCTCAAGGACTTAGAGACTACAATTGAGATAAGGGTGACTCCACCTGAACTTTGGGACTCTTGGGTTTCTTACTATTTAAATTTATTATGGTTTCTTAGGATAAGGTCTGTTTAGTTAGTTAATAAAGGTCATTGTTATGTTTATGCTGAGTAGTAGTTTAATGTGGGATGGGAACTCTGAGCAGTCTTCACTGTGAGTCCAACAAAGTGGGTTGGCGCCCACGAAAGCTTATGTCTGAAGAAATTTGTTAGTTTTTACGGTGCCACAAGGCTTTTGTGTTTTTACTTATGTATAATATATATATATAAATAAAATAGAAAATATAAATAAAAATAAAAATATATTTAATATATAAAAATATATATTTAAAATATTAAAAATAATAGCGAGGAATGTAACTTCTTCAATCCTCTTTTTTGTTTTTACAGGATAAGCTCCTCACTGTCAGCTGATGCTCCTAAACTTGCTTGCCAGTCCAGAGCTTTCCACAAGTATGTTCCTAGGAGAGCTGTGCTATACGTACCTGCAGATGATGAAAGGAAGATACAAAAAATTCCATCTTTAAATGTAGATTGTGCTGTACTGGACTGTGAAGATGGTGTGGCTCTGAACAGAAAGGTAATTAATTAATTATTTGTTGAGTGCCGTACAGTCAGTGCTGTAGAAAGCACATACAGGGAGTAACCATCTCTGCTCTAGGGATTTTACATTTTGAGGACAAAGACAATGATGAAAACACACCAAGCCCTGTATGACCATGAGAGAGATTCCTCATATAGCAGTGCAATAAGTACTTATTTGACGGCAAACTAACGCTGATGTTAACTTTAACATGAAGCTTTATTTGGGCTTTGAGAAAATCTAACAGGGCAAGTGGGAATTTTTGGACAAGCCTATGTGTAGCAGTGAAGATATAAAGGGCCAGAGAGATGCCCTAGTCATGGAAAAGTGGAAAATGCTAGGTTTTCTGCAGAAAAGGAGGAAGCTGAATGCAAGGAAGGTAGCTAAAAACACGGAGGCACATCAGACCCACAAAATATTTTGCTGAAGTTAAAGGCTTTGCAGGCTGTGAGGAGCATGGGGGGTGTTTTAAGGTTTGGGTAAATTTTTCAAGCCTTGGCTTAATGGAAGGCCTATAGATTGAGGAGGTATTTAAAAGAGGAAGGAAGCGGAGAGTTGGTGCACCAGTGGAAGCAGGGAGAAGGCTAGAAAGGAAGTAACAATATGTTTACCAAAGTTCACTTTATCTCAATGATTGGTGATTTGTTTTATAGTTTGAAAGGGGCAACCTTGTTAGTCTAGTTCAGTAAAACTAAGTGCCACAGGACTCCTCGTTTGTTTTGTTGTTTTAAGAGTTCCACCTTGAAAGAAAGGGCTTTTTTTTTTTTAATGTTTCAGTATGTCTAAGAGCAGACACATTCACATCCATTTTTGTAAGTAACTTTTAAAGGATGTCCATTTTGTCTTTTCCCTTTCTAAAAATCTTTCATATTTGGAGCAACGTACATCATTAATGGCCTCAAAAGTTGTTTAGTGAGGTGTATCTTAAGACTAGGACATTCAGCTCCAATTCAGTAATATCATCAGCATATTCCTCAGTCTTTGTACCTCTTTTTTCAAATATTCTACATTACAGCATGTCTTCATTAAGAGCTCTAATTGTGGGCATTTTATCTTGAAGGCTTGGAAAATGAACTTGATTTCCCATGATTTCAGAACCTTTGACAAGAAGATCTCATTCTTTTTCTGTCAAGCAAGTTCATCCTTTCCAGCCAGGGTTTTGAATAACTTTTATAATATTTTCTACTTAGACCTGTGACATCTTAAAGGTTATCAGCAAGAATACCATGCTGCCCTTGATCATACTAACTTTTGTTTGTTGATAAATGCCAAGTAATGAAACATGAAATTAGTATTGCTAAATGTGCAGTGTATCAATATATAGTACTTGCCAACCAGTGAAATTGCAAATGAAAGATGCGTTTGGGGAGGGGTTATGAATTCATAAATTGTAACTATGATTGCAGCAAATCTGGATTGTTTATTTCATATTTGAGATGTTGTAAATATAAGACATAACCATGTGTTAAATGATCAGTTTTCCTTGCATTCTGACAATGTAAAATAAAACAGTAAACTATTTTTTTACTCCAATTTATGGAGCTTGTTCTCTTACTGTAGAGCTCTTAGTTTTCTGGGACAGGTTTGTAAGAGTAGTCATGTAAGTATTCTGTCATTCAGTATTATTGCTGTGCAAACTGCTTTGGAAAGTAAGAATGGGCAGAGCCTCACTAGGAACACAGTCATCAATATAGCAGATCAGGCCAGTGCTCTATTAAATAGTAGTTGTGAGATAGCATGCTGCTCACTGGGAAAGTGTTTTACCACAACCCCCAAAACTTTAGAAACTGGCTAATGGCTTGAAGCTTGAGGATTTATGTCCCTTCCAAATTTTTTGTTTTTAAATGTTGTTGTTGTATATTTGAATATTCTTATTGTCAGTTTTGAAGTCTAATCCTTGAATCTTGTTATCCTCCTGGCCTCAGTAATGTTCTGTTAGTTTTCAATGTACCATGTTTATTTGAATGTCCCCTGACTCTTGTTTTATGAGGGAGGGTGACAAGAATCACATTTTAGATGCACTTTCTTTCTGCTATTCCTAGCTGCATGTATTTTTAGCATCACTTCTTATTTGTCTCCTTTCTATGGCAAACAGTCCCCACTCACTAACATATTTTTCTGTGCCCTTAATCATCCTCGTCACACTGAATGAAGTTGGAGCCCTTGAAAAAAATAGCAGATAATTATGCTATTAAAGATTGTATCATAATGAATATGCACAAGCAGGATGAATTAAGATTTGCACCAGAAATTCTGGCCTTTCCTAACTTTTGAGTGTTTGACTTGGAACCTATATAAAGTCACTTTAGAGTAGTTTTTGTACATAATTAATAAATATATTAAACAATACAAGCCCTGGTACAGAATCTCATGTCATACCACTACTGACATTTTGCCATTATTCAAAATGACCATTTGTTCTTAACGTTCCTTTCAGTCTCTTAGCCGAATTCTGGTACTCACTACAGTGCTTGTGTTCCCCCCCCCCACTTTTTTTCTCTAATAGCATCTTGTAAAGCTCATTGCCAAAACCTTTGAAAGTCTAAATAAAGTATGTCAGTCAATTTGTCTTTACCTTAGTATTTTTTAATTATTATTTAAACTGATTTCCCAGGTACAGAAGTAACTCTTACGTCCTATTAATGCCTTAGATCAACCTTGAGCTGTTTTTTAAAAATAGGAGTAACAAGTGCTACTCTCCAATCCATCAATATATTAGCTAATTTAAATGAGATATTGCTGGTCTTGTTAACTGCTCAGTTCCTTCAGAATTCTTGTGTATACCATATAGAGTTAGTGACTTGTTGCTTTTCTGTTCACCAATTTGCTCCACAATCTCTGAAAATACCTTATCTGAGTGTTTTTTAATCTCTACTGTAGATGGATATTCTGCTACCTGAGTCTGAGTCTATTCTCCCTTAAGGCTGTAAACTTCAACTCTGAATTAGTTGTGTTTGGAAATGAATTATTGTGTGGTTACAATATGACTAACTATTGTAGGATTCATCTCTGGAAGTCTCAGCTGCCAACAGGATATTGTGCAGAACGCAAAGCAGAGAACACTAAAAGACAGTGTTGGTGAATTCTAGTTGCTATTATCATAGTAATAGCACTGAAGTTAGGCATTTTAAAATCAGCAGATAACTTGTAGCCAAGAGTTTTTTAAAAAGCTGGCTAAAGAGCTCACTGGACTGTTAGTGTTGATTTTCAACAAGTCTTGGAACACTAGGGAAGTTCCAGAAAATGGGAAGAAAGTTAATGTTATGGCAGTAATTAAAAAAGGTAATGGGATGACCTAGGTAATTATAATTTTGTAATATTGACATCAATCCTGAGCAAGATAATGAAGTGGCTGATAAGAAACTTGATTAATAAAGAATTAAAGGAGGGTAATATAATTAATGCAGATCAGCATAGATCTATGGAAAGTAGCTTCTATCAAACTAATTAAATAACTTTTTAAAAATCAGAGTGTGAGTTTGGTGGATGATTGTAATAAAGTTGATTTAATAGACTTTTGCAAGGAATTTGACTTACTGCTGCAGGGTGTTTGATTTAAAAATACTAGAACAATCTAAAATCAATAGAGCACACATTAAATGGATTTAAAAACTGTCTATCTGAGAGGTATCAAAATATTATTTGCAGTATTGTTGTAGCTTTGTTGGTCCTGGGGTGTTAGAAAGCTGAGGTGGGTGAAGTAATATTTTTTATTGGACCAATTTCTGTTTGTGAAAGACCCAAGTTTTCAAGCTTCGTAGTGCTCTTCTTCAGCTCTGGAAAAGGTAATCAGAGTGTCACAACTAAATACAAGTTGAAACACATCATTAAGTACAAGGAGTTAACACATGTTGCAAGAAACCATTCAAAATGAAGTGGACAATTAACATGTCCCCAGTCATCCGGCAAAAGAGAGTTTGGTTATGTTGTTTCTTAAAATGCTACAATGGCATATCTGGAGCACTCTTCTCCCATTGTTGTAGTTCTCCCATCACTGTAGTTAATCCACCACTCTGCCAGGTGGTAGCTAAGTCAATGAAGAGTTTTGCCTCACAGGTTAGTTGCTCCCTAGGTTAGGGCTGTTTTAACTGCTTCATTCAAAAAGTTAAGTCAACCAAGCTACATCACTCACAACTGTGAACAATCCACACCCCTGAGTGACATGGCTTGATCAGCTTAACTTTTTAGTGTAGACCTGACCTTAGATTGTTGTTTTAATGAGACATAAAACCAGTCTCTCTACCAAGTGCATGATTTTTGCTGTCAAACAGAGTTATGAATTTAAGCTCTGTTAGACACCATTTTCAAGATGTTGTGCAGGTTTCTTTTGGAATGAGAACCCAAAGAGTCAGATATGGAGTTATCATTCTGTGAGAAGTATATGTCCATGGGTAATATGGTGTTTTCATCTTTTATTGTTTATTTGTGCCAATTCATTCAAAACTTTAGTTATTGTCTAATTTTCACATTGTCTAAGTTCAAAACAGACTGCAAAAGATTACAAAGGGACCTCACTGACCTGGGTAACTGGGCAACAGAATGGCCAAGGAAATTCAAAATTTATTTATTAAAAGTAATGCACATAGGAAAATATCACCCCCACTATACATATAAAATTATGGGGTCTAAACTAGATATTACCAGTCAAGAAAGAGATCTTGGAGTTACTGTGGCTAGTTCTCTGAAAACATCTACTCTGTGCAGCAGCAAGCAAAAAATTTTACAGAATAATGATCATTAGAAAATGCTGCATTGTCTGTTTATAAAACCTCAGTACACCGACATCTTGAATACTGTGTATAGTTGTGGTTGCTCCGTCTCAAAAAAGTTTGTGTTAGAATTGGAAAAAGTACAGAAATGGGTCAACTAAAATGATTAGGGGTATGGAACAGCCTCTATATGAGGAGAAATTAATAAGATCAGGACTTTTCAGCTTGGGAAAGAGATGATTTGGGGGATATGATAGAGGTCTATAAAATCATGAGTTGTTTGGGGAAAGTAAATATGGAAGTGTTATTTACTTGCCATAACACAAGGATTAAGGGTCACCAAATGTAAATCATAGGCAGCAGGTTTAAATGAACAAAAGGAAGCATTTCTTCACAAAATGCATAGTCAGCCTGTAGAACTCCTTTGCCACAGGATGCTGTAAAGGCCAAGATTATAACAGGATGCGGGGGGGGGGGGCAAACCCTACCACCAACAAGATAAGTCCATTAATGACTATTAGCCGGGATAGTCAGGGACTGCAATTTGCTAGAGCCCGGGAATAGCCACAGGGATGGAGTACTTGACAATTACCTGTTCCATTCATTCCCTCTGAAGCACGTGCCATTGGCCACCATCAGAAGACAGGATGCTGGGCTAGATGGTCCATTAGTCTGACCCAGTATGACCATTCTGTTTTTTATTTATTTTATTTTATTTATTTATTTATTTTCTGTTTCTATGTATCAATCCTCAAAGCAATAGAGATACAGCTGCATGTTTTGCATCTATTCTGGTGGCAGTGTCTGGTACTCTTTTGAGTTGGTGTATTCTGGTCTGTGGAGAGCTTGCTTCTGATGATGAGCTTGGCTGCATTTGTGTTGATGTTTTAAGGGCAAAAGAGGAGGTTCAGGAAAAATTTGTTTCAGAATGTGGTTCCCATTGAGCATGGATTGTAATTGTTTGATGATGCCCCATATGTACTCAAGAATAAGGTGTTAAGTGGCAAATAAGGGTGTGCTGTGGGTTGTGCTTTTTTTTTGGTTTTTCAGGTTTTTGTGCTTTGGTTTGTTTTTTGGGGAGCTTTTTGGGGTTTTAGGTCCCGTCCCCCCGCTAAAGCAGGTTCTCTCAGGGAAAAGTAATTCACTTTGAACAGAAAATGTATTTCCAGGGAGAACGTCCATATTCTGATATGATAGAGACTGTAATCTCTGAATGTCTCCAGAATCATAGATCTAATCTGGTTCATGAGCTAGTCAGAGCTTATGATTCTATCTTGTTTTGATGTTTTTCAGTTTTTTAAAATGAATGGCACTTTTAACTGCAGCCCCACAGACACAGCCTTGAAGGGGCATTTCATTTCAAACCAACCAATTACTCACTGGACCAGATATGCCCCATATATGCGTAGTACTGGAACATTCAAAAATATAGTGGGATCTTGTCTGATGAAATCACAGTTCTTTGATGGGGTTATCTATATTCTGTTCCCTTCACAATTGTTCTATGTCTGTGATTGAGATTGCAGAATGAAAAAAAAATTCTTCTTCCAATTGAAGAAAGAGGAAATTAAGAATTAAGTCCAATACTTTCTTTTTCCTAAGAGGGAATGGACAGAGACCTTAATGTTGCTTTCCTTGGGAATTCAGGCTGCTACCCTTATTTCACTGTTTTCTATGCTATATCTTCTTCAGCAGGATCCTATATTTTGTGCATAAATTTTTTAGAACAGCAGTTTATTTATGCTTTCAGGTCAGGTCACAGTCAGCATAAAGAGAACCTGATTAGAAATGTTACTTTAGTGTCAATGCTTTGCTGGTACCTCTTTTTCTGCTCTTAAAGAAAACCTCAGAACATTTAAAAAATGACAAGAGTCCTGTGGCATCTTAAAGGTTAACAGATTTCTTCAGGCATATGCTTTCATGGTCTCCAACCCACTTTGCCAGCATCTGATGAAATGGATTGGAGCCCATGAAAATCTTATGCCCAAAGAAATCTGTTAGTGTTCGAGGTGCCACAGAACTCTTGTTTTTGCTCTACACAGACTAACACATCTACCCCTTTGGAAATTCAGAGCATTTTGTAATTGTCAGACTGATTTTACTAGAAGCCTTGTATTCATCTAAGTTAGTGTATGTGTTACAGGTCTTGTACAGAGAACTTTATTTGGTAAATTTATTTAATATTCCATTGAAACAATGTGCCTATCAAAGTTGTGTGACATGTTCTGTCAAAGATGATCTTTGGAATTCACCTCAATCAAGAGGAGAGCTAGCCAAATCCTGGAATTTAGATTTTATGGGAAATTACAACATTTCAAAATTTGCTGTCATTCTGAATTGTAACAAATCCCACAAATGTTGAAATTTCTCATTAAATACTTTTTTTGAAATTTTTTTGTTTTGGCTCAGTCAAAATGTTCCATTTCAATAACATCATTTTTTTCCTATTTAAACTTTTTAAAAGTTTGTATTATAATTTAGAAAACACAATATAATTGTCAAACATTGTTCCAAAATCAAGAATTGAAACATCCAAAAGTGTCAAAATGGGAAGTGTCAACATTATCAAAATGCTTCATTTGTTTTGTTTTTTAAACAAAATTTTGTTGAAATAAGCTCATTGCCATGGAAAGTTTCAATGCCATTTTCCAGCATAAAAATGTTTTGTTATAAAATTTTCAGTCAGTTCTAGTCAAGATGTAGTTCTTTTGGGTGAAACTTGGGCCTCCTTAAAGTCTATGACAAAACTCCCATTGACATCATGTAGGCCAGAATTTGACCTAGCCACTCACGCTCTCATTCTCTCCCCTGCTTCCAGTAATAATACAAGATTAACCATCTGTCATTTTGTTAAGAGAACTCTGCAGGTGTATCTCCAAAATGTCTTAAAGAGTCCAGAATATCAAATCCATTACAGGAGTGGTGAATGAAAAATGTAATTAGCTGAGGGGCATTGCACTTGAGCAAAAAGAAAGCAAGCCCTGTGGCACCTTAAAGACTAACAAATGTCTTCGGGCTTTCATGGGCTGCAGTCCACTTCATCAGATCCATGGGCTCCAGCCCACAAAAGCTTATGCCTAAAGACATTTATTAGTCTTTAAGATGCCACAGAACTTCCATTGTTTTTGCTTTCTACAGACTAAAATGGCTATCCCTCTGTACTTGAGCAGTGACTGGCCTTCTAGACAGAAGGAATTAATGGCTCTGTGACATGGCTGAGAGCCAGCAATGGAGTGTTTTCTCCCACAACATTTTTAGACATTGCAGATGGGCTGCAGTAGCGTTTTTAGTTAGAGACTGATAGTCAAATGTCACTAATTGACAGCACAGTAGAAGAGCATAATGAAAACTAGAAAACATTTTTCACCTGCTCAGAGGATAAAGCCATAGCCCACTTAGAGAAAAGGGCACCCTGCGCAAACTAGTATCTTGGCGCTTCAGCCCCCACTGCTTCCCCAGACTCACTCTCCCATTGCCTCTGGCCCCCTGCTGCCTTCCCAGGCTCCTCACCCAGCCCTCATGCCCCCTGGCCCCCCAGTGCCTCCCCATCTATCCTCCTGTCACTCCTGGCCTATGCTGCCTCCCCATGCTCCCATCCATGCACACACGCTTCAGGCCTACTCTGCTCTTACCTCTTGACTACTGGTGGTGACTCACATGACCCACCCATAAGGACATCCTGATCCATTGTCTGGGTAGGCATACAAGTATACTGAGAAACTAAGAGTATGTCTGCACTGCAATTAAACACCAGTGCTTGGCTTGTGTCCACTTACTTGTATTGCCCCTTGTGAGGTCCCAGAGTATGGGCTACAGCCTGAGCTAAAACATCTACACCACAGTTTTATGGGCCTGTAACCTAAGCCCCATGAGTCCAAGTCAGCTGACACAGGTTACCCACAGGATTTTAATTGTCATGCAGACGTGCTGTAAATAATCAGGTAGGAGCCCTACAAAACAGTGTTTTAAGATAAGATGTTTGTGGAAGTGCCAGCTTATTCAGTTTATCATTGAGAAGTCCACTGCCTAATTTTCTCTTTCTTGGTTTCCCAAACAATAGTACACAGACTCAAGTCATTCATATACATCCCTGACTTGGGGTCCTGGTTTAGTAAGCTAACAACTCAGTGTCAATTTAAATCAAAACCCATATTTTTCAGACTCTGCAGTCTCTTTAATTCCTTGCTAGGCTCAGTAGTTCCTTTCCAAACTGTAGGTCCTGCTGTATGACTTTTCCTAATGTTTCTACCTCCTATGGCTTCTGAGACATCCATCATAGCAGATGACAGTCTGTCTTTAACAACATGATTCCTTTAGACTTGTATTGCACTCAGTAGTTCCTTCCTAGCTGAGTAGCAGGAAAAGCCCATCCCTGATTCTCTCTACGTAGGACTTTCCTTTGAGCTTGGGCTGCGATTCCCAGCTTCAAGAGAGGTACTGGTACTAGCTCTGGTCAAGCTAACATGCTAAAAATAGGGGCAGCAACATGACCAGTAAAGGGTGCTAGCTGCTCCATATACTTATCAGGCATGTACCTGGCACAGCTAGCCCATCCTGCAGCTTGCATCGCCATGTCTATACTTTATTTTTAGCAGCAACTGTGAGCATTTCCCCTCAAGGCAGAAATTATGCCCCCAGCTCAAAGTGTAGACATACCCTCTGAAGCAGTTTTTCTCCAGCAGGAGGTCTCTTCTCTGAATCAGGAGGCTCCCTCTAGGCTGCACTGCCTGTAAGTTACTGTCATGTAATGTTCCAAAGGAGCAGCTGTGTTAGTCTAGTTCAGCAAAACAAAAAAGGAGTCCTGTGAGCACTTAAAGACTAACAAATTTATCACATGAGCTTTCTTCAAGCAGCTGATGAAGTGGGATATTCTTTCATGAAATTTCTTGTGATAAATAAATTTGTTAGTCTTTAAGTGCCACAGGATTCCTTGTTTTTCATGTAATGCTTGGTCACCTGACCCAGCATTCAGCCCAAGCCTCAAAACAGAGCACTGGGCAATACATGTGTGCCCCAGGATAAGTGCCCCATTACAGTGCTGAATGCTGTTAAATAAGGGCTTTTCACTTAATATCTTTTCAGTGAGTTGTAAAATTGAGCTCCTGACTACATTATAGTTACCAGGGCACTTTCTGAAACCATATAAGTGCTAATCCTTATTGCTTTATTAAATTCTAGCTCAAACAGTTAAATTCTTCCCAGCCAAGCTCCTGAAAACCTTTATGGAAAAAGTTGTATTGCTCTTGTTTTTCATTTCACAGGTGAAAAAGCAATCCCCTATGAGCATGCAGGCATTTGAAAAAGTGTGTGGGGATCCTTTGGGATGAAATGCCCCTTCTTGTGTTTTACAGCTGTCTGTGTGTAACTAGAGACCAATACAATGCTGGCATTCATTGTTACACTTTTAAACATCTAGGACTGCATGGAGCCTCAAGGCTCCTCTGTGCATGAGTGTCCTGCCCCAGAAAGATTCCCAGTCTCTTCTTGCTCTGGGCAGGGACTAGGTTGTTTACTTCTTTTCGGGGTGCAATTACTTCTCCACCTTGATCTGGTCATCTATGCTGCCTAGAGTGTGAAGGCTGTGGGGGAAGGCAAATCCACAGATCCCTAAATGGGAGGAGAGTCATTGCTGTGCTGTATCCTAAAAATAAATCAATTAGTTCTTTTGAATTGTCTGTTTGAAAGAATAAAATTGAGACTCAGGCATTTCTGAAACTGTTCTATTATGACTAGCACCCATGAAAGAGATGACTTGGGGTTCATTACAGCGAAGAGCAGATTATTCACATACATGCTGACTTTGTAGTGATTTCACCCCATGGGAATGCCTTCTACAGAAGTCTTATGATCTGATCATGGAGTCAGAACAAACAGCACACTGGAAAGAAAGCCACTGCCATTGTACTTTTGCCTAATCTGAGCTCTCTGACTTCTTTATTCCTTATCACTGATTCAAAGAGGCTCTTGTATGTAGAGTAATGGTATGATTAAATTTGTGGTAGGAGATGAATTCATAAAATGAGTCAAGGTGATTTACAGAAAAAAAATCCCAGACTAGTTTATCGAAGGTTTTTGCAGCATCATAGAAGAAACTGCAGTGGGTTTCCATAAACCTCTGGTGCCTTTAATTAAAATTAACAAGTTTCTTTTAGTTTTAAGTGATGATACTCTGTGCTTAATAAAACAGACTTGGGTCAATATTTATCAGGGTGGCAGGTATTTCTCTAGGTTCATAGTGAGAATTTTTGCTAGTGCTTTACAGTCACATTTGAGAGACATTAATAACTGGAGTGTTTTACCAGGTCTTTGCTTTATTTATAATAAATTAGTGCAGCTAATTGTGTTCCTCCTACAGGGAGAAAGGTTGCTGACAAATGTATAAATGAATGGTAAATGTACACAGACACATAGTGGGTTACTTCTCTTCAAAAGATATGCAAAATTAGACTGGGAATTCTGCTTTCCCAGGTGTCTTGCCGTTATTAAAAGGCTCAGTAGCCTGGGAAATTTCTTCAATAGGAATTGGGGAGTCCAAGAGTCTCTCTAGTTTAGTGTAGGCAGGCTGAACTGTACAGAGAAACTCTACAAGATCTTTTTGATCCTTGATGGGTTCTGATGAATATAGGATTTTATAAAAGTTGTAAAGTGTTTTCATTCTCTTATTAATCCCTCCATGGTCCTAGAAAATCTGCCACTCCTGAGTGGTAACGGTGGCAATCAAAGATTTTTGTTCATATTGTCTTACTCTGCAAGCCAATCATCATCTTCATCTGAGGATTCACAATATGTATAGTAAGGTCACACTATTCAGCAATTTTCTTCTTAATGAGTGCAATGAAACTTGTCTTTGAGGACAGAGACTTTGAATTGCCAGTTATTTCTTTTCTTGCAATTCATACGTATCCAATTAAGCTTGACTTCAACATGATCTGATGTAACTAACTGACAAAACGCTATGCAGAAACATAAAGAAAAAGATCTTGGCTCAAAATTAACAAAAAATTCATGCTAGAATATATTAATAGCCCTGGGAATCTTTTTTTTTTCACTTAGCTAATATCTGTGCAGCACTTTAAATTTTCAGAGTACTAGGTAAGTCCCTGGCCCTGCAATCCACTGTTTGAGAGTATAGTGGTGCACACAGACACAATGCATTACAGAACTAGAGCATAAGTGTTGTTTTGTATATAAGTATGTGTGTTAAAATATTTTTATTAACCTTCTTATCACACAGGACTTTATTTTCAGAAGTGCCAAACACTCTGAATTCTCAAAATGAAGTCAAAAAAATTGTGTGTACATAGCATTTTTGAAAATCAGGCCCAAACAATATACATTATGCACACGTACAGATAAACAATAGACATGTTAAGGTGAGTCAAATACACTGAAGTACACTGTCAAAACTATAATGAGCATTATATTGCATTTACAGATTAAAGCCTGGATCCAGCAATTGGATATAGTACAGGTAAATGCTTGTGCCCACATAAATCCAATTGCAGAATCCAATATCAGATTCACACTCAGTATAACTGGAGAGTGGAAGTTGTATACATCTGTACTGCAAATGTAGAATTATTTCAACATTTCAATCAGTAATTGAGGTCAGTCCTGTTCTGGCCATTTGTGGACTGAGATCCCATTGTACTAAATGCTGTTGAAACACAGAACAAAAAGTATCCTTGCCCCAAATAGTTTACAGTCTCACTATTCCCCCCCCTGCACAGAGGCCATGGAAAGGTGACCCAAGATTAAAAGATTCGGGGTCGAGTACTCAGCACTTTAATCAGTTTGTGGCCGCTGCAATGGGACCACTGAAGAGAATTAAATTGCTTTCTGACTGCTTTAGCCACTGGTAGCTCCAGGATCAGAAAAGGTGGAAAGGTGACTTAGAGTCACTTCCCACTCTCCTCTCCTCAGCTGCATTGAGCTTGAGCTTGGTACAGATGAAGATGAGGCCCACTGAATACATTCAAGACATGCTCTGGATAGTTTTGATCTATTTAATCCAGATGTTTGAATATTCAGTAATTTAGACAACATTATATTACATAGAATCATAGGGTTGGAAGGGACCTCATAGGTCATCTAGTCCAACCCCCTGCCAGAGGCAGGACCACTCCCACTAAACCATCCCAGTCATGGTTTTGTCCAGCCGGGCCTTAAACACCTCCAAAGATGGAGACTCCACCACCTCCCTCAGCAGCTCATTCCAGTGCTTCACCGCTGGCTTAGTAAAAAAGTTTTTTCTAATATCCAGCCTCAACCTACCTAACCGCAACTTGAGACCATTGCTCCTTGTTCTGTCCTCTGTTACTACCGCGAACAGTCGAGCTCCGTCTTCTTTGGAGCATCCCTTCAAGTAGTTGAAGGTTGCTATCAAATCCCCCCTCAATCTTCTCTTCTGCAGACTACATAAGCCTAATGCTTTCAGTCTTTCCTCATAGGGCTTGTGCTCCAGCCCTTTTATCATTTTGGTTGCCCTCTGCTGAACTCTCTCTAGCATGTCCCTGTCCTTTTTGTAGTGGGGAGCCCAAAACTGAACACAGTATTCTAGATGCGGCCTTACCAGTGCAGAATAGAGGGGAATGATCACATCCCTTGATCTGCTGGCAATACTTCTTTTGATACAGGCCAGTATGCCATTGGCCTTTTTTGCAGCAAGAGCACACTGCTGACTCATATCTAGCTTCCCATCTACCATGACCCCCAGGTCCTTTTCTACACTGCTGCTACTTAGCTGAATATTCGCCAGCCTGTAGCAGTGCATGGGGTTTTTCCATCCCAAGTGCAAGATTTTACACTTGTCCTTACTGAACCTCATAAGATTTCTATTGGCCCACTGTTCCAATATATCTAGGTCTCCCAGAATCCTGTCCTTGCCCTCCAACATGTCTACTGTTCCCCTCAGCTTGGTGTCATCCGCAAACTTACTGAGAGTGCAGTCTATTCCATCATCCAGATCATTGATGAAAATGCTGAACAGAACCGGCCCCAGGACTGACCCCTGGGGCACACCACTTGTGACTGGTTGCCAGCTAGACATGGAACCATTGATTCCTATACGCTGAAGCCGTTGATCTAGCCAGTTTTCTGTCCACCTTATAGTCTACCTATCCAACCCATACTTTCTTAATTTGCCAGTGAGAATGCTGTGGGAAACTGTATCAAAAGCCTTGCTAAAATCAAGGTATGTCACATCAACGGTTCTTCCTGCATCCAGAAAACCAGTCATCTGATCATAGAAGGAAATGAGATTGGTCAGGCATGATTTACCCTTGGTGAATCCATTCTGACTGTTCCTGATCACTTTATTTTCCTCTAAGTGTTTTAGGATGGATTCTTTGAGAATCTGCTCCATAATTTTTCCAGGGATTGAGGTGAGGCTGACTGGTCTGTAATTCCCCGGATCCTCCTTTTTCCCTTTCTTGAAAATAGGCACTACATTTGCTTTTTTCCAATCCTCTGGCACCTCCCCCATTCTCCATGAGTTTTGAAAGATAACAGCCAGCGGTCCTGCTATCTCATTGGCCAATTCCCTTAGCACCCTTGGATGCAGTTCTTCCAGCCCCATGGACTTGTGCACATCCAACTTCTTTAAGCAGTCCCTAACCTGACCTTCCGTCACCAAGGGCCTCTCTTCTTCTCTCCAATCTGCCATACCCGTGGTAGTGGGCTGGGAGCTGATCCTGCCTGTGAAAACTGAAGCAAAAAATGCATTGAGCACTTCAGCTTTTCCCTCATCCTCTGTCACAAGGATGCCTGCCCCATTCAGCAAGGGGCCTACACCATCCCTGATCCTCTTCTTGCTATTAACATACTTGTAGAACCCCTTCTTGTTATCCCTTACATCCCTCGCTAGCCGCAACTCCATTTGTCCTTTGGCCTTTCTGATTTTATCCCTGCAGTCCCTAGCAATATCTTTATATGCCTCCTTGGTCAGCTGACCAAGCTTCCACTTCCTGTAAGCTTCCTTTTTATGTTTAAGCTCAGAGCAGAGTTCTCTGCTAAGCCATTCTGGCTGCCTCACATGTTTGTTCTTTCTCCTAATTGGAATGGCAACTTCCTGTGCCCTTAGCAGGGTTTCTTTCAAATATAACCAACTCTCTTGGACTCCTTTCCCCTTCAGATTAGCTTCCCAAGGGATCCTGCCCATCAGTTCCCTGAGGGAGCCAAAATCTGCTTTTTTTTTTTGAAGTCCAGGGTTTTTGTTTTGCTAGTTATGACAGAAAATGAATGGGAGCAGCATTATTAGTAGCAAGAACGATACTGAATGAGAAGTCTCTGCCCTTGATGCCAGAATGGATTAAAGTAGCTATAAAGTTGGAACAACACCATTGTATGATGGGAATAGGGAAGCCCACAGTGGAGGGGCTATAGTTTGAGGGACTAGGGTTCATAAAATCATAGAAATGTAGGTCTGAAAGGACCTCAAGAGGTTATCTAATCTCTCCCCCTTCACACTGAGGCAAGAATAAATACACCGAAACTATCCCTGAAAGCTGTTACCTAACGTGTTCTTAACCGTCTCTGGTGAGAATGCCACTGTCTCTCTAGGTAACCTGCTCCAGTGCTTAACTATCCTTACAGTTAGAAAGTTTTCCCATAATAGGTAATCTGAATCTCCCTTGTGCAAACAAAACCAATTATTTCTTGCCCTACCCCCAGTAGACATGGAGAACAATTGATCATCATCCTCTTTATAACAACCTTTTATATATTTCAAAACAGTTATGTCCCATCTCAACCTTTTCTTCTGAGGTCATGTTTTCTAAACTTATCATTTTTTGTAGTTGGAAAGGGAAGACAAGGTTATAATACATTTTAAGGAAATGGTGTAAACCAGGAGCAAAACATTAAATTCCCCTATGAGTAGTGTCCCCGTGGGTGCTCAACAAACAGTTGTGCACATGTTCCCATGCCATTGATCAGATGACTTTCCTTTGGCTTTTCAGGGCCATATGGGTGCATGGCATCCATCTCACAACAGCTTTGGTGCCTGTCTATGTCCGTACAGCCTGATCCACCCACCCCCAAATCCTTCTCAACCATCTGCAGCTACTGACGGAGACAAGCACTTCACCATAACTCATCTCAACATATTTTTTCTGAAGTCCTAATTTTTCTCTGTTCCCGTTTTTTTCTCCTAGTTATCAATCCCTAGTTCTTACCTAACACATTTAGCCTTTAGATTATTTTTTTTTCTCTTTCACTATGCTGGGCTCTCCAGATTTTGAACTATGTGAGCTATGCCACGACATAATGCCAGCATCCAACACTCAGCCCATTTATATAAAATGTCTTGGAAAAGAGCTCATTACCCAGAAGTGTTCCCATTGCAAAAATATGAGTGCCAGAGCTCAACGTGACCAGAACAAGGCAAAGTGTCTTCTCAGTCCTCAGTGGCCAAGAAATGCTTAACTCCTCTACCAAGTTCAGAAAAAAGTTCACCAGCTCCTTCTCTGAAATCTGTCCATACAAAGGAGGCCCCAGCTCTCTCCAGTACACAAGCCACCAAGTCCATTAAAAGGTCATCCCCTGGCACAGACCTTGAACAAAAAGACAAAATGGTTCTGTTTTAACATTCTTGTCCAACAACACCGAAATACCTCAAGACCTTGGCACTAACCACAGCACCAATGATTGCTGCCCAGCCACTAACCACTTCAACTCACCAATGGCACCATAGGCAGCTACATCCTTGGCACAGTCCTCAACACCAATGGCTACCACAGCACTGACAACTGATGCAAGAATATCTGACTTTGGCACCATCAGAACCAGTTCCCTGCAAAACAATTGAAAAACAGAAATGTCACAACTCCAATGTAGAAGAGCCTCCCACATCTCCACCACATTCTTCATTTCATGGAACTAACAGATCTCCTTCATGCTTTTCCAGAGAGGGATCAATGTCACCCATCGCTTCCTCCAGTGAGGAAGAGGACGAAGCTCTACACCCCATCTTTTCTCGTCATCCTCAGTCTCCCGAAAGACAAATCCAGAGAGGATATCAACAGTAACACTTCCATAGCCCTGGTATCCTCCACTGTGGTAGAGACCCCCAGCCACCTATCGACCACAGTGATTGAGATGGGATTTCTGGTCCCCATAGTCAGCTCAAAGTAGACCATCAACATCAAACTAAAACTAACCTGTCTCACAACCAGAGCTGTCTCTTCCGATGAGCCAGTGTGGCACTGGCTCAGGGTGCCACATCGTGGGGGCACCAGCGGTGGGGTGGGGCAGGCCGGCCCAGAAGTCAGACTTCTGCCCCTCCCGTGAGCCACCCACTCTTCCCTCAGGGGCAGAGCAGAGCAGGCCAGCCCAGGGAATAACTCCACTCTCTCGCTGAACCTCTGGGCTTGTCCTCCCCACCCCACCCCAAGGGTGAAACAGCCAACCCAGGGGAGGGGTGGAAGAGCAGAGCTGTCCTCTGAGCTGGTCCGCTCCACCCCTGGGCCAGCTGTTCCCCACCCTGGGGTTGGGGTGAGCTGGCCCAGAGTGGAGGTTGGGTTTTGCGCACACCCTTGGGTGGGGGTATAAAAGCAAGGTTGGCTCAGGTGCCACAACCCCTTGGGGTACCACAAGACCTTGGGGTTCCACAACCAGATCCACCCGAGACCACAGGAGACCCAGAACAACCAGAGGAGGACTCCTCACCCCAAAATTCTTCCTCCTATCTTATGAGACTATTATATCATCACTACCTACTGCAACTGATAATTTTACACAGTTTCAAGACCTGTTTAAAAGGGTGGCAGAATCTCACAAGATTCTGGTTGTGGAAGTGTCAGAGTCACAATACAAACTCTTTCAAATACCACAAAGGAAGTCATCTTCACATATTGCTCTCTCCATGGATAAGGTGTTGCTGTAATCTGCCAACAATATATGGCAGACTCCTGCAAATATCATACCCACCTGCAGAAGAGCAGATAAAAAATAGTACATTCTGAGTAAAGACTCAGAACCTCTCTTTACTCATCCTCCACCAAACTCTCTAGTTGTAGAGGTAGTGAACCATAGAAACAAACAACAATTTAATAGAGCAGTGTCTCACGACAAAGAGGACAAAAAATGGATTTACGGGAGAGAACGATATACCCATCACCTATCCTCCAACTCCGAATTGTGAATTATTCAGCTTTATTGGCCAATTTTGACCACAACAACCATCTGAAATTAGCAGATTTTACTGAATTCATTCCAAACAAAAAACACCCTACAATTCCATGCAATAATTTTAAAGAAGGGCAATTGATCTCCCAGACAGCTCTCCAAGCCACATAAGATGTTGCTGATACGTTGGCCCATCTCTTCATCACCAGCATCGTAACGCACAGATCCTTCTAGCTCCACTCCGCTGATCTCCCAAAATCCCTTAAAGCCATAACTGAGGACGTCTCATTTGATAAGAAGATGCTGTTCTCAGAGATTTGCGAGCTAATCTCCACGTTTGGAATATACACTCCTGTCACCAGACAACGTTCATTCCGCTACAAACCTTACAACTCTCAGTACCCATCATAATGCTCACAATGTAGGAGATAACCCTCCAATCAACCTTCTACATCTCAAACTCCCATAACCAAACCACAATTTTGAAACATTGGTCAAGGGTCCGCAGAATATCATAGTCCTTCCAGTGGTAGCTACATCCGTCTGTTACCAAAACCATCATCAGCCCTTTTACCAAGCGTGGGCAGATATCACTTCATACAAGTGGATGTTAGAAGTTATCAAATCTAGGTATACCATCCTGTTTCTATCAATACCCAAATCCCATTACCCTTTCCAATCCCTCTTCAGGAACCCCAGTCATGAACAACTCATTCAACAGGAGGCACAACACCGCCTACACATAGGAGTTGTAGAAAGGGTCCCTCACCCATGTAGGGGAAGAGAACTCTACATACGCCATACTTTCTGACACAAATGAGAACAGGCAGTTGCAGGCTGATTCTCAACCCCAGGAGACTAAACAATTTCCTAAAACCACAGAAATTCAAAATGGTAATGCTATTAACAGTAATCCCAGCTCTAGAACACAACAATTGGTTTGCAGCCCTTGACTTGCAAGACACCTGCTCTCATATCTCCATCCATCCTGCACAGAGGAGATTCCTAAGGTTCATCATTGGAAACAACCATTACCAATACATGGACCTGCCCTTCAGCCTTTCCGTGGACCTCACGGTATTTTTCCAAAATACTAGCCATAGTAGCAGCTCATCTGTTGCATGCACGGCATAACTATATTCTGGTACCTGGACTACTGCCTAATAAAATTGATCAGTCAGCTTCACGGGAGTCACTCAGTCTCAGCCAAAGTGGCCCTGTTTCACAAACACAGGCTCCTGATAAACATGAAAAGATCTACACTGCATCCCACAAAAGTAATAGAGTTCATTGGAGCTCAACTAGAGTACAACACTGAGAGCTTTCCTGCAAGACCACAGACTCAAGAACATACGCAGCCTGGTAATAATACATTCATAGTAAAATGCAGGGGTCACATGTGGAGCCTCATGTAACTATGATTAGTAAGGATTTACAAACCACACAAACATAACATCCACAAGATAATATCCCTACCATGGGAGATAAAACAATCCCTGCAATGGTGGATAACACCACAGAAATTGAGGGAAAGCATGCCATTTATCCAGCAACCACCCTTAGTAATGATATCTACTGATGCATTGCTCAGAGGCTGGGGAGCGCATCTGCAACAACATACAGTCCAAACAAAATGGGCTCAGCAAGAAACACTGCTATCTATAAACAGGGGCGTGCTGGCTCAGGGCACACGGGCACAAGCCCTGAGTCCCTGTGCTAGTGCCTGAGCTCCCCTCATCTGGCCCTGATCCCTGCCAGGACTGGGGGTCCATCTGGGTCCCCAGCTACAGTCAGGGCCTGATGGGGGGAGCTCAGGGCAGTCCCTGGACTGGGCCACCACCAATGGCAGGATCCCTCTGGCCCCAACCCCAGCCAAGAACCCAGGGCAGGCAGTGGCAAGAGATGGATCCACTCCCTGGCCAGGGGGTCCAGGGCTGGTGGGCCAGAGGTGAGGTTGGCACAGCAGATGGTGGACTTGGGCCCAGACCTGAAATGCTTTTTTGGAGCAGCAACGGTCCTGCATATAAATCTATTGGAACGTCAAGCGGTATGCAACGCCTGCACCCGTTTTTGCCAACATATAATGCTCAAACACATAAAAATCATGACAGACAGCATCACATTATGTTCTATATAAACAGGCAGGAAGGAGCACAAGCCTCCTCCCTATGCACAGAGGTGATAAAACTATGAAATTGATGTGTAAAACATGATGTCATGATATTGGCAACATACCACCCTGGCATACACAACACTTTGGCAGAATCTCAGCAGAGCTCTTACGCACAATGACAAATGGGAACTTCATGACACAATGCTAGAACTTTGGCCAAGGGGGCTGTCGCTCAACAGACATTTTTGCCACACCTTGCAACCACAAATGCCCATTGTTTTGCTCCAGAGATGGATTGGGCAAATGATGCCTGGGAGATGCCTTCCTCATACAGTACTTTGGAACTATGAACTCTCATATGCTTTCCCTCTGATACCTGCAGTCCAAGAGACAGCGATAACCATAATGATAGCTCCAGCTTGACCTAGACAACTGTGGTACATGCTTTTGATGCAGCTTTCCACCAAACCACCTGTCATTCCCTCTGCAACACAGTCTCCTGTCACAGAACAAGGACAAAACTGTACCCCCCAGGACCAGAAGAAATTACACTTGGCAGCATGGTTCCTATGTGGTTCCTACGAGACAAGCTATTCTGCTTCTCAGTAAAACAAATTCTTCTGAACAACAGAAAACTATCCACTAGGAAGACTTACCTGCAAAAATGTTGCAGATTTGTGCATTGGTGTTCCCAAAAGAACATCTCCCCAACATTCACATAGATTCCCTCCATACTTGACAACATTTTCCATCTGAAAGAAATGGGTCTTGCTTGCATTAAACTTCTTAAGAGTTCACTTAGCATCCATCACTACTTTTCATGTGCACATGGAAGACTCTTCTGGCTTCTTTCACCTAACAGTCAAATGCTTCCCTATGGGTATACAGAATTTATACTGAGAGATCCACACCCTGCTCCTGCATAGGACCTAATCCTCATTTTAAAGTCTGACCAAAGCATCACTTGAACCAGGAGAGTCGCTGCCCTGGGAAAAGACCCAGGGCACAGGTATGGGCTCGGCCCCCTCGCCACAGGCTCTGCCCCCCCCCGTGGCCATGATTCTCTGCCCAGGCCTGATCCAGGGACGGGAGAGGCAGGGGCTGCCTGAGACATTCGGGGCATTGGTGATGGGACTTGGGGCACATGCCCAGTGTGCCAGGAGTCAGCAACACCCGTGATTTGAACCACTGGCAATGTGCTTTCTCAGCCATCTTACCATAAAGGTATCCTTCCGGGTGCAAATAACATCTGCAAGATGCATATGTGAACCAGAGCCCTGATGGTTGACCCACCATACACTGTATTTCATAAGGACAAACTTTCTCTGAGACCACATCCAAAATCATGTGAAAAGTAGCTACACCTCTTCACATAAATCAAACTATACACTTACCTGTGGTCCTACCTAAACCTTACAAGGATCCACCCGACACAATCCTACACACCTTGGACATCTGGCGTGTGCTAACCTTCTACCTGGAAAGAACAAAACCATTTAGAATCACACCTAAACTCCTTGTAGCAAACAGTCTTAAAACAAAGACTTTCAAAAGTGATTTCGAATTGCATCTGGACATGTTGTGATATATCTGGAGTGCTGCGACCAAAACACATTAGGTCCCACTTTACAAGAGCTGTATCTACCACCATGGCCTTCCTGAAGAATATTCTGATTATGGAAATTTGCAGAGCAGTGACATGAGCATCCACACATACTTTTATAAAACATTATGGCTATGTCCAAACACAGGCAGTTAAATCGATTTAACTTGAAGCGATCTAATTGAATCGCTATAAAAATCATTAAATTGATTCAAGTTAAATCGATTTAACAGGTCCACACCAAAAAACCCAAATCGAACTAGCATGTCCAGGGACAGGACTTGCTAGTTCAATTTAGGAGAGGGGCACCCTGGGAGGTGTGGCAGCATAGCCCCCTGGTAGGGCCATGTTGCTACCCAATCCCCTGCCCAGGTCTCCCCAGGAGAGCCAGTGGCAGGGAAAAAGCAAGGTTCCCGGGTTCCATGCTCGCCAGGCGGTGGGGAATGCACCCCTGGCTCCCGGTGCGCTTGGCGGGGAAGAGGGGTCCCTGGCGCCTGGCTTCTTCAGCGCTCGCCAGGCAGTGGGGGACAGGGAACCTCCACACCAGCTTTTCCCGCACTTGCCAGGTGGCAGGGAGACTGGACCCCTGTGCCTGGCTTCAGCTGCAGCACACACCTAAAGCCAGGCATGGGGGTCCTGTCTCCCCCACTGCCTGGTGAGCACAGAAGAACCCAAGTGCTGGGGTCCACTTTTCACCACAGCCCAGCGAGCACAGCTTCAGCTGGCCAGGGGTCCCTTGCCCCCACAGCAGCAAGCGCGCCTGCAGCCCAATGCAAGGGTGTCTTCTCCCCACCGCATGGTCAGTGCTCGAGTAGCCAGGTGCGAAGGTCTCTTCCCTACTGCCCAGCTAGCAATGGGGAAGCCAGGCACCAATGGTCTCTTCCCCCACCTCTCGGCTAGCAGCGGGGGAGCCAGCGTGGGGTTCCCTTCCACCGCCGTGCACCCTGGGAGGAAAGTCAAATAGTGTTAAATCGAAACAACCGTTATATTGAAATAACATGTCTGTACAGTGTTATATTGATATAAGGGTTTCAATCTAACCCTTGTTTCGTTTTCAGCCTAGGTTTTATTGAATTGCTCTAACTTTTCTTGTTTCAAAATGATGGGGCTTGTCATTTCGGGACAAGAAAACATTGTGTGAATCTAACAGTTTTTAAGTCGAAATAACCAGCATTATTTCAATTTAAAACGTATATGTGGATATACCCTCTGCCTTTGACCAGGCTACACAAGCCTGTTGGCCTCTCAGTACTGTCCACACTGCATACTAATCCCTCTGCATTCCCTCTGTCCAATTAGGGCCACAGCTTCGGTGTCACCATTCGTGGGGTGGAAAAAGACCCAGGGCTCAGGCACTGGGACTCAGGACTCACGCACTGTAAGCCCACCACCACTGCAGGCACCGCTGCAACAGACCCGGGGCACTGGCGCCGGAACTCAGGGCTTGAGCCCTCTAAGCCCAGGGCCAGCAACGCCCCTATCCATGGGGACGCTATTCGTAAGAGAAAGGTTGTTCATGTTGGTATAGTAACTGGAGTTCTCAGAGATGTGTGCCCCCATTGGTGCTCCACTACCTTCCGTCCTCCCCTCTCAGCTTCAGAGTTGCTTACATGAACCTCCTGATAAAGGAGGAACTCGGGGGGGGTTGGGCTGCACGGGTGCAGGCAGGTGCTAAAGCTACCATGAGACGGATGCTACTTGCCCACACAGGCCCAACAAGCACTGCTAGAAAGTTCTCCAGTCCTTGGCACAGGGATGCATGCACAATCATTTATGGAGCACCCCTGGGGACACACATCTCGAAGAACTCCAGTTACTACACCAAGGTGAGCAACCTTTCTCTTCTGTTCCTTTAGTTCTTTCAGAGGTAGTGGTGCTAGGATTTTCAGCATTCAGTTTAGATGATTAACATTTAGTTGATGGGAAATAACTAATCAAACAGCTATGATTTAATAAAATATAAGACCCTCAACTTTTTAGGTATTACAGAAACCTGGTTGGATGCTGCTGCAGCACCATTTTTGGCACAATTCTCATTAGTTGGGTTTTTAGTGCATCGTGAACCAAGTGTATGTTTGGGGGAGATCAGTGGAAAGGAAGTGTAGGCATGCTGATTTCATCCAGCCTAAAATGTTTGAGGTGTCTCTCTCCACCATTGAATCTGATAAGAAGGTATCCACCAAAAAGGAGGAAAATGGGATTTTTTTCATTGTACCACTTGCACTGCTGCATTTCCAAGTCCTTTTATGAATTGACTAAATTCTTTGTTATGGTAGTACTGGAAACACAGAGTTTGATTTTAATTTGCATGTAGATGATGAATCTTCTGAGTCATCTTAGGAACTCCTGGCTACCCTGACAACTGTGGGTCTCAAAATATACAACTAGCAACTCTTTGGACTGGTTTAGGTCAGGATTGGCAGTTAGGTCATTACCTTCTTCACTTGGGATGTAAGGCAAACAGAAGATTTTATGACAGTATAACAATAATGGGCAATGGAGGCTCCCCCCCATCACATTTCAACTCTGTCAGACTATATAGTAAACAAGTAGTTATCTGGATGTAAGATTGTAGGATAAAGGTGGTGGGAATCAACACCCCAGCAGACTGTCTCTGTGACTAGGAGAGGGCCTGATCACCTCTCCATCTGAGTAATGGGGTATAACAACAACATGTTTCCCTGACTTCATTGGACTTCGCTGTAGGATCTTGAAGGGTGCTTTGGAGGACATCACGCCCCAGCTGAAGCCTGTAGTCCCAAAGGGGTCTCTGACTGCTGATTGGGTTGTAAGCTTGTCTATATTACTTTGTTTTTAACTCTGGATATATCATTTTGTCTGGGTATTAGTTAAGTCATCTGTTAGTTAATAAAATATGTTCTACCTGCTATTTGCATCTTGTTGATTGTTGCTTCGGGAATCCCAGACCTGAATCTCACTTGGGATTGGGGACCATGGAGGCTGGGACTCCTTTCTCCTGTTGCAGCGTGGGACCTGTTTGGATGGTTCACCCTTGAAGATTAATGGAGCCATTGCCAATGATCAGGGCTTGCAGCAAAGTCATTCTCCTGGCAACCCAGCAAACACGGCTGGCCTACAGCAGGCTACCTATTTGATTATATCACCTCACTGGTCAGGAAGGGGAGCTTGGCTGTCTTATAAATCCAGCAGCAGCAGCATTTCCGGGGCTGCTCATTATGTTCACACTTACAGTGGCAATCCTCTGTGTGTCTGCTGCTCCTTACTTCACTCCAGTTCTGCTCTTAAGCCTGTTGCTACATTCTTTCCTCCACCTTGCTTCTGCTCAGTCCTTGCTAACTCACTTTGCTCCTGACTCTGGCTTCCTTACTCTGACCCTGTTTCCTGATCCCCACTCTGAACCTTGGATTGGCTATTAAGTCTTGATTAGAGCTCTGTTTCCTGTCATGATTGCTGGCTCCTGACTTCAATCCTGACCCTTGGTTTGGATCCACTACCTGGCTCCTTCTCTGCCCACTAGGCCTGACAATCCATGGTCTGGTGTCTAACAACCAAAGAGGTTCTGGAGAGCTCTGTGGGAGAACCTTTGTTCCACCAATACATCCATGCTTTGATGGTCTGGCAGGAGACTTTAATACTCTTTTGTCCCCCATGACTGATGGGGTAGTCAGAATGTGCCCTCTTCATCACCTTCATTCTCACAAGTCACCCTAGTTTATGAGTATCTGCAACAAATGAAGTGAGGTAGAAGATTGTTAGACTCTTGAACTTGGCACTCTTGTGCCAAAATAGCCAAAATTTGGTGACTTTCTGGATACTCTGGAGATATCATATTTTATCAGGTGTTTTTAGAGAGCTGAGAGTGTACTTCCAGTATGGGAAGGGGCAGTTTTGTAGGCAACTGGCTGAGACCGTGCATGTATGAATAATTATCTTAATACCACTGGGGTTTTCTTTTATCACTAATTATGTGTTAAGGTGCCTAGAGCCCTGATTGACTTATTTTGTTATTTATGTAAAAATAAACAGGTATAAATGCATGTTTCCTGTTAAACTGTATAGAATATCAATTGAGAAGATGTCCTGAGACATTTAAGGTTTATACAGGTGTGATATATTTCTTGTTATATTTGTGAAATAAGAACTTTTACCTTATTTGTCAATACATATTGGTTAATGTTTGTACAATGCTTCAAAACTATAAAATACCATGTAGGTATAACTATTTTATCAAATATAAATGTATTGTTTTGGCATATCACTCTGCATGTGTCTCTTTAAAAATTGTTCTTGTTCGCTGAAAACATTTAGGACAGCAGTTCCCAACGTATGGTCTGAGGACCACTGATGGTCCACAAGAGTACTGAAGGTGGTCTGGGGGTGGATGGGAAAGAGAATGTAATAGTAACATAATCCCATGTACCATATTCAATGTTACATTATTATTCACAATGCGATTTGCTTCAAAAACATCCTTGTATAATATAACATTCTCTTGACATCTGCAAAACAGCATCAGCCTTTTCATTAGGAAAGTGCTATGTTTTCTCCACAAGTAGACCTACTGCAGGTGAAAGTACAGTGGGGACTTGTTTACATGCAGGTGTTGGGGGACAAGACCCCAGCGACCGTGAGTGAACCAGTCCACGTGTAAATGGGACCAGAAGGCTTTCCCTGGGGCACCGGCCCAGGCCCTGCTCCCTGGCCGTGGGCCAGGCACCCGGCCCCAATTCTATGCTGGGATCTGAGCCAGCCTCAGGCGCCTGCTGCTGCCAGCCTGGCCCCGGATCCCAGGCCAGGGATACAGCAGTGAGCAGTGGCGGCTGCCGCTTCCAGCCCCATTCTAGGTCCAGCCATCACTCCCTGCCATGTCTCCAGCTGGGGATCCAGGGCCAGGCTGGTGGCAGCAGGTGCCTGAGGCTGGCTTGGACCCCAGCACAGAAGCAGGGCCAGGGGGTGGGGCCTGGGCTGATGCCTGGGGTCCGTCTCCGGGGCAGCGACGCTCCTGGTCCCGTTTACACAGCGTGCATTAACCGGACCCACGTGTTACTTTGGGGCCTTTGGGGGACATCCCGTTACCACGTGTTAACCACTTCCACGTGCAAACCAGTCACGTGGTAATGGGTCCCCACTGTACTGTAACAAGTGTGGTATGTTTGTGAATGAGCATAATAAAGTATTAAGAATAGTTGTGTTTTTAATATCCCTTGATATACAAGTTTGAGTCCCATCAGCCATAGGCTATGTTAAAATGTTTAAAATGGCTTGCTTATGCGATGGCCAGCAAAAGCTTTCACGAGAATGTAGTGGTCCACATAAAGGACAGAGTTGGGAAATGCTGATTTAGGACTTACTCTAACATCTCTTGTGTATTCCTCTAACATAGTTGATATTTCTGTAATCTGAGTGGCTATGTCCACACATACATTGTTATTTCAAAATGAGTTATTTCGAAATAAAGTCCTTATTTCGAATAAGTTCATTCAAATTAAGAAAATGTTAATTCGAATTAAGGGAAAGCCTGCTATCGAAATGGCTGTTCTTTCGAAATGGTTATTTTGAAATAAGGCCATTTGGACATGTTGTTTCGAAACAGTTGTTTCGAAACAATGGTGGTGTTTTGAAACAACATGTCCAAACGGGATTATTTTGAAATAACCATTTTGAGATAACAGCCGTTTCAAAATGAATGGGGTTTAAGCTGTTTCGAAATGACAGTTCTTATTTCGAAATGACAGAGCCCGTCATTTTGAAATAAGAAAGCGTCATGTATACCTAATATTTTTTTATTTTGAAATAACCAGTGTTATTTCAAAATAAAAGAGACGTGTGGACATACCCAGTTTCATAAATCAATGTTTCTGTTACCAGTTATTTACAGAGATAATAAAATAATTTAGCTATTTAAGCTCTAACATTTCATGGGAAAAAATTGCACTTCATCTGACACTCTGACATAGTGGGTTTGCACCCATGAAAGCTCATGCAGTAAATAAATTTTAGTCTTAAAGCACCACAGGACTCTTCGTTTGTTTTACTGAACTAGACTAACATGTCTGCCCCTTTGGAACTTAGCTCTAAGATGAGACAGAACAACTTGTCATGAGCCATAGTTGGGAGTTGTTTGTTTTTTTTTAAAGCGCCATCAAAGAAGAAATAGTTATAATTTGATGTATAGCAGAGTCATTAAGATGTCCCTCATCTCCTATTAACAGAAATTCACAGTTCTTTGGTTGTCCAGTATACCGTGATGCACATTTAAGACCCTATGCATATTGAAACAGAAATTTTTTCCCTGAATAAGGAATACTGACTAGCTCCTTTAGCACTTTGCGTACTTCTTTATATAGCTATTATAACCGTCCTTCCCCTTCAGATATATTGCTGTATGTCAGGATGAAAATCTTGCCCCCTTCTAAGCATTCCAGGCATCCTTGGTAAAAAATGTAGGTTGTGAGTAGGATTGTTTTGTCACATGTCCCTTTTTCAGAGTAAATTTCAAATGTGATTTCTTTGTAACTGTGCTGTTGATTCCTCGGGCATCTTGTGACAGCAAAGTTTTCTGGCCTTGAGCTGTATACTGACCATTTGCCTTTAGAACTTGACAGCATTGTCTAGTGTTCCTAAGCTGGTATGTGTTTGTTCATTCTAATTGCATTTATACTCTGGTATTATGCCAGTTGCTTTTAACCAAAACATTTTGAATTAAACATGGTGATTGAACACAACAAACCGTTCCCAAGACAGAGGATAGAACCCCTGAAAACCATCCTTTTATTTCCATCTCCAACTAAGCACACACCGTGGCCGCTTCAATTCAGAATGAAGGAACTTATCTCTGTTCAGCAGAAGATAACACATGGGTTATTTACAATGTCTTAAAGCTCCTGTTCTCACATAAGCTAATGGAGTGTTTTCGTCCTCTGCATCATGACAAGACCTTACCTTAACCAACACTTTATATAGGAAAAAACAGATTTTTGTGGAACAGACTAAACCTTAAGGTAGGTCTACACGAGAAGCGCTACATCAGCACAGCTGTTGTAGCGCGTCTGATGAAGATGCTCTATGTTGGTGAGAGATGAGGTCCCTGCTGGCATGATTACTTCACCTCCATGAGAGGTAAGAAGCTATATCTGCAGAGGGAGCATCTTCTGCCTACATAGTGTTGGTGTGGACGGTGCTTAGATTGCTGTAAGTCATATCACTCAGGGGGTGTCTTTTTCACAACCCTGAGCAATGCAAAGTAATTCAGCTGAAGTGGTAGTGAAGACCTGCCCTTACATACCCAAAATAACTGAAAAACTAAAACTAGAGAGCACTCAGAACTGTGCATGCATTGCACATAAAAATGACAGTTCAGTCTGAACTACACAAAATTGCATGTGACTGTCAGGTCTCTGCCTTAGAGCAAAACAACACAGTAGATATTGTCCAGACTGTTAGGGAACTTAAAAGCAGAGCAGCATTCTGCTTCCTGCACTTAGTATTAGAACCACATAGCTCCATACACCTCTAGAGTCTAGAACTCAGCTGCAATACTGCTGGTTCTAGAAACACTAAAGTAACTAATGTGCTTCAACATCAGCAAGTGGTGTAAGATGCTAATTCATGCTAAGAATTGTTTTCCAGAGTAACATAAAACATAACAGGTTTATTTCCTGTTTTTAATCTAATTTCATAAGTTATAAACTGAACAAATGAAATGTTCAATTTACCTCATTTTGACACTGCCTACAGCACATTAAGGTGCAGTTTTTAGCTAACATACATATTAACACACATACCATATTTCTGAACCCATATACAAGAGCATGAATTTGCAAAATTCAATAAGTTACAATGATTGGTTTTGATATTACTGGAACCCTGTATGCCAAGGCTGCCAACATTTTCTTTTAGTTTCCAGTACTGCAAAGGAAAATTATAGTCTAATTGTCTTCCTGTTTATTGATAAACAAAGTGGCCAGCTTAGCAGTGGAGTCTTATTAACACTTTGCACCCTTTGTGAAAGGATAAACAGAAGCCTACAGTTCTCTGTGTTTGACTGCAATTTGCATCTTTAAAGAGAGTTGACTACCCTGAGATTCATGTTCAGCTTCTGAATGGCTGCGGATATACTTTGATATGTTACATATTACCATATAAGCCTTTTGTTTTACATCCTTTTTTTTCCCTCCACTGTTCTGTTTCCATCTTTGGATAAGTGTGCTTTACTATCAGATATCTCAGCAAAATGGGAAAATGCACCTCTGTTTCTCCCCCATTTCTGATCACTGTAATACCAGAATACTACAAGCCCCCTTAATGTTGCTTCTAGACAATTTTCCATTAGGAAGCAAATCACTTATTAGGAGACAGGGGTGGGAAAGAAGCATGCCTCATTCTCTTCCCATACCTCTTTATAATGTGGTATTAGGTTGCCCTCAAGCCCCCATTTAGGGGCATGTATATGTGCCAAAACAGAGAGAACTTTCTCATATATAGTATATTCCATGGATTCAAAATATGTCTATATGTAAAGAGAATGATGTTCTGCAGGTGTGCATTTTCTTTTAGATTAACCAAATTATGTTAAGTTTTAAACTTTGGTACAAATCAGACAGAGTCAATATTTTATCATTAATGATCAGATGACTTCAGCAATTATTTTTAATTACAAGAAATGTACATCTTTTTAATTTGTATTTTCATTGTCAAAGAGGGAATAAATATGTGTAAACATGGATTAAACTATTCAAATAAACTTTCCGCAAAATCTTCACAATATGTAAGCAACATTTGTTATGCCTTAGAGATAGCATACGATTGGACTCATGAGACCCCATTTCTCTTGCTGAACAGTTTTCTTTATAACTTCAAAGGGAATTTTATATATTTATAGAGATAGCAGGGTGTTAAGTGTAGCTAGACAGAAATTGTACCTCAGCTATTTAGTTAATGCCAATAGGGATTAAATTAGTTTTATAGCTGTTAGCAGAAGTCTGTTTTGTAGCTAACAAGTGGGATTTTTAAATCGTGGAAAGCATAATCCTATTATAAAACTGGCAGCTGAATTAACATGATCTAGGGCTACGTTCACACACGGGGTTTCGAAACAACGGTACGTCGTGTGAACATGGCGTTTCTTATTTTGAAACAACCTCTGTTGTTTCGAAATAAGACTACTTTGTGAACACACCCCAGGAAGCAAGGCTTCATGGATTAACATTTTTTACATTAACAAAGAAAAACTAATGCTACAGGGATATTAGATACTTTTCCCAAAATCAGGAAAAAGGGAATGTGTTTGTAGTACAAAATAAATGATACAAATAGAGAAGCTAAGAAGCACCTCAGAAAAATGGTGCGGGGAATAGAGTCAAGAAATGAAATCTGGAAATGGCATTGTTGTGCTTCCTTTAATATGAAGTGCACCAGATCCTAAAACAGTCTGGAACTCCCACTCCTTACATTAACCTTGTGCGTAAATTTATATGTGCCTTGTGTTAATTCATAACCTTCTAATGTTGCTAAAAGGTAAGGCCAAATTTCCAAACCAGTGTTTTGCTGAACTGAAGCACAATGTTTAATTTCAGAATTATCTAATGTCAATGTACAAGATCTTTATGTATCCAAAATGCAAGGCCAGGTCTGAAAATTTGACCCTATTCGTCTAGGTTAGGATTTACCACAAGGAGAACATGTTTATACTAGTTCTATGTTTTATGTATATTAGGTTAGTGAATTGCCTAGTCTCAGATTCATCTCTTATAATGGGTTTTAGTTTCTGCGGATGAAATCTTGACTCCATTGAAGTCAGTGGTAAAGCAACCATTGAATTCATTTGGGTCAGGACTTCATGCACAGTGCATGTTCTACACAGTGACCACAATGCCAATGACCTCTTACTGGAGGCAGTGATGGTCATCTGATCTCTGCAATTGTTATCTCAAAAATAGCTGTGCTCCAGCTCATCTTCTAAATGTTTTTTTCTCTTTTGTATGTTGAGGATTATTGCCATCTCTAAGGATGTTTTTAACAGAGCTGCTTTAAAATCTGCTAATATCACCTAATGACTGTCCTAATTCTGTGAAGTGCTGAGCACCTCCAGAGGAATGAGAGCGGGGACTGTTTACTCTCTGGCAGGATTAGTCCCTTCATTGAGAAAGAGGTACATTTTATGTTTGTGGCAAAGTATGATATTTTTGTTCCAGCTTTCAACCAGAAAACATCCTTTTTCCTCTAAATCATAAGGGTAACTACCAGCCCTTCTAAGGGTTCCAAGTTTGTTTCACATTGTGCTATATGTGTTGGGAAGGAGTCAAATTTGGGCTCTAAGCCTGGATTGTTTTAAAATATTTAGCTAGCTTTTCAGCTGGTGTAAATTGGCTTAGCTCCATTGATTTCACCATGATATCAAAAGCAGTTCTCAATTTAGAATTTAAAAAAATTTCTCTGCCTGTGATAGAGTGGCTTCTGAGCTCTGTGGCAGCTGCCTGATCTTGGAAGAAAAAATTTCTTTTGATGAGACCAGGGAAGCAAAAGATGCTGGTCTTGTTGGCATAGTTCTTCAAGGCCAGAATATGCACCCAAAACATCAGCAAAACAGCTCCAAACCAGCAAGGACTGAGAACTGACCATTTTTATCCCAAATAGGCTTACAACTATATCACTGGTGAAGTAAAATGCTCCTCACCAGTGAGGGCCTGGTAAGGGACAGTGGCACAAGACAGCCACTTCAGAGGACAGGTCAGAGATTCATTATCTAAGGCAGGGGTCTCAAATATGCGGCCCATGGGCTGCATGCAGCCCCTAAAGCTATTTCCTGCAGTCCTCAACGACATTATTGTTACCAATATTTGCAATATTGTTGTATGAAAAGGATTCAGTGGTGCGGCCCTCGGGCTAGCGTACTAGTCCCTGTGCTGAACTGTGCTAGTCCTCATGTGGCCCTCATGGGGATTTGAGTTTGAGGCCCCAGATCTAAGGTTTCTGCCACAGGGAGCTGTCCGTATGCTTTCCTTTTTTTTCCACCCCTCCTCCCTCAAACCACTCCTGTTCAAGGAAACAAGATTCTTGTAAATAATGTATGAGTCTTTGCTTTATATTATTCAGCCTCCATTACCAACTCGTCTGCTTTTTAGAAACACTTTCCCTTTTTCAGTTTGACAATTTATCTGTTTTTATTGCTTGTATAATTCACGGAGTATAAGCAGGTGCTGCACTTGACCCACCTGAAGGGCGCCTCCTGGTGGTGGTACTGGGGAATTTCACTCAAGTGGTTCCCTCCAAGTGGTCCGCACTCTGCCTTTTCACACATCAGCTCTGCTCCGAGTCCAGTGCTGGGACCTCAGCCCCCCGGCTAAGCCCTAAAGTCCACCCCTTCCAGGGTTCTGGTCACTAAAACAGTCTATGGCCTTACGAGCCTGGGCCAGCCTTGGCACTTGTGCCGCTCCTGGCATGCTGGGTAAGCAGGGAGGGTTCTGGGCCTGCCCACTTCTCCAGGCCCCAACCCAGGGACACTATATGCCTCCACTGAGGCCTCCGCCTCCTTCCAGTCTCTCCACAGTTCACTTTGACTTCCTGGGCCACTTCCCCAGCCACACGCAGTCACACTGCTGGAGTCCTGCCACTGTCCACTCCTTGGCTTCCTTGCCCTGGACCACTGCTCCAGCCACTCCCACAGTCCGCTGTCTTGGGATCCCCGGCTTCGGTTGGCTCCTAGGCCTGCTCCCACTCATAGCTCTCCAGGGTGCTGGCTCCCTCAGTCAACCTGCTAGGCAGAGCACCTTCCCCTAGTAGCTCCCACTGCAGACTGACCTTTCTAACTCTGCTGCCCTGCTTTTATACCAGCAACCTGCCCTCTGGCTCAGCAGTCTTCTCACCCGATTGACTGCTGGTTCCCAGGTCAGTTAACTCTCAGAGCCACTGCACTGCTACAAGAGAAAAAAACATTTCATTTACGGCTAGTGGAGTTGTTTAGCTACATTGCTGTCTTTTTTTCTTTCACCATTTCCCTCTCATTTATTTTTTGTAAAAGTATTATCTCATCTTGTTCAGCAAACCACGAACCCTAATCCCCAGCCAAGTACAGGGTCGGCAAGGCAGTGGCTGCCACAGGCGATCCGGGCTGGGGGAGGCAGGTGCTACTGCAGCCAGCCTGGCTCCATGTACCTGGCCAGAGACAGGGCCAAGAGAGGCAGGGGCACCCCAGCTACTTGGGGCACTGGTGCCAGGACTCGGAGGATGTGCCCCCTGTGCCAGTTGCCAGTGACGCCCCTGCAGCAAAGTTGCCTCATCTAAATTCACTTCACTCTTCCATCTTCAGAACCATGTAGTCAGCAATGGTTATCTGAAGAGAGATGTAAAATATATGTAATTTGCAGTTCTGTTGAGTATGTTGGTCCTACAATATTTGCTGTGCTTTCCTTTCTTGTGAAACGGACTCGTGGTTGGGTGTGGTTCCCCTGCAGTGCTACACGCACTGTATTGTTCTATGTTCCTCTTTCTCTTGGGAAAATGTGGATGTGACAGTTTCTTCTTGTAAGCAGAGCTGGATTAACATGCCTTTGGGCCCAGGGCTATAAGATTTTGTGGGGCCCCTGCCCAGTCACTGGGGACAGGCCAGTGGGGTCCCTGGCACCTCGAGGGGCCATACTTATCTTGCTCCCACACCATCAGCAGCAGCACACTGTGGTGGAGTTTGTAGGCCTCTGTCCCACTATCCCCCACGCTTCCCATCATTGGCAGCAGCAGCAACATATGAGGTTGTGGGCCCATGTCCCATTCTCTCCTTACTGTGAAGGCAGTGGGGCAGCCCATGACAGACTTTCTGTGACTCCCTCCTTGCTCCCAGGGCAAGAGTGGAGGGAGCCAGAGGACACCCTGGCTGCTGGTGAGCTGTGACAGCCTGGGCATTGGAGCTCCTGCTCTCAAATTATCCCTCTAGTCTGCCTTCCCCACATCCCCCTTCCCTCACAGTGTGTCCCACACACACCCCTAGCCATCTACTCCAGCCTCCATCCCCCAGCCACATAATGTCCCTACCTCTTGATATCCTTGCATCATATTATCACCACTGCCTCCCTCGTATCCTGTTTCCTTCATCACCCATCACTTCTTCTTGCCCCTTGTATCTCTGCTTGTCCTCTGGCCCAGTACTTCCCCAGCTCTCGTAAAGCTCTAGCTCCCAGGGGTTGAGGTCCCTGCCCTACAAATGAAGTCAGCCGGCAACAGTTTCCTGGGGTGGAGGCTGTGGAGGAATCACAGCCAGCTCAGCTGAGAGCAACTTGGAGCCAAACCTTACCCATACAGTCAGAGGGTACAGCTCAGACACCATGCTTTCTGAAGCAGGAGGGTGGGAAAGTCTTTCCTACATTCCCTCCAAGTGGCACCTCCCTGGGAGTAGGGCTCAACTGGCCAGGGCTGAATTTTTGTGCCCCCCCCCACTTAGCCCAGGGCCCTGGGCTGCACCCCTAGAACCGCTGCATTAATCTAGCCCCGCTTGCAAAGGACAAAGCAATAAAAAGTAATTAACATTTTGACTTCTCTTACTGTTGGCCTAAGTCTTATGTTGCCTTTGCCAATAAACAACTGATGTCCTCTTATATTATTATAGATTAAGATGTCTAACAAAATCAGTGATGAGTCTGATGTGCCTTTAACACTCTATGCTAATGAAAAATTTCCTGTAGCTCATTCTCTCTTGGGCCTGAAGAGAGAAAATGCAGCATTCTGGATTATTTCCTTGATTTCATCAACTCCTATATCACAGTCTGTAATACCCATTCT
The DNA here is from genome assembly GCA_007922195.1 of Podocnemis expansa. Taxonomy (NCBI): domain Eukaryota; kingdom Metazoa; phylum Chordata; order Testudines; family Podocnemididae; genus Podocnemis; species Podocnemis expansa. The sequence goes on along the minus strand of ML681993.1, from coordinate 8,378,856 downwards.
TCAATAAAATCATGTATTTGGTTCTTCTGTACAAGGTTTAGGAGGAGGGGCAGCTCTAAACTATTCAGACTTTTAGGTAGAATAGGTAGGGGCTATAAGTTGCTGTTGTTGATTGCGTGTTTTCAGTAATTATGTATTTCCATGGGGGCATGTGATGGGCTGGCAGCACTCCCTACTGGATGGATGCCTCCTGGTGTTGTTTTGGGGAATAGCTCAAGTGGGTGCACCGTCCTTGGCCCATGCTCTGTCACATTCTCTCAGCGTTCATGGGTGGGCCTTCTCAGCTCTGTCAAGACCCACTCTGTCTTCCTCTGGCCAAGTCACAACCCCTGTTCTCCCCTCTTCTGGGAAACTTGACAGTCCTGGCTTTGCCACTTACTTACTTCAGTGGCTGCTGCAGTCCACCACCGCCATTATAACTGTGGTTTGGAGGAGATGGGGAGGGACCCAGGCCCTATCACTCTTCCAGGCCCCGACTCAGGAACCCTATATACAGCAGCCTGCACTGCACTGCCTTTTCCCCAAGTCAATGCCAGTCTTCCCTGGGCCACTTCCCTGCAACTCTAACTACTTCTGCGACTCTTAAATCAGGGCCTTGGCTCTGCTCTGTCCAGGATCCTGACCTTCTGACCCCTTCACGCTCCTGAAAAGTATTCCTTTGTGCTGCCTGGCAGCTTCCTTTTATACTGGGACCCTGGGCTCTGACTGGCTCTCCTGCAGCCTCCCAGAGCCCTTCTAACCCCATCTTGACCAGTGCAGGGCAGCTGCAGGGTACAATTGTGGTTATGACTGGAGATGAAGTTATTCCCAGTTCGTACAACTGTAATGTTCTGATGATTTCCTTTGGGGACTTAGAAATTTCTTTCACTCATACACACAGAGTTTGCCAGCCTTGTTCACCACAGTCTCGTCTCTGGAATCATTGAAACTGGACAGACTAATTCTTCTTCACTTTGTAGCCACAAACCGGAAAGAAATCAAGGCAGTGTCACAACCTACAACACGTTGCTTTCTTAGCAGAAGCAACAGGTGTGGAGTGGTTGAGTTCCTCCTGTGCTTTAGCAAAGACACAGTTCAGCATTGCTTGCACAAAATTTTTCCATATGCCACAATAAGCTACCAGAGAAATTTAACTAAACACATGCTTCACTTTCATGAGCAATGTCTGTAACACAAATAGCAAGAGTTATTTATCCATGGTTTCACTTCTCTTTTTTCACTGAAGAAAAACATGATTAGACAATATTCGTTCATTCTAATATTAAAAATCTTTGTTTTATGCTGGGATTCTCCAAATGCAGACATCTGTTCTCCCAAGCAATGTTAAAAGTTATGTTGCCATCCAAAAGATAAGAGAGGAAAAACAGATTCTGTGGTGGTGTCTTTTTCATACAAAGAAATGCTCCATTCCCGTAGCAGGAAGAATTAGTCCTAGAAATTCTTTAAGAAAGAAAGGAGAGGTGTCCCTGCATATGGCAAACGAATCATGAACTGCCTTGAAGGCAAGACCAAATATTAATGAAGATTGTTAGAGTATAACAGAGTTATGTGGACTGAAACGTTACACAGAAAGAAGCTACAGATTCCAGGCATTCTTTCTGATGGAGTATATGAAGAAAAAAATCAGACGGGACTGTGCATTCTCTTTGAGACAACTTTACAGGTCACAGATCTGGCCTAAACAAAAGTAGTTTTCCAAGCTACTCCTTTTATTCTTCTAACCCTCATGCCAGAGCTCCAGCGGAGTGCTGTAAGCAGTGCAGAGAGCCATTCTGACAAGAGTCCACCCTCCTTCCTCTGGAGACAGATTACTCAAATTCCAGGCCATAGATCACAGTAAAAGTATCTGAAAGGTATTCTTTGTAGAATTCCCTGCCTCCCTTATCTGTCCTTGAATAGTTATTTCTTTCCTTCCAGAGCACACCAGGAAACAGGCAACTCTATAGGTTACCAATGAACTACTTACTCAAAATAAAACCCATCAATGAAGTCTTTTTAAGGCATAGATTCCAGAGACTGTGTTCAGTGTACTATATGTTGTTAAAACAGACAGGTGGCTTTCACCTGTACTAGAAAGCATGTGTCTGAAGGAACATGTCTCTTGCCAAGAAATATAAATGCAAGTGCTACACTCTGTTTTACTACAGTCCTGGAGTACAGAGGCTTCCTTTTATTCCTTGTGCAAATCAAGGGGCCACACAACAAGTCCCTTCAATACTTTTGCCTATCCCAGTCCAATCAGTCCAAGGGCCCAAAAGGCAGACTAATGAGACTCCCCAAGTAATGGAAATGATCAGAGGCTGAAAGGTAAGGGGTCTCCTCAAGAAATCCAAATGCAGGCCAGCTTACTAGACATGAAAGTGGTGAGAAACACTCTATCATCCCTCAAAGAAAGAGTCTTGAATCAGGCAGTGTTAATAAAACTGCATAGTGCCTCAGTGTTGGCATATACAGTTGGATATAACCCTGGCTGGGATGATTTAGTGGGTGTAGTCATGCTTTTAGCAGATGGTTGGACTAGATGACCTCATGAGGTCCTTTCCAGCCCTAATATTCTATGATCTTTGGGATAAAGAAACTAAAAGTGCTTCCCCTCTTCAACAATCAATGTCCCTGCTAACCTGGGCAGAAAATAATTCAACAGCTCTAGAATCATAAAATCTGGAAGGGACCACGTGAGGTCATCAAGTCCAGTCCCCGGCATTCATGGCAGAACAAAATAACCTCTTAAACCATCCCTGACAGGTGCTTCTAACCTGCTCTTAAAAACGTCCAGTGATGGAGGTTCCACAAGCTGCTGAGGCAACTTAGTCCAGTGTTTAATCATACTGAGAGTTAGGCATTTTTTCCTAATGTCCAACCTAAACCTCCCTTGCTGTAGTTTAAGCCCATTGCTTCTTGTCTTATCACCAGCAGTTAAGGAGAACAATTTTTCTCCCTCCTCCTTGTGACAGCCTCTTAGGCTATGTCTACATCAGGCAAACTTAGTTCAGGATTGTGCTTCTAAGTTAGAACTAGCTATGCATTCTAGTTCAAACTAACGCTTAGTTCAAACTAGAACATGCAGTTAGTTTGAACTAAGCATTAGTCCAGGTCTTGGCCAGACATAGTTCAAACTAACATTTGAACTAAGGCAGTTAGTCCAGACTAAGTACCGGTACTAACTAGTTTGAACTAAACTTCCCTTCGTTCAAAGTAAGAAATGTCTTAGTTCAAACTAGGGAAAGCCTAGTGCGGCAATGGGCTAACTTAGTCCAGACTAAGCCTCCTTAGTCCAGACGAATTTGCCAGTGTAGAAATATCCTTAGGTACTTGAAAACTGTTGTTATACTCTCTCTCAGTCTACTCTTTTCCAGACTAAACAAACCCAAGCCTTTCAATCTTCCTTCATAAGTCAAGTGTTTCAGAACTCTGATCATGTGTGTTGCTCTTCTCTGGAGTTTCTCCAATTTGTCCACATCTTCCCTGTAATGAGGTGCTCAGAACAGGACACTATAGTCCAGCTGCGGCCTAAGCAGGACCCAGTAAAGTGGAAGAATTACTTACTTACATACTCCTTCCTGTTAATACGTCCCAGAATTGTGTTTACTTTTTTTTTCTTTTTTTTTTTGTGCAACTGTGTTGCACTGTTGCCTCATATTTAGTTTGTGGTCCACCATGACACTCAGCTCCCTTTCTGCAGTACTCCTTCTAGGCAGTCATTGCCCATTTTGTATCTGTGCAATGGATTGTTCTTTCCTAAGTGGAGTACTTTGTACTTGTCTTTACTGAATTTCATTCTGTTTACCAGTTTGTCCAAATAATTTTGAATAGTGATCTTATCCTCCAAAGCCGTTATAATCCCTCCCAGCTTGGTATCATCAGAAAACTTTATAAGAGCATTCTCTATGCCATCATCTAAATCATTGATGAAAATTTTGAACAGAATCCTACCATCAGACCAGAAAGATAAATCTAGGAAAAGGTTTCTGCTGTGGATCCTTCCTTGCATGAAAATGGAAATCATTACTTTGTGGAAATATGGGTCAAAGGATCTCTGTTCCAAATATGTTGAGAGATTTCATTAGAAAGACAAGGTTGGTGAGGTAATACCTTTTATTGGGTCAACCTGAGTTGGTGAGAGAGAGAAGCTTTCAAGCTTACACAGAGCTCTTCTTCAGGTCTCTTCTTCAGCGCTGTGTAAGATCAAAAGCTTTTCTCTCTCACCAATAGAAGTTCAGCAAATAAAAGATATTATCTCACCCACATTATCACTGTAATATCCTGGGACAAGTTCAGCGGCAATAATACTTCATAAAAGAGATTTCACTGAGAACAGAAGGTTGCATGCCTCCTGCAACAAGTATAGAGACAAAGGAGCTCTTCCCAAAGAATACTTCTCCTAGAGGGAACTATTTCCTTTTGGCATTTTGGTTTATGATCCTTTCTCATCTATGTCTCTCATTTTCAAAGTGCTGCAGAGAGACAGGGGAGTGTTAATTCTATTCACTTTCTTCAGGCTTTGAAGAGCCTGGTTCTTGGAACTGAAGCACTAACAGCAAAGTTAAATCAATACGATTTACATTGTAGCACAATAAAAGCATGCAGCTCTTTCTTGGGAAGTCAGAATCCCTGTCCCTGGAAACTTACTTCTTTAAGGAAGGTTTTATTGTTGACCTCAATCCAGTCTTTTCTACTCTGTCTAATCTTATGTTCATTTCTACTGTAGTCTAAGAGAATGGTGATAAAAAACATGACTAGATTTGGAATATTTTCCTAGTTATTTTATGAGATGAGTAATTTCAGACCAGGTACATGCTCCGTTGGGTACACACTGGAACTTCAACAGAAAGGGTTTAATAAGGGATTTATATACTGATATAGAGAAGTTAGCTCAGCAATTTGGATCTGCCCTATTGGTCTGCATCCTCAAAAGAAACCTGCACAGCACTTTCAAAAGGGTGCCTGGGAACTTAAATTCAGAACTTTGCTACTCACCAAAAGTCATGGTCTTAATGAAGACACTGGATTTATGATTTATTACAACAATTTGTAACCCACTACCAAACCTCCTTTTTGACCTGTGGTGACTTAGCAGGGATGTTAACAGGCCACTTCGCCTTGAATGGTCCCTCTTAGACTAAATCTTAATTATGTTAAATAATCTGTTCCACCTTGCATTTAGCTGTGATAGTGTGAGTACCTTTCCCAAACCTGAAGAAGAGCTCTGTGTAGCTTGAAAGCTTTTCACTTTCAGCATAAGCTGGTCCAGTAAAAGATATTGGCTCACCCAACTTGTCACTAATGCTTCAGGTAAAATACTGGCTCACTCAACTTGCCACTCTAATACCCTAGGACTGATATGGCAACAATAACACTGTATATGCCTTTAAACCCCGTTACTTTATAGAAAGCAGTAGTGACTGTAACTACAAAGATTCATTTCTTATTTCTTGGGAAAGTGGTCAGTGAGAGAGCATATTCAGAAACTATATTCCCGGTTAAGAAATTAACTCCTCAGATCTCAGTGTAATTCAGTGATATCTAAACACAGCTGTATGGTAAGAGTGCCAGTATTGGCACAAAATGCATATGAGAAAATTTCCTATTGTGCCAAGACTGTGACATTGTATTCTGCTGGAAATCTATTTGGCTCCGTTTCTTGCATACCTAGCAGATATAGCAGATTGTGAAAATGAATGTTTTCCATTCTCATGGCTGATTTTTGCACGCATCTGTTCACTCATCTAAACGTTAGTTACATGCTGCTATAAGAATGAAAGGCTGTAATTTTTTCTTTAGAAATTGGGAGTGTATTATATCCCACAATTTCTGCTTAAAAATCCTGCACAGAAATTATGAAACACTTGTGTTACTATTGTCTTAGAAAAATCAATGTGATGAGGTATATTTTCCTCTTGTTCTCTATACATATATTCACTCTTGATGCTAATAGGAGTTTTGCATGGGATAGAAGAGAGAGTATGCCCCCACAGAATGTAAAATAATTGTTGTCATGTACTGTAAACATAAATATTTAAACATAACATTTGCATGTAATATTAATAATCTATTACAGCTTATGTCACAAATCCTATAATTTAATTATGGTGCTACAGTCAAATGTCAATTGTCAAGCTACTATAAATATATAACTAGCTTTTGTCTGAACATGTACATCTGTAAATGTCAAATCTTTTTATCTTATAGAAATGATGTGGCTATACACACACACACACACACACACACACACACACACACACACTCTTAACATTTCTTATTTATTGGTTAAAACAACTCTTGCCTTGCAACTAACAATATAATAGACTTAAACAGGGTCACGAAACTAAAGCTAGTTTATATATGTGATGTTCCAAAAGGATCAGTTGTACTGCGAAACTTAAAAAACTGTACATGTATGACATCATTGCTTTTTCTGACATCATTTCACCATGAAAACTTACAATTCTAGGTTAACATTAATAATACTAATTTTGCATAGCATCTTCTATTTGAAGGTGTCTAAATGTTCTACAAACATTAATGTGTGCAGCCTCAACTGTGTTAGCAAGTTTACGAATAAGGAACCTGAGGCAAAGAAAGCTGAAGTGACTTAATCACCTCCCAGGAAATCTATGGCAAATTTAAGAATAGGATACCCAGAGCCCCAAAAACCATGCTTTCCACCTCTGTGTGGCTTTTCAATAACTACCTGATCTAGCTGCTCTCTCCAAATTATTAGTACTGTCTTTATTTTTATTCCCTTCTCTGTTGAGAAGGTTTGTTACTTTATTTGAGACTCATTGTCATGGCACCAAAATTAAAGTGTCCAATCTAAAGGGAAAAGAGGATGAGGCACAGGCAGCAATGGCATCAGTAGACTAATAGTGCCATGTCCCACTGTATGCTTACTGTTTAGTGCATCCAAAGTACTCACTGAGTCCTTGACTTTTATATTGTTCCTCACAGAACATAGTTTCCTTTTCTGGGAGGTAAAATTTAGGGTTCTTCGCTTTTCTGAGTCAACTGTGCTCACTGGTGGCACAAACTGAGTAGTGTCCCAAAAGGAACTAAGTTAAAAAGAGAGTCATTCATCATGCTGTGAAGATCCAAGGAAGTATATTCCAATTATGACTGATTTATTCAGGGTTAAACTGTTGCACTGCAGGGGGACCAGCAGGAGAATTAACACAGAACCACACCAAGCCAGCAGATACTCAGTGGTGTATAGAGTGCTTCCCGGTACAAAAGGCACGTATGACAACTGTATCATACCACAACTGGTTTCAGGATGTGCTCACACAGACACACATCCAAAGGTGCTCCTTACACTTTCTGAGGACTCTGGTGCAAGATGTGAGCATCCTTGTGCTGAGAGGAAGATGAGGTCTGCTTTTGTGACTGGCCATGCACAGGGGCTTAAGGAGAAAGGAGATCCCTGCATAATTCTGGTGTCATTATAGTATTGTGACAAATAGGGTTGCTTCGGTGCTGTGGGTTGTGCATTTCAAGCTTTGGCAGCCAGTTTAAGCACGGTTCTCCCTCCTCCAATCTCCCAGTCCTGCAGTTTTCTGGGGCCTTTCACCCAGGAGCCGGACGCTCCACCCTAAAGGGCCTGGGGCTCTAGCACTCGTCTGGGCTAGCTTGCCCTGACTGATTGTACCTTCTGGTTGCTAACAGCAATGGCTACCAGTCAGTTTTATCTGCCTCTGCTTCACTCTGCCACTCACCTCCACCCAAAGCCTCACTCCTCCAACCACCATGCCCAACACTCTCTAGCTGTTGCCTACAACGGAGGCCTTTTATCTGATGTGGCCAATCACCCCAATTGATGTCGGGTTCTCTTATTGGGTTCAGGCGTTCCAACTGGCCACAGGTGCTCTAACTGGCCTAGAGCAGCCCTGCCCTAGTTACCCTCGATACAGGGATTTACTAAGCCTGGGGCTAATATGTCTACCTCCCAGCACCCACCTGTAGCCTTCAGGCTTGACTCTCTGTCACAGTATTCAGAATCTAGAATTTAAGTCTGCGTTGGCTCATTATCTGTCAGGCTCACCTAGGCTAAATCCTGCTCTGTTACATGGTTGTTCTGGCAAAAAGAGTTTCTTCTCGCCCATTGCCCTGTGCATCCATATAACAACACACCAAGAATCTGCAATGCCTTTTGCTTAAGAATGCTTGGCGAGGGACCCTGGCTAATGTGCTGCATCAGCTAACATGTACATTCATGACTATAGCCATATAGCATGTGCTAGTTGAAAACACATGCTGCCCTTTTTATGTAGCCTCCACTTGCCCTAGTAGCATGTCTCATGACCATTACATGTTGGCATTTCTCAGCTCCATGACTCTCTCTCCCCTGCAACTACACATCAATGGCTCCAGCAAATGAAGAACAGATCCCAACAAAAATTTGGTGTAAGGCCCATTCACCTCCAGGTTGGTCAAAACTATTTTAATAGCCAGTAAAGGAAATGTATTAATATAGATTTATCTTTATTTCTTTTCTACAGAAATAATCAATATAAAGTTATATTTTTATGTGTGGGCTTTACAGCAGAACATAACTTTTTTACTAGTGATTTACAGCAGCACAGGTGTGCGTGGGAAGAACTTGTTTTTATCAAACTTCTTCCATTTCTCTTTTAATATTTGGGCTTCCAAATATCGTTGGCCTTGGATGCAGACAGCCCTTGCCCTCATTGGGGGGCCAGCCTTCCTGTTAGCAAAGTTTCTTTCCATTGATGCGGATCCTGTCTTCTTATTACAGGAGAGTTCAAATACTGATTTATTTATTTTGAAATGCTGAGTGATAGCTACCAATACATAGTGGCCTTTAGGAGTCTACCAAAGACAGTGAATGAGATTTTTAAGGGGACTTAGCCACTGCTGTACTGCTTTGAAAATCTGAACTACTGTACGTCTTCGCCTCTGGGCATGACACACCTAACAATACACTCTCTTGAGCAGTTTCCTCTGGTCATGATCAGAGTAGCATAGACATGATCAATTCTTGTTTGAGTCCGAACCTCTCATGCCAGAAGGAAAAAATGGATAACAAACGATCGAGATAGTGGGCATCTTGTTTGCCTTAGCGCATCCTAATAAAAGAGTTGATTTTTAACCACTTACAGGCTAGAGTTAATAATTCTGATTTAAAATTGACCTTCTATTGAAATTAAAGGAAAATCAGAATGCAAAAAATTATAACTGTTACAGTGTGGCATTCCTTCAACTCCTTGAATCCCTGTATCAGATCATGTTACATGAGTATTTTTAGTATAGCAGCTGCGGATGCCTCCAGTCAGGATTATCAATTGTAACAAGGTCGGTTTCTTGGTCATACTTTTACAGATTTGAGCATTTAAGGCATGGTGCTCTTTAGTTTCTACTAATTTGTTTATATGTTCATTTTTGAGGAATGGCACATACTTTGTTTGGGCAGAATATTGTAAAATGTTCACACCAATATCACACTTTTGTGAAAGTCCATGAATTCTACTTAAATTTTCTGTTTAATATGAAAGTTTTGCTAAATTGGAATGTTATAGCATTCTTTGTTTATGCTTTAATTTGTATACTGGATGTGTCAGAATACTCATTTGTTTATATGTTCCTTTCTTTACTGCCATCTTTTCCTAGGCAGAAAGAACTACGAAGTAATTAGAAATGATAATTTTCTTTTGGCAAGTAAAAACTGTTAATAGTTGGAAAGTTATGTTTTCAGCATTGATTGCTAATAAAGCACACCTCTTTCTGCCAAAATCGTACAATCCAATTATCAACATTTCCCCAGTCTCTCCTTCTCTCTCTGCATGAGCCTTTCTCACAGAACTGGATTCACTTCTGGCTGTTTTGTTCGTGCACTCTATCAAAAAATATTTTCTGCATCTCTAATGCCATCAAGATATGCTTGACTAGGACTATCAAAATCACTGAGAAGTAGTGTTTTAATGCAGAGTTCACCATGTCTGTGGATGCAGCAATTGAACAAATGAAAAGTCAGCTAGGAATTATACCATGGTAGTTTGTTAGAATACTGAATTAGTCTTTATAAGAGAGATTGGTATAAATGGAGGATTCTCATAAATGTGCCAATTCTGAAATGTGACTGGTTAAAACACAAAATATTTTTTACGTATCTGTACAGTCATACTCACAGTTATAGAATAGGGTACAACCTATTTAAAATGATTTGCATTGAAGAAGGCCCAGAGATATGTCTTATTGTTTTTTGGTTGGTTCTTTTTTGGGAGACATGGTGTACTTTGAGAAGTCCTGGTTTAGCTAGAAGAAGAAGAAGAAGAAGAAGAAGAAGAAGAAGAAGAAGAAGAAG
>ML681993.1:8317010-8368531 GCA_007922195.1 Podocnemis expansa | reverse complement strand
AGAAGAAGAAGAAGAAGAAGAAGAAGAAGAAGAAGAAGAAGAAGAAGAAAGATTTCTTTTTATTGCATTGATAGCTGTAGCAACTTGTTATCAAATGAGAGCCCCTATTTTGATACTATATCATCTATCACATTTCTAATGTGCTGTCACCCTGCTATACTATCCCTGGTATCATAGCTAACACTAGTTTAGGGGGCTGAGAGACAAATATGGACAAACCAGACTATGGATTTAAAAAGCAAAAGTATGAATGAAAATGAGAAAGAAAAGTGTTAAGGAAAGAAGTGAGGAGTCCATGTACTTCTCACCTCATTTTCAGAACCATTGTTCATTTGAGTTCCAAAGCCATATCTCTTCCATCCAAGTTTGATCTCCCATTACTTTTATTCTTGAAAGCTGTTTAAATCAGAAATAACCATGAAACTGATTATTTACATTTAAATTATACTAAGGGAAAGTGCCCCCAATACCCTTAGTTTCTGTCCCCCGCCCCATTTTGAGGATTTTCAGCTTCTTGCATAAATAATTATTTTATATTCCTCAATTTGAGTGTTTGTCACACAGTGTTAGGGCTGAATTAAGGCGGGGGCTTTAGGGGCTGCAGCTCCTGGCCCTGCCCTAAAGGGGGCCTCAGAGCCCCCCAAAAATCCAGCCCAGCCAGCATGAGTGGCCAGCTGCCTCTGGCCTTCAGTCTACCTGCCCAGCTCCTGGGCTGGCAGGTCTGCTCACCAGCCAGCCTGGGGATGGAGTAGGAGTAGCATGGCCTGTGGCACACCTCGCCCAGCCTCTAGCACCAGTGTCGGCTTTTGCCAGTCTGTGCCTCAGAATCCTCCACAGACTCCCTCCAGCTCCTGCTGCAGTAGTGCTGGCCCATGGCAGCACTGGTTGTGGCCCCTTTAATCCCCTCTGCATCATCAGCCAGGGCCCTAGAGCCCCTGACCCTGCCCCCAGTATGGGGGGGACAAAGTGGGGGTCCACAAGGATGGGCCCCCCTGAGGGCGTTGATCCAACCCTGCACAGTGTCCCACATCTGGGACTTGGCAGGTTGAGTGGTACAGAATAAAATGTAAATTAAATTAAGTTATTGTGCCTTTAAAACAAATTGATATTTCAGTGAGCTTATGGGTATGGCCTCGTGATCAAGGAGTATTTGTAGAGAACTAGGAGGTACGTACTGGAGTGGACATTCAGCTGACTGTGTAAGGCTAGGTCTACATACAAATTTATATTGGTATAACTATGTCACTCAGGTGTCTGAAAAATCCACCCCCCACCCCTCCGAGTAATGCGGTTATACCTACCTGAGCCCTGGTGTAGACTGTGCTATGCAAGTAGAAGAGCTTCTCCAGCTGAGCATCTCACATCAGTGTAGTGCTGTTTTCATTAAAGTGCTACAATGGTGTCGTTGCTGCAGCTTTTAAATGTCAACTTGCCTTAAAAGTGGACAGTTGACAGCTAGTATTCATCTTTGTGGGGAAAAGAAGCAAGGAGTCCTGTGGCACTTAAAGACTAACAGCTTTATTTAGTCTTGAATTTAGTTAGTTTTTAAGTGCCACAGGGCTCCTTGCGTCTTTTGCTGGCCTAGACTAACACAGCTGCCCCCTTTGGGTGTTTATGGGGAAAGCTCATTCCACATATAATTCATTTCATTGCTTGTAGTGTTTGTGCATGTTAAAATTTAGCAGGGAAGCTGAGTATTAAAAATTAAAAAAATATTGACCCATCTTTTTTTTTGGTGGGGGGAGATGCAAAGCACTCAAAGGAATCATTAAGATTCATTAACGTTAAGGCTGGTGTGGAGTTGTGCTAGCGGCAGAATGCAGGCCAATGAGCCCAATTTATTACTGGTGGAACTATACTGAAAATCACTGAATTACATCAGGAATAAATTTGGCTGAATATGTTAAGCCAGGGAATTCAGATTAGAGAGTAACTGTTTTGAATGTTTGTGATGAGCTGTTCATTACATCTGTTTCCCTTGGCTGCTGATTTAAAATAATTGACAGATGAAATGTGAAATACAAAATTCTCCTCTCACATACTTGGATCCATTTTATTTCATACCATGTGTTACACTACTGGAAAGAGACTAGAATCTGTAGCTCTTATTTACTACTTCAGTAGCATAAATATAGAATACAATACCTTTCAGCATAATTAGTGTTCTAACATCAGGTCTGTGATAGGTCATTCCAATTAAAGACCCCCCCCCCATCTGTAAAACCAACTAAGCAAGCAAATACCATTTTTGCTAGTTAGAGGAGAGATTAAAAGTGGGCAGCCTAAGTCTTCCAAACTGAACAGTCTAAACCAAGTGGTAGGTGACAGACTACAGAACAGTGGCTCCCAATCTTTTTGGCTCGAGGGCCACAAATATCATTTTTACAACCCTCGAGGATCACTAGTTCCTGCCAGCAGGCCACCCCACACACACACACACTGCAGCCAGACAGAAGGAATTCTGCAAGGAGGCTGCATCTTTGGGGATCTCCCTTTTCCCTGGCTTCAGCGGGGAAACTGCATGTTTCTTGTAGCCCTGTGTAACCAGGGTCCCTAGGCACTGACTCCCTTTGGCAACCAGGGGGACAGAAGATCAGTGCTCCCCTCCTTCTGGCTCCAGCAGGGACCCAGCATCTAAGAACGCATGCAGAGCACTTCATTGTGTTACCTGTTATAGCCAGGGGAAGGGAAGAGTGGTCTTCCATCCCCTTGGCTGCAGCAGGGAGCCTACATCAGTCTTTTAGCATCACACAACACACTCTGCCTGAATCCTTAGGCAGCGACTCCCTTCTGCAGTCAGCAGAAGGGAAGCTGTTGGCCACTTTGAAAGTCCCTGAGGGTCACTTTTTGTCCCCAGGCCCACGTTGGGACTGGGAACCACTGCTATAGAGTCTTCCAGTACTCTTTCTTGAGTTCATGCTCATCCCTTCTTGGGATAATCCAAGGTTTTCACCATTTGATGGCAGTTTTGGTGCCCTATATGCAATAAATCTGGTGGCCTCAGTGGAGTTCACAATGAATAATGCTGCAGAGCATAAAAATCAGCAACACAATTAGTGTTTGTTTGGCAGCTTTTTTGCAGTGTTGGCACAGTAGCCAAGGGTTAAATGGGCACAGAGACTGATCTGTGCCTTCCACCCAGAGATGGTTCCACTATCGCAGACGTGAACAATAGTACATTATAGGGGAAGTTTTCACTGTACCTTGTTTTAAAGAAATAAGGTGTTGTAGTAAGGAGTGATCTTTAACTAAGTCTGAAATAAAGGTGATAGGAAAAAAAATTTTTTGCACCACTCCAGCCATCTGATGGACCCCAGAGGGAGTCCTAGACCATCCTGCATGAATAGAAGATGGCAATAACACATAGCCTTAAAGCTAGGAAGAATTCCCCTCTTATGACTCAAGCGCTTAGCTGGAAAGATGATGGCCTTGCACTCTGAATGAAGAACTTGACTGAACCCCCCCTTGAGACCCAATCATCCCCTTTCATTAATCAACTCAAGAGGCTGAAGGCAGTGCTTTCCTGCAAGAACTGAGGGTGCTTCCTTCACAGTGCTCAGTCTCATTCTTTGCCAACCAGAGGAACAAGGGGTTAGAATTGCATATAAAACTCTGGTTTTCTCCGTGACTTTGCAGAGAGCACTCACGATAGTGCATGTTTATAAATATTATCTATTTGGTTTTCCCAGCATTAGAAGTTTTGTTCTTACTCTCCATCCCTCTTCTTCGTTCCTTTGTCAGAAGCGTTGGGATACAATGAATTCTTTTCTACACAAATAGAAACCTGGATGTGGGTTCTGAGGGCCTGAGGTCTGTCCATCTTATTTTGGTAAATACATCACCAGCATGACTCAGTCACTCTTTAGCTGCCTGGGGAGTAAGATCTACAAGGCATCCATAATGATAATCCTTTCTCATTATGGTGCAAAGTGTTGCTGCTGTGAGAGAAGACAAACTAGTCAACAGCAGGTTTTTATAGCTGTGTATAGAAACTACTTTCTATCACTTTTTAATAAACCTTCTTATCATAAGTGTCTATAGGCAGTATACATTCAGTTACAGCAGTAATAAACAAACAAACCAAAAACTTTGCCAGGAAGATAGTGTGAATTTTCTCTGTCTAAGCAGTGTTTTTAAAAATACAAAAATGCAGCAAGTAATTGTATACAGAAACAAAACTTGTTTATACAACCAGTGGAGAGACTTTTGTAATATTTGTAATAAAAAGAACTCTTCATATTTTGTCTAGTTGCTTGTCCAGTATCTAATTTCTTGTGTTCTAAGGAAGATACTGGAACTGCGTAATATTCGCTGTGTCTTACTTTAGTCATGGGTAAGTTTTTTCATGGTTATAGTTAAAGCCCTGTGCGTCTACAAAATTTATATCTTTATCCAATCAGAACTGCAGATATGGTCCATGGGTATCCGCATGCATGAATGTCAGTACCTTAGGCTCTACAACCCACTACTGGACTGGGTCCCACCCTTGGTTTGAAAACTACTGCATTACAGGAGTGGAGTAAACATTCTTTGAGGCAGGATGGGATGACATACAGTTGGGGGAAAAGAGTTCATTGAGACTTATTTTTTGTATAGTATCTAAAGGAAGAATGCAGCTGCATGTCAAATTGAAACCCACTGGTCAAACGAATTTTACTTTGCCCCAAATCTCTCTCATGTCATATGGTTTCATTTATCTCCCAGAATGGCAGATTCTGGGTCAAGCCCTTTACACTATATTTCCTAAGTGTTTATCCATTCTGTGGGCCCTATCCTGACATCCTTACTCTGCAAATAGTTCCAGGGAAGCCTATAGGGCAACTTGGAGAGTATGGCATTATTCAATTTGAGAAAGAATGAGGGTATTAGTAAGAGTCTTTGGAGTCACAATTAATCAATAATATTAGCAACATAATGTTCTACCCATTTAGAGAGATTTCATAATGCTTAAACAATGTACCTAAAGTTTACATATCTCAAATATTTCCATCCTTAAAAATGTGACCTATCCTTTTCCCAGAGTTTAAAGACAAGAGTTGCACTTCCTGAGGGAATTTTTGGATTGATTCTAACGTGTGTCAGTGATTTTCATCCTGTGTGAACATCCCACTTGGCTCTGGGCTAATCTGCACACTCTTTGCTTTTTAGGGGGCAGAAAATCAAATATTGTAGTGGAAGCCAAAGTCAGTTTATTCTGTACAAGCACAGGCCTTGGGACGATCTCTTGAAACCCATCCCCCTAGAGAGAACAGTTGTATGGCCCCATACTGTTTAATGAAATTAGAAGACACAACTCTTCTGCATGATACCGCTCTACATAGAATGTACTTGCTAAAACTATGAGGTTCAGTTATCTGATAAAAAGAATGACAGAGAATTATAAATCCTTTCAACAGTCTTTGGGATTTCTGCTGGGAGAGTTGGAAAAAAGAAACACATTTTGACTACAAGATTCTTCTTTACTTGTGTGATTTTTACCTAGACAGAAAAATTGTTGCCCCTTATTAGGTCTGAGAGTCCTCTTTAGTGCACTTTAGGACCAGTGTCCTGTTATCAGGTGCTTGAAACTTCATGAAATTTTAGTGTAGTTGCTGCCGAGCTGTCATAGCAAATGGATACCAGCAGCAGGTAAACTCATCTGAATAACACTGGGCTTAATCACCTGTCCTGTGAGAAAATCCTGTAGCTGTTTCTCTCCTATCATTCTAGCTGGGAATACGACTTGACCTCTCCTCAGTGGAAGAGGGCACAAAACTAGTGACCAAACCCTTTGGATCCTGAGGATCTGTATAGATGCTAGGAGGCTGTTGGGACTCTAAATCAAACAGGCCTCCGGTTTTTTGTTCAATCTGGATTTTTGCTGACCCCACTTTTCCCCCTGGCAATACAGTTCCACTGGAGTCACATTGTCAGAGAGTCTGCAGATAGTTGCTATGCCTGAGATCACCCTGTAAGGGAGAGAATTAGGCCATGGCGATGGAAATATAACATGACTTGGGGCAACATTTCTGACACCCCCCCCCACAACTCCAGTCTTCACAAGGCCAAGCTGAAGATTATGTTCCCCCACCCTGTCCAGTCCTATCTCCTCATGTTCTCATCTGCCTCCCCTCCTTCCTCCCAAATATATATGAGTCTGAACTCATGGAGCTCTCTCAGTAGGGTGCAGGGGAAATAAGGAATGTCTCCACAAAGGCAACTAAATCCTTCACCCCAGCCTGTCCACTTGACTCACCACATCTGGAGGCTCCATAAGTATATCTAAAGGGGTACAATTTGGCTCTCTGCTCTTGTCTTTGATTGGAAGATGGAGCAGTATGACCATATTTTAGCGGTTCCCTGCAAGACCCTCTTTCTGAATGACAGATGTCCCTGCTAAAGCAGGGCTAGTCAACCTTATGTTTTGTGTATGAAAGATGTTTCCTAAATGATTGGGTTTTTCTCTCCAATTCTCTGTATTTAAAAAACAACAAAACAGTATTATTTCTTACATGTCTTTGTAGTCATAATAGAATGAGAGGGAAACTTGTCTTTTTCCCCCTCCTCTGAGGAGTAAAATGTATACACTTTAATAACAAGATGTTCTCAGTAGGGAGCATGAATCTATCATTGGCTCTTACTGCAGGCAACACAAACTGAAAATCTGAAAGGAAAAACTACGGCACAGAGAGGAGTAAGTGACTTTGAGATGCAGAGGGAGAATGCAAGTATTTAGACCATATCTGTAGCTAGAAAGCCAGTGATGAAAGGCTTTCTCCTTTATATTTTCCTTTTTATTTTATTTTTTATAGTGCTATACAATACAAACATTACAACCTGGCTGACTCCTGCAGAGATGCTAGGCACTAGCATTGTGTCCAAAAATTAGCTTTATACATATGCTAAATTAAAGATTGGCAGCAGCAACAGCACAAATCCCATATTGGCAGCTGTTTGCAAATCCTGTATTGGCAGTCTTCTCAACATGAAAGAAGAGAGGAAATACAAAGGGCAAAAAGCCCAAGAGACTCTATCAAATAGCACTGAGTGCAACTTATAAAATATATGTATGAACAATTACCAAGCTACTTAAAATAAAATCTTTATCTGCAGCAAGCCCAAGTTAAATAAGGAATTCAAAGGGTCCATTCCCTATTTCTGGAAAAAAGTCTTTCTTCTCAGTTCTCAGAGATCCAACTTTAGCTCTGACATTATTGGGTTGCAGCTACACCAGTTTAGATGAGACTGCACACATTTTTACACAAAGGATGAATCTGACTCAGAAGACCAGATTCTTCTCTCACTGATATCACTGTAAATCAGAAGTAACTATTCAGGTCACCGGAGTTACATTCTAGCACTGGTGTAGGTAAAACAACATCAGGACAGCGTGTGTGGATAATGTGATTCAGTTACACCTTTTAATAAAACGTACATTGGACTGACTGTTTGTGGAAAACTTTGGGTTTTTTAATTGAAGTGACAGGTGTATTATTCACTTATCTACAATCCTGAAGTGTTTTTGTTTTGTTGTACCAAGTTATTTCCAAATACTCTTTTTTAAGAATGTTTTGGAGCCATCATCAGAGAATTTTGTTTACATACATGTATGCATGGCAACAGTTTCTCCTGCATGTGTACATTCTGGACATAATGCTTAGCTCCTTTGACCTTGGTTATTAATTCTAAACCACACTGCTTCCAGCTTCTCTCCTGAGAAACTGCTGAAGTTTATATCTTACCAGTCTTCAGAAGCAATTCCTCTAAACATTTTAGCCTTGATTTGCATCCTGCCTAGAGTTTCATAGTCATGCATGCAACCAGAAAACTTAATGTAGCCCCTTTTTGCCCAGTTTCTCAATATTTAGAACCTTGCTGGGTTGTTTACATTAAGAGGAAAAATTGATGATAGATATTTCTTTGATGCAAGCTGTGACAGGGTTCACTCAACAAACAGCAGCTCCTGCTGGTCTTCAAAGGGATTAGCCCCACGAGCTATTGCACGCGCTTTAGGTGGTACCTCTTCTGTTGTCATCTCCACCTGCAGACCTGCCCCAGTCCAGAAATCATTCTCCTGTGGCTGATTGGGACCTGGGGGGCCCAGGCCCATCTACTACTTCCTATCCCATCCAGGGCCCCTGTAGAAAAGAGCTTGTTGCTGTGTCTCCTTAACTTCCCTCAGTGCTCTTTCAGTTTGCTAAGCCACTTCAACATGGCTCCAGCACCTTAGTCACCCTTACCTCAGAGCTTTCAAGCAGCAAGTCCCAGCAGCTAACCAAGATCTGCCTCTTGCCCCACTCCCACCTCCTTGCCTGCCACCAGTAACTGGTCTGTCTAAGGTACTGCTACTGCTGTTCCTGCAGCTTGCTAGGAACACTGTTCTCACTCCAAGGGCCACAACTGGCCCCTGTTCTGCCCTGCAGCTCCTTTAATACTAGGCTGTCGGGCTCTGATTGGCTTCTTTAGGCAGTCTCCCTGCAATTGGCTGCTTCCTGAACAGCTTCCCCAGGCTGCTAGGAGGACTCATCTCCCCTGCTACTTTCTGGAATGGGGTGTGGCAGGCTCCTGAGGCCTCTGTTAACCCCTTCCATTTGTGTGTGATGCGTACACCCCATCATACACGCCTTCAGAGATTGAACACAAAGTCCTATTCCATGAATACACACTAGGATGCAGTTTCGCTACTCACAATTTCTGGCCTGCCTTTTGAGCCAGCACTCTGGCCAAAAGGAGTTCTTTCTCTCGACTTCCTCTCAGGGCCATGTTATCAGTGCTTCTTGGCTTTTCCATGGCTCTTCTGGCTCATTTCCGGCGCTCAGTCTCAGGAAAAGAACACTTATGTTCCCTTAGTTAGTTTTTGTTCGTGTGGTAAGTGCTTTGGGCAGTGGCTTCTGTTTCAGCTATCAGGCACCATAAAGGAGCTTAATTTCTTCATCCATGTCCAAGCACATTTGTCAACTTCAATGAAGTCTGTAATTGCCACACATGCTTGATAGCAGTCTCCAGGTCCCTCAAGCATGACAGGGGATATTTTAGCATAGGTTCCCGTCGCTGCTCCCACATAGTAGTAGTGCAAATGAAGAAAAGGGGACTGTCTTCAAAATAATCACTTCAAACCTGGCCCCAATACAAGGCTATACCAAAGGCTGATTTCCAAAATCTCACAGTGGAGGAATATAGACAGCATGTTAGAAAAGGCCTTTACCTGTCCATGAAGTGCCTTTTGTTTTTCCAGGTATGACATCCTCATATATCATTTTGATATCACACTCTCTGCTTGCTTCCTCACATTTAACTTTGGGACATCACCACCACAACCCTCTCTTCCTGTTTTTCCCTTTCTCATCAGAATTGACAGCATTTTCTTCAGTCTCAACAGCTCTCACAAACATCTCTTCATTAACTTGGATTTAAGCTATCTTTGCTGAATTTTTGGGGCTCCCACATAACTCTCTTCAGAGAAAAAAAATTACTTCAGGACTGACTAATTCCTTATCTGAAAAAGATTTCACTTCTGCTCCATATCTTGTTTGAACACTTTTTACATTCTCGAAGAGTTTGACAGAAATAAACTCCTCAAGCTACTGCAGCTCTGGACAATACACTGTGTGTGGGTGGGTGTGGGTGGGTGTGGGTGTGTTTTGCCAGCTCTCACAAAATGTTTTGCCAGCTCTCACAAAATGCTTATGACTTTCATGATTATGGAGCATTTTTGCTGCTTTCTTGTGAGACATGCTGAGCAGCTTAGCGTTTAGGCGGTGTAGGTGCTGATGCTGCTAGAACCGTCCACTAAATAGCATCAGTGGCAGACTGGTCCCCATTCAGGTTGCAACCAGCAGAAGCCGCTGCAGAGCTTGCCTCTTCCTTTATGGAGTATACTGTTCCCCAGCTGCATCCATGCTATAAACAGCAACAAAGCAGCAGCCCATGGGGCAGGCAAGGGGCAGAGCCAGGAGCGGGTCAGGAGTAAGCAGCAGAATCAGGTTCAAACCACTCTCTTCATTTCCTGATGAGTGCTACACTTGAAAGGAGCATAAGGTGACCAAGGAGGTAGAGAGACTCATCTCCAGGACTTCATGCTCCTTACTAACTGAACATTGCCCCCTCCTCCATTGTTGCTGGGAACCAGAGAGCAGGGACAGTGGGCCAAGGAGCTGGACAGAGGACAGGAAATATATGGTGGGTACAGAGATGGATGGGGACAATGTGGCAGAACAAGGGCAGAGATGGGTATAGGCATGGTGGAGGGAGCAAAACGGGGATAGTATCTGGGGCAGTGTGAGAGAATAAGGGAGGGACCTGGTGATGGGAAATATTGTTGGGGAAATATCTTAATATCTTCTCCATGAGTCAAAGGGAGGAGAGAAACGGGATACAAATGCACGCGCCCTCTGAGAGCTCAAAAATCAGCAACAGGCCAAAAATAAATAAGATTTTTTTTAAAAAAAATCATTTTTAAGGTGATTGCATGTTTTTTTCTATAGTCTGTCTCTTGCTTTTTTAATTTCTAGGGTTAGCAATGCTGCTTCTTTTAAGTATAGCGAGTGAGATTTTCAGTCTTAACTACACTGAATAACATTGTAAGCATGTCAGATAAAAGGTGAATGGAAAAGATCAATAGTAAAATCTCTGCAGTCCCAAGGTTTGTAATCCAAGCATTGCAGACAATAAGCTAAATATCTAAATTCCAGTTAGGATTTTGTACCACTACAAATCTTCTTTCAGCTGAAGCTGATAAATTAGTGCTAAGTTATTAATTAACCACAACGCCTAAGGTCATGTTGGTGCTTAATGGAAGAGAGTCACCTCAAAACCTTTTCTCTCACCAGCATAAACTGATCCAATAGAAGACATTACTTCACCTACCTTGTCTCTTAAATACACTACAAGACGTTATTTTAATATTATGGAAAAACAGAATCATTTGACAGACTCCTCTTTGCCTCAGTCCTACTTATTCAATATTGGAACAAGGAGAAGTGGATGTTATATCATCTGTTTCCTTTAGAGCAGGTGTCTCAAACACACGGCCCATGGGCCGCATGCAGCCCCTAAAGCTATTTCCTGCGGCCTGCAATGACACGATTGTTGCTGATATTTGCAATATCATTGTATGGAAAGGTTTCAGTGGTGCAGCCCTTGGGCTAACATACTAATCCTCATGTGGCCCTCTACTAGTCCTCATGCAGCTCTTGGTAGAGATTTGAGTTTGAGACCCCTGCTTTAGAGTGAGCATTGGATACATCTGAGTTCCTTCTATTTGCTCATATGGTGGAGGGTTCCTCATTTCAGTGCTTGTTCGTAAGGTTCTTTAGCACATGCAGTGAAAGTAAATTATATTTTTCTTGATTTTTCCACAGCTCTATTTTTGTTCAGTCTTTAAACTTTTGATCCCAGAAAGATATAAAAATATCTCACCATGTTCCAAACTTGAATCTTAGTTTTAGCATAAGATAAATTCTTTTCTTGAATCTTCAAAGATGACAACATATTAAGTCAGCCTGTCATCTCCCAGCCAATACAGGATGGTACATTATAGACTTGCTACTATTTTATCCAGTTTTAAATGCACCAGCAATCAGTTTCAACCATTTCTCTTAGCAGACTATTGCATAAATGAAACAATCTCACTTTTACAGGTTTTTTTTCCCTTACTATTCATCCAGAAATTTTACATTCTTGTTTATTCCATTGTACTAGTTATAGTCACTTTTCACTGTGCTAAATAATTTCTTCACTCAGTGTTTATTCAAGTGTTAGTAGATGTTTATCATGTCTTCCATCTGAGTCATAGCTTAGCGAAGTTATCCATATTTAATTCTCTTAGTCTTTCATCTTTACATCAACCCTTCCAATCCACATTTCTTCCTCACTTATGAACTTCTTCCAATTTATCCCTCTCTTGCTGTTAATGAGATGCCTGGAATTGGGGGAAAAATACTCCAGGTGTGGTTGCACCAAAGCTGTATAGGAAACGTTTAGCTCTCCATTATGTGACATATTGCCCACTGAAGGCCATTCTCACTGGTCTTTTTTGCTACCATGTCCTATAGAAAATTCTCATCTAATGTGCTACCCTGTATTAGAACTGCATTATTGCTTTGCTGTCTTATCTTTCTCATTGGTTATTTGTGGATTCAGATTCTAGTTCTAATCTCTCAGTCCCTCTGTATTTCTCATTCTTTACTGGTGTTTACAGTTCCTTACATTTTAATGTCATTCATGAGTTTCATTAAAATGTTGTTTATTTCTTCTTCCAGGTCAATTGGTGAAGATGTAAATAAGCAAGAAATAGATGCCTACAAGACCACAATAGGCATTTCCCTTATTATTTTGCCATTAAGTAGTGTTTGGCCATTTATTTTTCTTTATGATCTATTTGCCAATCTTGCTATCCATGGCAACTTGAAGTTCCTTTTTCCCCTGCAGAATGAATTTTAATTAAAAGAGAGATTTGAAATCAAATGCACAAATTGCACCAAAAAGACAAGAAAGTCTTGAAGGCTTAAAATCTCTTGCCGCTTGCAATTCCTTGCATTGCAATTCTGACTCTACAACAATTTTTCTTCCCTAATTCCCTTCTGCAAAGGCTTCATGTTGTAAGTGTATATAATTGGTATTGTGTAAGATGGGAGTAGCTGATCATCAATTCCAGTGTCCTGTCAACTTTTTCATTTCAGACTGGTGTTTGAAGGCTTGGGGGTGGAAAGGATTCATACTGCAGACACCAGATCTGATTCTGTAACTCTTTTACTCAGTAGAGCTGGTCCCTCTGTGTGTTCCAAAGCATAGCACTTCCAGAATGACAAAAAATAGATTTTATTGCTTTTTACTTTTGTTAGCCCTACAGTATCAGTTCACCACTGAAAGAGAGAGAGGGGGTTGGATTCTCTTATGGTTCATCCATCATCAATAGAATTTTTAACTGATTTCCAGTAATATGGCCAAATTCTGCTTTTGGTTACACCTGCACAATCCAGTAAGAGATAATGGATTTGCTGATGAATAACCTAAGGCAGAATCTGAAGAGAATTTGACCCTGCGCTGTGGGCTCAGTATTACTGATGATGCTTGTAATTCAAGCCAGAAAGAACATAACATGTGCTTGCTGGAATCCTCAGTTTGCAGTGCTAGCAGTTAGAAGAAAATCTTCTTCCTTGTAAATGGAGAAATTTGATCTAGAAGTCACTAAATAACAATAATCATGAAGCCCCACAGTGCAGTCTATAAAGTGTGCGTTTTCAGAGTAACTTTATCCAGGAATTTTGTTTATTTTGTTTGTTTTGACTTACTTAAAATGCATTCTTTCAGCACTCTGGGGAGTATTTTAAATAAGTTTAAATAAATAAATGAATGGTTCTTTGTCAGTAATAGAGCATGAAATCTCCTTCTTACTTCCAGGCCATTGAAAAATATCAGTCTAACATGATATTCCACTTTCTTCTGAAGGGCCCTTGTTAGCATAATGTTCTTACGATGATAAATGTTGAGATTTTCCACAGTAAGAAAGGATTATGTATTTTGAGTGGAGTAGCAGCTACTAGCTAGGAACACGCTTGGTGCACAAGACACTTCATATCCTGAAGTGATGGGTGGAGTACATTTTGGCCAAAGACATTGAAGCATACTCCTGTGCCATGGGTCTTTGAAACCATGATTTAGAAATGGGACTTCACAAATAGCATTTGTGCAAATGAGTGCGTACACAGAAGAATTCTTGGACCAGAATATGTCTTCCTTGGAAGAAGGAAGGGTTGAGTCAAGTCTTTTTGGATTAAAATATGTAGATATAGAAGCTCTCAGTTATCTGGTAAATAGAAATCTCAAGCAGAGTTTGTCTAAATGGCACCATAGTCCACTACCAGGGAAAGAGTGAACTGTACTGCGTTCTAACATATTGCACTCTAACTTGCCCCATGTAAACCCTTGCTGTTGAAAACAAGGACATTTGTTTCATGTTGATGTAGTCCCTTTGCAAACAGGCTTAGCTTAATGCCAAGTAAATACTTTATGTTTGCACCAACAAATTCTCTATGGGGCAGTTGGAGTGCAACACATTAGGGCCCTCTGCAGTTCATACCCCACAGCAGCAGCATCATAGACAAATGCTGAGATTCTTAGTTCACAGAAATTTAGTAACTCTCTCTAATATCAAAGCCCCATTGCAAAGGGCTGCAGTTCCTCAATCCTTCTGACAATTAAGCCACTATTATTTCGGTGCCTAAATATGGATTTAGGAGTCTCGATTTAAGCAAAAAGCTTGAAATTTTTCCTTATTTACTTCCTTGCCGAATATGTTTTTCTTCCTAATTTTCTCGTTAAAGACAGATTTTTAAAGGCATTGCAGTAGCTTAGCAATTTTCAATTTAATGATGAATTTGTCTCGTTTCTTTTGTAGTCAAATACTACAATGAATCCTGTAATCCCATAGTCATTGTCCAGATGAATAAACTTCAGATTTAAAGATGCATTTAATTCTAAGCCTCCTAACTAGTTTCTCAGAAAGCACAAGCATGATTACCATGAAATCTGAACATGACATTAGCCAATATAGTGAGTAAAATAATTAACACATTATGTAAATTAGAGCTAATTTGTGTATGCTTATTAGTTAAGATAAATGTCACAATTCAACTGAAAATATGTATTACATCATCCCAGATCATTAAAGCTATCAGCTTCATTCTCCACTGTTTTGCACATTGTATAGTAATTTACACCTGTGCACAAGGAGTGCAAAGTGGGTGTGAAATGCTGTCAAATCAAAATAGTAGAATTTTACAACCACTTTACACAAGTGTAAATGACAAATAAGGTTCAAGGTGATGGTGCCTGACATGTTTTTATGCTACAATTTTAAGGACAGAATGTAATCTTCAGAATTAAGGCAAATATTGTCCTACACCTTTATATATTCTTCAGATAAATGTTATATATTATATATTTAAAGGTACATATGAAAAGACAAGAGGAGTATGTTTTGCACTGCTACCTAAATCCTGTATTGCATTAAGAACATTTCTATGAAGGATGAATATGACCCACAAAGTGCAACAGAATCTAAACTGAGAAGGAGAAACCAAAGAAAAGCAAAAGATTTAAGGAGAAGAGACGATGGTTAAGGTCATTACATTATTCTGACCCCAGTTGCTAGGTTTGAGATTAAAATTAGCCCTTTTAAAATTTCACCTCAAATCATGTTTTTTGGAGTTCTCTAGTTAAAGACTCACAATTCCTAAAAGCACGTACTTGCGTTCATTCCCAAAACATCAAAGAATTAGCCTCTTTTTAAACTTTACACATAAGAACAAGATCCAAAGGGGCAGCCATGTTAGTCTAGTTCAGTAAAACAAACAAGGAGTCCTGTGACTCTTAAAGACTAACAAATATTTGACAAAGTGGGATTTTCTCCCATGAAAGTTTATACAAGAAATATATTTGTTAGTCTTTAAGTGCCACAGGACTCCTTGTTTGTTTTACATAGAAAAGTTACTTTCTCTTTCTCTGGGGAAAAACTGGCAGAGCTGACAGGTTTGAACAGGTATTTCTACTCTCTGATGCTGCTTAGAGTGGCTCCCTCAGAACCAGCCTGGACACTGGGGAGTATGAGACTGAGCAACTAGAGCAGTGGTTCCCAAGTGGTGTGCTGCGCCACACTGGTGTGCCACAGCAACACCCAAAGTGTGCTGAGAAAATCTGGGAGAGTTAGAGTTAGAGCTCCCTCCCTGCTCAGCTCAGCCACGTGGGCTGTGCAGGGCTAGCAAAAAGCAGTAACGGCTTTTGGGGTAGGTGAAGCAAGCAGCCGCCTAGGGCCCCAAGCAATAAGGGGCCCCATCCTCAATTTGGTAGACAGAAATGAAAGCATAGAAAAATATAGAAATTGTTCCCATCTAGCAGAGCTAGTAGGGCTGGACGCCTAAGCACTTTTCACTCTTGGCTCATCAAGGCAAACTATCATTAGGATCTGTGCTTCATCTGAATTGCAGATTTCACCACTATCTGCCCATCACCTTCACATTGACATGTTTAAAAAGCAGGAGCAAGCAACAGACAGCACAATAGTAGGAACTTTTTCCTTGGGCTCAGCTTTTAATTCCTCAGTGTGGCCGTTTATTCTGCTGTTTTTTAATTTTGTGAAATATTGCCTTTTCCTTTTCTTTTTTACCTCTTCTTTTGCCTTTTCCTTTGACTTTGTGACAATTTTTAGTTTGGCTTTGGTTAGATCAGTTTACCAGGTAGGTCCATATAGGCTGCTACATATAAATACAGTGCTGCCCTCTTAGACAATCATTACAGCTGTGTGTGATATCTATGCTGTATCTTTTTTTTTGTAAGTAATTTTTTAGCTTCTTCTGTACTTACTATTTAATATTTTTGAAGGGGCAAGAGTCTTATAAACTTGAGTACTTCAGAGAATTTCACTAAAATTTGGTGTTTTTCATTTATAGCTACACACTGGGAAGCTTTTTTTAACTTATTTTTATTTATTATAATTATTGGTATTAAATGTCTAGTGCACATAAACCCAAGCCTATATGAAAAATTTGTAAGATTTGACTGCCAAAATTTTAAATGTGGTATTTCTTATCTTTGAGCCATCATTAATGTTACCACTTTTTATTTATTAATTAATGCTCATACTTTTAAAATTTTTTTTTAATTTTCATTTTAACGTTGTAGTTCAGCATTAGCTCATTTATGTTAAGTGAACAATGATCAACTTACAAGCTTCATGATGGGAAGATCTTTAAAAATATCATACCCAAGAATAATTTATGAGTTCCAGAGGGATAGTCATGTTAGTTTAGTTCAGCAAAACAAAAAAGGAGTCCTGGGATGTCGTGTGGGGTGGTTAGGGCTGCAGGGGCAGACTGGGGCCGCAGGGAGGGTAGTGGGGGAGGCCAATAGTGAGCCCTTTGAGGGGCCCCACAAAGTAGTTTGTGGCAGGGAAGCAGCTCCCAGCCTGTCAGTAGCCTGCAAACAGCCAAGGTAAGGGCTCTGAGGGGGGCTTGTGGGGTTTGTGGGGGCCAGGGGGTATGTGTGTAGCAGAGGTGGGTGGGAGTGGATGTGTAGCAAGAGGGTGCGTAGCTGAGGTTGTGAGTTGGCTGTTTGGTTGTGGGTGCGTGTAGCTGGGGGGTGAGCTGGGGCCTGAAGGGATAGTTCTGGCCCCTGCAGTGATGGGAGGGTCCATCACAGGCAGCACGGGGCTGGAGGAGGGGGGAACAGGACCCACTGGGGTGGGAAGGAGCAGCCGTGGGGTGAGGATTTGCCCTGGGTGGCAGGGAGCCACTGTGGAGAAAGGGGGAAGTGGGTGCTGTGCCATGCTCCCCTGCTCTACCTTCCTACTCCCCAGGTTCCCGCCCCTGGCCCCCCACACAGCCACTCCTGTTCTCCCTTCCCCTCTCCTCTCTTGGCACCCTTGTGCTGTTCCCCACATGGCTGCCCTTGTCCTCTTTGGCCATCCAGGCCCAGGAATGGTGCTACCATTTCTGGCTCTCCCCTGCAGGCAGAGCACGTGCTGGCACCCCCCTGCAATGTTTACCAGGCTTACTGGGTTGCGTTGGCCCTGTTCCTGCCCTGCTCTGCTCCCCGCACTCATTCCTGCCACTGCAAATAACTGCTGACCTCCCCTGTCTTGCCATCCCTGCTCTGCAACCCCTACTGTGCCATGGTTCATAAATATTCATATTATTTTGAGCCAATGTGAATATTCATGAGTTTTTAATAGAGGTGTGCCTCAAAAAATTTGAAGGTATCAAGGTGTGCCACAGCAGAGGAAAGGTTGGAAACCACTGAACTAGAGAATTGTTAAGGACAAAAGGAGCTTTGAGGTGGTATGCAGGGATGGGAGGACATAGGAGAGAAATGGGGAGTTTCTAGGCATCAGGAGGAAGTAGAAGAATACTCAGCAATGCTGCCTTTGCTCCCTGGTGTACCATGTAGTAGCCCTGTTGAGAGCAATGGAAGGGCAGGCCATATATCGGGGCAATCTAGACTTTTCAGGTGCATACAGGAGTGAGCTGAGCTTTGGGAAGACAGGGCCATTCAGTGGGGCTTTGCAGCAGACCTGGGGTTGGCGTGACAGATCTGGTAAAGAAGGCACTAGAGCTCCTTGTTGACATTTCAGTGAGGAGGCCACTCCCTCTGCACCAAGCATCAGCACTTGAAGCACTTCTTCAGCATTGATGCTTCAGCTCGCTGGTGCACTGAAGCAGCTGTATCAGGGGATTTGAGTTTTTGGATATGGAACCATAGGACAGAGGCAGCTTTTGGGGTAGGCAAAGCAGGCAGATGCCTAGGGCCCCCAAGCAACAAGGGGCCCCTTTGCCTACCCCAAAAGCGGTGTCTGCCTCCACCCCGCAGATCACATGGCAGGGGGCCAGGGCCAGGGCCAGGGCCAAGGCTGGAAGTGGGGGCAGTGCTCTGTGGGGAGGTTGGGCCCAGGGCCAATCGAGCTGCGGGAGCCCTGGGGCTGGGGTGGAGGGTGTGGGGCAGAGTGTACTGTCCCAGAGGCAGGGCTTCTGCCTCACCCCACCACACCCCTGGGTCAGCTGCTCCATCCCCAGGGACAGAATGGGCCAGCCCAGAGACCCAGGTCTGTGCTCCTGCCCTGCCCCTTCCCATTGGCAGTGGGGGAGTTGGGGCCCCTGGCAGGGTGCTGGGGCCATGGAGAGGAGTTGTGGGGGCCTAAAGGGGGCCCTGCAGTGGGCTTTTGCCTAGGCCACTTTTGCCACAGGATCATCAGTCTCCTCGTGATGCTATGACCTAGGTGTGTGAGAAAGTGGAGGCTGAATGGGCCTTTCAGTTGCTGGTAGCTTGCCACATCGGAGCAGAGCAACCTCTTCAACCTTGTCAGCCCTGTTAGCGCTTCCCCACCCTTTCCTCAGTTCTTTTACAGACAGAAAGCAGCAGGCCAGAATTCAAAGTACAGGCAATGCCATGTTTATTAGGGTTAACAAGTAAACATAAACCACAGTTCTCCAAACCAGAAAATCTTCCTTCGTTCCCCTGCTTCTTGGTAGGCTTAATTAGACCTGTATGCCTGCCCCAGGACTATCCCTTACAATTTATGGTCATGTGCCATTTGAAGAGTGTTGAGTCTATGGGCTTTGACACCACCTCTTTTCTGCCCCCTTAGATGGGTAGGGAATGTGATCATATTCTGGCCAGGGTTATCTTTTTTTTGGCCTTAGTGTTTCTTTCTCACACACCCTCATCCCCATTGCTTCTCCCAACTGTTCTTAGACTTTGTCCAATGTTTGTCTTAGGAGAGGAATCGGGTGCAGAACTGTCCTTCACTTAAACATTCATATACCTTTTATCTTTTCTCACTGTAGTAAGAGAAAACCTATCTGGCTGTAGTACAGGCAGAAGCAGTACAGTGTCATTCTTTATTTAGATACATACCTCAAAAACCTCAGCTCTCAAATGGGCAAGCAAACTAAAATTCTAAATCAAGCAAATAAACAGGCCTGAATGCTATCCTACTACCCCTAACTACCCCAACTACACGATCCTGATGATACCAGCCCAGATCTCACATGCCCGCATCCTTGCTCACACCCATGTTCCTGGAGTTTAACCAGCCCAGTCAGAGTGAATAATTGTGACTGGGACAAAGGGGAGGCAGGGGGCTGAGAAGGGTTGTGCTGCTGCAGGGGGAAGAGACGAGTAAATAGGAAGGCAGGTGCACCCATCCATACCCCTCATTAATGTCCCCTCTTTCCACTTTTAGTCCTGGTATGACAGGCCTGCTCAGATAAAATAGTCTGTGCTTTCTCTTTCGCGAGGGACGTGTACAGTGATTCCTTGTATTCAAAATCTGCTCCTCTCCTGACCTGACTCTATCCCACGGAAACCCTATATGCTGGCAGATAGAGAGCCCTCCTATAGCTATATACCACTGCATAAAGAGATACTGGCCACCTGCATTGGATTCACAAATTCTGTCCCACACACTATGTAGTAGAATCAAGGACCTAGTGACAGGTAGGGCCAGGGGCCACCCACTTGGCCCTGTGGCCCATCCATCTTAGACCCCAGCAGCAGTGCAAACTTTGCTGCAACATGGCCCCCCAGCAGCTGGTGGCCACAAGCAGGGCAGAGGTGCTGAAGTTCATGCCACTGCCAGCCTGGGTGTGTGGCTCTTGCCATCCTGGGGTGGGAGATAGCTTCTGCTTCTATGACTAGAAGCTGCCTTGGCCATGTCCACACTAAACTTGCAGGGGCCTGGCCAGAAGGCAGGGGCTGGCTACATCCCTGAGTAGACCTACCCTCCATGCCTATAGAGTAAGAGAAACAATTTCTTCTACAAACAGAGACTGCCACTAAGGCAGGGGTCAGCAACCCAACAGAGCAGAAGAGCTATTTCCCCCCACTCTCCTGCCACAACCACATGAGCCCAAGCCAGCCCAGCAGCTGTGCCGTGGCCCCTAGTGCTGGTAGGGGGTTATGCGGGTGGCACATGCTCCCTCCGCTCCTTGATCTGTGACAGGGCAGAGCAGCATTGCCCCACCTAACTGCAGCTGGCCTCTCCTCCCAAGAGTGGCTGGCGGAGAGCTGTAGCTTGCGGAGGCAGGGCCCTGGAATGGCCCACTCCTCGGAGTTAAGGAGGGCTGGTGCAATGCAGTAAGCCCTGTAAGCATTGCAGGGGGCTCTTGAGGAGCACCAAAAATGGGGAGCGCGCCATTGCGGCATGCTTTGACATCATTCATCTGTGCCAACGTCTGCTGTGCTTGCAGGGGGGCGCCAGAAATGCAAGCACAGTTCCTGGAGTCAAGGCTGCTTTGACCCAGCCACCCCAGGGCTGAACGGGCCTGATCCAGGGGCTGGGGGCGAGGTGGCCTCTGTTCAGGCCTGAAGTGGCCAGGTCAAAGCAGCCTGAATTCTGCAGAGTGGGCCATTCTAGGGCCCTGCCTTTGCAAGCTGCAGCTGTCTGCCAGCTGCTCTGGGGAGGGTCAGCTGGCTTGGGCAGGTGCGGCAGCACTGCTCTGCCCCGCCAGCAGAGGGAGGGACGGCAAGAGCACGCGCCTCCTGTACACCACCTGCCAGCCCTAGGGGCCACGGCACAGCTGCTGGGCCGGCTTGGGCTCATGTGGCTGTGGTGGGAGGGTGGGGACGACCCTGGTGCCCCTGATTTGGCCATGACGTTGGGGCCAGGTAGGAGTCCCCAGAGCACACCTGGTTCCCTGGAGGAGATTGCAAGGGAGCCAGAAGGGGATGCTCAGGGAGCCACAAGTGGCTCACTGAGCCTGCGTTGCCAATCCTTGCACTCAGGGCATCTACACTGGGGCAAGATTTTAAGTCAACATTGAGCTGCCTAATTAATAAAAATCGAAGGAGAATGGTCACATCACACTCCTAGCCATCCCACAGTGCAGCGAAGTGCTGTGGCTTATGGGAAGTCACAAACCAACAAGAAGGAAGAGTTCAGACACCATTACCTGCTCTGGTGAAAAGCGCTCCATGTTGCCCAAGCAGGAAATGGAATTCAGACCTTCCCAGGGCTGTAGGCAAGGCTATTTGCTGATGAGATGGTCTAGGTGTAGCAGACCAGGAACAACAGAGTTGCAAGAACAGGAAATTATGGGACAAATCTCGGAGGCTAGTAACATCGCATTAAACTGCTCTCTGTCTACACCAGTGGTTTTCAAACTTAGGGTCGAACCCAGTACTGGGTCACAGATCCTCAGGCACTGGGTCATGGCACCCCCTGCTGCTGCTGCCAAAGGACAGGAATGTATTGCTTAAAGATATAACTGTTGTGTCACAGGCAAAAATGATTTTTTTCAACTGGGTCCAGAGCAAAAAAGTTTGAAAGCCTCTATTCTACACTGACATTAATTCGAATTATCAAAGTTAACCAAAACACTATGCGTCCTGCGGAAGCAGACTTTGTCCTACATCGTCACTAAGTTCACCTTTATACCCACATCAGTGTGGATGTAGGCTGTAGTGGGTTGATGTAAGCGGTGTTATGTTGACCTGCACTCTCAGTGTAAAGCAGGTCTATGGCAACCATAATGCTGTGTATGCTAACAAGTTCTAGAGGGGCAGCCATGTTAGTTTATTTCAGAAAAACAAACAAGGAACCCTATGGCACTTGCAAAGACTAACACATTTATTTGAGGCATAAGCTTTCATGGGTATAACCCACTTCCTCAGATGCATGAAATGAAAACTGCAGTACATCAGGTATATATGCAGAGAAGGGTGAGTCACATTCAGCTGATACTGGCTTTTTGGACAGGATGTTTTAACTTTTTACTGTTGAGATTTGACTAGACTACTGGTCGTAGTTTGTTTACATAGGTTTTATATACATATATTACATAATTTTTACTCAGGATGAATGTTGACTGAGAAAGAAGTGTACAAGCTGGGTCTTCCTACTGGCCACTACTGGCACTTCATTTTGCCTCATAGTTTCCAGCCACTTACCACTGTTTGTCAGAAATGTGTGTCGTAGAATGATGAGGGAGAGGAAAACTCTGGGAAGCACATTATAAGCACATGTATATAATTTTCCCATATAAAAATGGGATGACAAGGGAGTGTTGTGAAATAAGATGGCTCTTTACATAACATTTAAATAGTAATACATTAAATATTTAACATCAGTGTTATCTCATTTTCAATTATTTTTTGCTCCCCTTCTATGTATCCTGTTCCATCTTCAACTCCAGAAAATACCATTAACCCCATCTCCAGTATGCACACACATACAGCCCCCAGAAATGACATTATACATGGCAGCAGCAGACATGAATGGACTTTTTCAGTGAAAGTCTGTATTGCTTTGCAATGACTTCATTATTTAGTACGTCACATAATACCAAGACTACAGTTGTTTTTCAAACCTGTTTATACTTTCTTTCTGACTAACATCTTTGCAGAAATGAGAACTCAGACTGTAAACGGTCCAAATTTAAATAAAATCACCCCCACACTAGACCATAAGAGTGGCAGATGGACAGAGGAAGAAAGTGTACATAGTCATATTTTCTGCCATTATAATATAAACCCTTCAGACTTCAGCAAGGAACTTACCATCTGCAAATCTGAGACTTTCCATTTCTATTGAGGCACTGATTCAAAATTCATGATTTTTTAACTTTGAGTTTTAAGTTGTTTGTTTTTTATTTTAAAGGCACCGTATCCCATGCTACCCCTTATGTACAGGGGAAAAAAGTTGAAAAACTCCACGGAGCTACTATCTTGTCTTTTGTCACGTGGCACCTTCACATTCATTTCTACCATAATGCCTACAAAACCTGCCAGCTGATAATGGCTAGGAAGGTCATGAGCTGATATTATGGCTACTTACTTGCTTATGATAGCTATGGGTGTGCACATGGCTAGTCTTCGTAAAATGTTATCTTCTAATTGTTTCCTCCGACTTGTTTCTGTCATTCTTCAGAGAACAATTGTCTCTTATTATAGATGTCCATTCAGTGCTTAGAGCACAATGAAGCCCAGACTTGGTCTGAATAGCTAGGTGCTACTGTAAAGCAGATAATAACAGCAATAGTAGGTTAGTCCTAATTTTTTTTGTTGTGACTAAATAATGTGTCCACCACTTAAGTGTGTAACTGCTTTCTAAGGCCAGATCCTGAGTTCATGTAAGTTGCTGTAGCCCCATGGTATGCTGATTTATATCGACTGGTTCTTAATCATTCTGTATTGTGCATTTAGAATATACCGGTAATCACAAAACAGAAGGTATGTATGTTAAATAACCTATTCCGAAATGCTGCGTGTCACATGGTCCTGTGCCACCACTGTATGTATGGCCCCTGACCTGAAATTTTAAATTTAATAATCAGACTGTTGCAGCTGAAAAAATTAGCTGATTATACATTGAAGAAGGATGGCCAGGTGCTGATGTTGTTATCTAGTTGGGTGGGCAGAGAGATGGCTTGTTATGAAGTTATGACTCTGATTGTCTTAATGAGTCATTTTTCTGTGTGTAACCTAGTCCTCACCTTAGCACTGAGCACCTTGAGCACCTTAGCGAGTGGAGGACTGTCTTGGACCTACCCGAAGATGTGGTTCAAGGCTGGCAATTTTTTTTCAAGGCAATTTGTGCTGCAGGACTTCAGCGTGTTTGTCAACTTTCTGCTGAATCAGGATTGGTCTCTGCAGGGGATGAAACAGAAAAGCCCTACAGAGATTCTTCTTTTGTGTGTTGTAGACATAAACTCCAGAAACAAAATAATGCAATAAGCAGAGTAATTACTAAAATCTGTTAAAATATTTTTGCTCAGTACAGCTATGAGAAGTCTAAAAGAAGCAAAAGAAACAATTTGCAATGAAGAAACTGAAGTTCAGAAGCCACCAATAATGGTAAAGAGATGCCCAGAAGCTAGGTTAACACCTTGTTTTTCTGCTAAGGAATACTTTCTGCACCCCGACTAATGGCATAATAAGATTTTTACCTGGCTCTTGACTGTGGCATACAGATTTGATTTGGAAGCATAATTTTTACAAACTGTTTAGTGTTCATGTGTCACTACCACTGTTGTGCCAGATTGCACCTGGCATCGATATAAACAAAGCTTTGGCAAGAGCTCTTTCCTTTGGGATGGAGACATCTGATATTCAAGCTGAAAACATGTCAGTGTTTCAAGACACTCCAAATAGCCTGATTTACCAGTATAGTAAATTAACCCGCCTGGTGGAGTGTTAAATGCTTTACAAACATCAACTGGAGGCGAGGGGGGAAATGGCAAAAACAAACAAAAACACTTCAATAAGTTATTTGTCTCGTATCAATGAGAGAAATAGAGCAAAAGCATGAGAGGACACTGTGATGCTTGGAAGTCAAGAGGGCAAAAGAGAAAAATGGAAACAAGACATCTCTAATGTTTTGTTTGTATTCTCCCCCTGGAATGAATTGTGGCAAAGGCACCAAAAAGTAGAATTGACTGATAAAGAGTAAAACAAATTCTATACAAGGTGGAGTGGAATCTCCCAGCAAAAATATCCACCTGAAAAATAATTATGTAAACTAACAAGGAGTGAAAATATTCAACAATTTCATTGCCTTTAAGAGAAAGGCTCACTAAAAACACTTAAATTCAAGCAGATTTTCTTTAATGTTGCAAGCCATCTCTATAGACAAAGAATAGATAAACTACTAGTCCTGTCTCCCAAGACAAAGTAGTTGAGCTGACCTTCTGGGACATGGAATTCATAGATGGTAAACATTTTGGGAAAGAGTTTGTCATTTATAGGTTGAACAGCATCTAGAAAATAGGGCTCAAACTGGTTGTGGCTGCTTGGTGCTATTGCCATTGTTGTTTAACATTCATATAATTATAACTAAAATAGGTATTTACAAACAAATTGGAGTTGAACGGGGTGTGTACATGCTACCCAAGAAACATGGACATTTTTTACTGGAAAAATGTGCTCTTTGTGAATAAATGGACTAAAGCTGTGCTATTTTACTATTCTTATATCTATCTTCATTTAAATCTGTATTCTACAGGCATGTGCATACTGTAAAATAAAATAAACTGCCATAATTGATTATTATTCCTAACCACTTGGAGACTGTGACACAGCTTATGTTTGATCAGGTGAGATAATTCCAGGGTGAATTATTTTTTAATAGGAAAGAATGACTGATTTTTACTTGAATAGAGATGGAGGACTTAGATTTTATTTAGACAGAAATTATAGCTGGTCAACAGGAAATGAAAGCTGGCCAAGAATCTGCCAACACAGAATTTAAAGCTGTGAAACCTGGTCAAGAAGATATAAAGCCAAATAAGCAACACATGAAAGATGATCTCAAAGCAGAGATTAAATCACTCAGATGGAAATGAAAATTATGTTGGAAGAGGCTATCTGGAAATCATGAAGAAACATACAAGCAATTAAATAATAATCATAATAAATTGACTGCTATGATCAAAACCATTATTTGAAAATAATAGACATTAACATTTCCAAAAAATGGAAAAGAGAGAAATCGCTGACCACCCTGAAACTTTGTAATGGAAAAAACAGCAGTGAGGTCCTTAAGAATCTTGCAGATCACTTTGACTATAATATCTGAGATTTTCAGACCACTTTGGAAGTTAACCGTTTGAGCAAGGGACCAGAAAAGAAAGAAATTTGGGTAAGACACATTTGATAAGGCTTTTGTATGCTGTTACACAATGTCCTTGGACTCTTTCTGCTCAAATGCTGCAAAAAGCTACTGCCTTTGAAGGGTGGTCTTCCTCACAAGTTTGTTGAGCCTATAGTAACATTGCATGCCCAATGAAGGGGTGGCAGGAGGAAGAGGCTTTGGAGTGATCTGAGAACGTAAGTGGACCAACTCTGATGCTGTTGCAGATTTTATCTGCAGAAAAGGAACTGAATTCTCCAGACTTAGTGCAAGCCCTTGATAAATGGTTTAAGGGCCAGTCATCAGGCTGAGTTGGTCAGAGTCCAGTAAAGAGCAAGGAGAAAGAGGAAAGAAGTTCACCTGAACTATCAGAGAACCTGTGCAGATTGATGTATCTGACAGCATAATCACATACCAGTGCATCCACCTTGGACATCTTCACAATGGACTGTTATATTGGTGCTCAGCTGGAGCTTGACTACAAATTAAAATTGACAAATGATGGTGGAGGAACTTCACAAGACTGTGCAGCTTTGCAACAGAGCTAGATTTACACAGCAGGATAAGGATAAAGGTAGAAACAGTCACCCCTAGGGGAAATGCAAACAGTATCTCCTAAATCTTACAAATATAAATCTGAATCTAATACTTGTGATGAGAAAATGGACTCAAATTAAATTCAGGAGATGTCTGTGAGGTTTGGAAAAAATAACACATGCCATTTGCAAAATAAAGTACAATCTCAGTACTGCAATAAAGGGTAGTCCTGCCAAATGCTGGTGCAGCAAGATTGTCATACAAAGAAAGTGTGCTAGTGCATTTAAGGCAAATTAGGACAAATCTTCCCAGGTATCTAATGGCAATCCTTCACCAAGTTCTAGGAACATATTGATATTAAGTCAAAGAGGAAGATCTTTAGTTAGTTGGTAGGATTAGTCCTGCAATTTTTGTTTAAATCCAAGTGGTTAAACAATAATAAAGGGTGTTTGAAACTGAAATCATGAATTACACCAGACCTGTGAACTCTGGCTTGCATTTAAGAATTGGTCTACACACAGTTTTGGAACTGTTTTACCTATATTGGTTTAAAATCAAATGTAATTAAATTGGCGCAACTCTGTAGTGTATAAAAACTTCTTATAGAAAGATGCTCATATCAATGTAGTTTATTCCTATACATTTATAAAAAATCAGTTATATCTCCATAAACAAGATCATGAAGGTATAATATAACCACAGTAGGGGATTGTACTGATTAACTATTCTGGCTTCTAAATCAGTATATTCAAACTTGTGTACAGATGAGTCCTAATATTTATTACCACAGATTCGTTATGTGTGTTAGAAAATAATCAAAAATTAATCACCAAAATTAGTCATATATAGACCAGTGGTTTTCAACTGCTGTGCCAAGCCGTCCAAGTGTGCCATGAAATTTTGAAAAAAGGTAATAAAAGTCAGTGTAAAACAAACATTGTTTCATCTTAAACAATATACTAGCCAACCAAATTATAACACATAAAACTCATAAAAATTAACAGTCAAATTAAAAGCACGATATCAGTCTTTTGGTTCTAAAATGTGAACATTCTAAATGTAGATGGCTACAGGGCAAAACTGAGATGACATATATTTTTTCCAATGGATTTGAAAAATTAATTCATGTGATCCTTCTTTAGCTTGTTATATGCACTATGTTGGAAACCACTCTGGTAAGACTGTAACCATAGTAAATATAAGTAAACTTGATGTTCATGAGCAATCGAGTAAACTGAAAAATGTGGGTGTGCTGTGGAATTCTTTGACTTGTTGAAGTGTGCCATGTTACTGAAATGGTTGGGAACCACTGATTTGGGAAGAAGCACCAGTCCATAATGGACGAAAACATAGCTTAAAAGCTACACCACTGGAATTTGAGTCTGAGGTTTCAGGGACTGATGTAATAAATGAAATTCATATTATGTTAGGATTTCAGTATGTCTAACACTGTAATAAAAGCCATTAAAAGGTTCTGCAGATTCAGTCATGGGAAATTACTGAGACAGAAGTGATGATGCAAAGGTTGTGCAGGTAACAAATCAGCAGTTTAACTAGTTGTCCTACTTCCAGGGGCCAAAATCATCTTCTAAGTACTGTATATGCTTAAATAATTTCCCTTCAGAAGAAAAATAAGGGTGTGGGGGAGACCTGTTCTGAGACACAGACTGTAACTGGAATTCTAGCTGCTGAAATCCTGAAAGATTTAAAACCCGTAAGAATTCTAATAATGGTAACAATGTAGGAAAATGTGAAGAAGTGACTCTAATTGGGTGCATTCAAGAGAAGCTAGAAGCTGGGCTTTTTTTCAGCTGCAAGATCATACTTCTGGAATTCACTCTGGCTGGAAATAAATATATAACTCTGAACATGGCAGCTTTTACAAACATATTCAAGATGCACATTTTTGCATTAAATCTGAAATCTCAGGCGTTTAGTTGATTGGTCAGGTCTCTCCTTCCACTGTGTCGTAGGGTATGTTCACAGAGGGCTTTTATTTTGAAACAACACTGGTTGTTTCAAAATAAAAGTCCCTATGTCCAAACCACGTTTTCTTGTTTCGAAAGGAGGGAGCTCCTTGTTTTGAAACCAGAGCCTCCTTTCGAAACAGCTTAAAGCCACTGTGCTTTCGAAAGGAGGGTTATTTCGAAACCAGTGGTTTTGAAATAAGCCATTTGGACATGTTATTTTGAAACAAAGAGTGTTTTGAAATAACAAGGACCTTCCACCACCCCCCAGCACCCTGGCCAGGGATCAGCACCCTGGCCAGGGTGCTGAGGGGGGTGCAGGGGGTCGGAAGGTGCCCCAGCCAGCTTCCCCCCCGCTTCCCCTTGCTGGGAGCGGGGCGGGACAGGAACCTCAGCCCCCTTCGCCCCCCTACCCCCAGCAAGGGGAAGGGGGGAAGCCAGCTGGAGCTGCCCCAAAGCCTGGAGCACTCCGGCCCCAGGCTTCCTCTGCCCCCCCCCGCCTGGCAGCAGCCGTGGGGGGGGCAGAGGAAGCCCCCCGCGCTGGGCAGGGGCCATGGACGGGAGCAGAGGAAGCCCCCCACGCCGGGCAGGGGCTGCGGGGGGACGAAGGAAGGCCCCCCCAGCGCTGGGCAGGAGGCGGGGCAGGGAAATCCCAGGGGCGGGGCCTCTGGGCCCAGTACAGAGCCTCCCTCCCCCTCCCCTCTCCTATTTTGAAATAGCATGTCACACTGGACATGCTATTTCAATTCTCTCCTTTTCCCTTATTTTGAAAACACTTTTTTTTAATTTCAAAATAAGGTGTTTTGAAATAAGGCTTTATTTTGAAACAGCTTGTTTTGAAACAAGCACTTTGTGTGTGAACA
This sequence comes from Podocnemis expansa, assembly GCA_007922195.1. NCBI lineage: Eukaryota > Metazoa > Chordata > Testudines > Podocnemididae > Podocnemis > Podocnemis expansa. Next base: position 8,339,066 of record ML681993.1, on the reverse strand, counting down.
TAGCCTTAGAGCACAGACAACTTCTACTTCCTTTACTGGCAGGGGTACATAGACCTAATTTTAAGCCGTGGAAATTATGACCAGATGCTACCATGATAATACCATATAAATCAATGTAATTATTTAAAATAACAGATTTGGTCAAAATGCAATTTAACTGAAGCTCCAAGAATTTACTGGATTTGTTTCCAGTGCAGAGATGAATATTTAGATGATGGCAAGCAAAATGTTTTGAAAAAAATCTCAGATGAATGATCAAGTTTTGATACTTCCTACTCCATAACACATATGCAATTGTGCCCTGGTAATACCAAACACATCAGATTGGTTTGTCTTACCAAGCAGTCACCTCAGCAGCTATCAGACACTAATAGGAGAAGGCTTTCAAGCAGCTTTAGACTGTGATCATAGCTGTAGGCTGGGAAAGGGATTTTGCTTGGAATAACCATATAGTTTTGAGAGATTCTTACCCTTTGCCATGGACAGGTGAGGGTTAGGTTTGGTTTAGACACTGGAGGCTCAAGTTGCCACTGGTTGCTTGAGGAGATGCTGTTTGCTGCACCCCAGCGATGTTTTGATGGAATTGGCACCACTTCCCTCTATTTAGATGTTCTGTCAGGGGAGACCAACTTTAACTTGCCAGTGGAAGTTGGTAGGCGCACTGCCAGCGGGGGATGTAGTAAGCTCGATGTTTGTGTTGCACTGGGCTCGCAGCAAATGGAACTTGTGGGTTCCTTGAATCACCACAGCCGGCCTACAAGTGGACATTTCACAATCTGGGGCCTTGCACTTTGGATAACTGTGGCAGAATCCAGCATAGTTCAATCTGCATCTAGAACTGGCTCCATTAAAATAACTATTGACAGAGAAGTAATTCCATAAGGCAGAGAGAAGTCTTCTTTTGCAACTAGACAAAGGCTATGGTAGTAAAAATGCTCTCTAGAGCAGAGTTTCCCACACTGTGGTCAGTGGAGAGCTGGTTGGTCACATGGTGCTGGCTTCCACTTACTTCAAGTTTCTAAATTGAATTAAGACATCTAGAATTATGTTAAATACTTTCCTAATAGTGATACTCTGTCAAGAATGTTACAAGACTGAGGATGGAAATGCAGATGAAGCGTGTGATCCCAAAAGGGGAGAACATGTGGTCTGTGAGAAATCTTTGTATTGAAATGTCCATACAGAGAAAACGGTTAGGAACCCCTATTCTGGATCGTACAGTATTCCTCCTTCTTTTGAACAACTCATGCAGAAAGCACCACATTGTAAAACTCTGCCATCCTATTATAACTGAATGACTTACAAGTCTTGAACAAGAATCATGCATGAATAAAATGCCACTGATAAACTTACAAATATGAATTTTGAAATTGAGTCCAAGGAAATGGAAGCTGTTTGATATGGATCTGTTTTCCTTCAGCCACTTGACAAGGGAAAAAATATGTCCATTGATTAAAAAGAACAAGGAGGCAATGAGTTTTATAGGGGTCTCCTCCTTTGACAAAAACTTCATACATAGTTCACCGATACATAAAAATCATGGCATAAATTAATAGAGTAATAAAAACTGTTTGAATGGTCACAGAAGTGTGAATCTGCATTTATAGAGTTCAGAAAAGCATACGTGACTGCTCCAAGTGTTGGCTTCACTTTGTTTTCGAGCATGTTGCTTGACAGAGACAGATGTAAGTACCTACCGATTGGAGGCAGTTATGTTTCAAGAAAGAGAAGGAATGGGAAAAGTGATGGGTTAATACAGCCAGACTTTCATAATGTTGTGGAGAGAAATGTTTTTACCACCTGGAGTAGTTTTTGGCAACTATCAAAGCCATTGACCATTTTCATGTATGGGAGGAAATTTGTAATCAGAGAACATGCATGTATACAATGGTTTCTTTAAATTCAAGAATTCCAAAATATAGGAAACTAATGGTTGTGGAAGTTACATGAGGATGATATCCAAGTCAAACACAGACAGAGGCATGCCAATGTTTTGTCTAAATCTAGGTGTTGTGTGAACTATTTCAACTATTGTTTTTGGCAAGAAAGCATTATGTTGGGTCAGGATCAAGACCACATTTTACCAGATATGATGGCCAGTATGTGTGATATGCCAAGTAAGAAGGAAAAAAAGAGCTCAAAGGCAAGATTCTAGGTATCCACAAAATGAACATCTCCTGAAATTCTCCAGACTGACTAGAGAAGTGGGAACCTATCAAGAGCGAGATTTCCTCAATTCTACAATAATTAGGAGCTCTTTGGAATAGACAGTGCACCTTCACATCATCTCTGAATTCATCCACTGCAGGGTATGATCTGTTCTTGGGATAGCATCCCATCCTGACTCTCTTTCATCCTTGCATAAGGGGATATTGTGGCCCTGGGGCAGTAGTAATCACTTCAGTGCCAGGAAAGGGGAAGAGAGAGAGCAGATCTGGGCTAAATGATTGACTCTTTGGGCATTCAGGGTACTCATTGGCTTGTATTCTCCACCACTGTACAATTTCATGATTCCAGCCTGCAGAATGGGTGTAAGTTCCATCCTCCAGCCACTTCTGCAGCAGTCTGACTTTTCCTCAAGTCAGCTTGGGCAAGAAGGGGTTCTGTGGAGCTTGCTGGTGCCTATGGGCAAGCTATTGCTGAATAAACTGGGTTAAGAATTTTGGCCGTTTGTGTTTTCTGTTTAAAGAGCTGGCTGATAATTCAAGGAATATCATGGAAGCATCTACCTTTTACATTTTACATTTATATTCCCTCCCATTCTGTAAGTTCCCACATCTTCAAAGCATCTGACAAAGTGGGATTTTTTTCCCAAGAAAGCTCATGCAATTAATAAATTTGTTGGTCTTTAAAAATGCCAGAGGACTCTTTGTTTGTTTTGCTGCACTAGCCTAACATGGCTAGCCCTTTGGTACTTTTTTTTTGGTAACAGATGTGTCTTATAATTCCAATTTCCCAGTTTTTGTATTTCCCCTTTCAACTAGGCTTTTAGTAGCCTTTAATTTTGTCCTTTGAGTTGTGCTTCCTTATTTACCTATATATATTATTTCTTTTTGGTTTTAAGCTTTGTCTTAAAATGGGGGGGGGATGACATAACATGAACCTTCCCTTTCCTGTGAGCTCTCTCTCTCACTTAGAATAAGTACATCCACAGCCAGCTACCAAATATGGAGCAAGCCACTTTTCTTTTGTTAACATTTCATTTAGCTAGAATTCAGGGTACTCTCATATATTAATTAACACCGTCAACAAAAAGGGTTCAATTTTTTAAGTCACAGTAACTGTGATTTTCAAAAGCTTAGTTGTAAACATTTTCATTTTTAACTTGTTACATATTATACCAAGCCACTATTTTTTAGACAAAATAATTCATGAGGACATATGGTTGAGTTCTTGTGCTACTGTTAAAAAAAAAATTGCCCTGTTTCATTATTGATTACATCAGACAGAATTTTTTGTTGCATCATTTCATCATGCAGCAGCTCATTCATACCGACCAGGAAGACTAATTAACACTAATGCTTATAAAAGATTCTCGTTTGTGATGCTAATCTGTCACACAGCGAAAAGCATCCTCGGCAGTCTGGAAAAAAGTAGAGTGCATCTTGCAGGCACCTGAAATTAAAGTTAGTTTGATTTGTTTTAATTGAAAAGTTGTTTAACTCTCTTTTGTAAGTGTTTATAGAAATTGTCAGATAGAAGAATAGCCTCCTCTGTACATAGATGAGACTGTCTAATGGACTTATTGTGCCTATAGTGCTTTTTACAGAACTTGTCGATACGGTTGGTATACATAGTTTAAAAGTATAAATCAAAATATACACAATGTGCACACGCATAAGAAGTGATATGTGAGAGCTATTATTATTATTACATGAGGAGCAACATTTAAGCTGTGTTGAGACTACTGGCATGTTTGTACACACCTAATCACAGTGGCCTCTCTGAAAGACCACAATGCTTTGATGATAAGAAAGATAAAAAAAAACTGAAAAAATATTTTACGTACAATTTGTAAAAAGATTTAAAATCACTTGCAATCATTCTTTTATCATCAACTATCCAGCTCTGCAGAGTTTCAGGAAACTTACGTAATTCGGCATCCATGACGCTTAATGGGGATTCATAAACCCTGGGTTCTGGGCTGCTGGCCTTGCAGAATTCAAATTCTAATTTTCTGGTTCCCTCACTTTTGTGGAGGCTCAAGCCAAGCCGCCTTCTGATCGCCGTATATGGAAATTGTCCAACTCTGACGATGTCAGGTGGATTCCACTGAGTGTCTTCAGGGAGTCCACTCATGTCCACACTGAGGGGGAAAGCTCAGTGAGGTTAACTGGCAGCAAGCAGCTGCCAATCTGCCACAGAGAGCTTTAAAATATATTGTCCTTTTTTTAAAAGTATGAAAAATGCTGCTCAAAAGCATTGTGTTGGGTCATTAGAAAGAAAATGACATTTAACAAAAAGCTGTATGAATAAGGGTTTTACATTTACTACCAAAGCATAGTTAACTTTACAAGTTAGTCCATAATGGCAGTTATTGCAATAGTTTGCTTCAGTTTTCAAGTTGATAGACCATGGAAAGCATGTAAAGGCACTTAGCAGCACAGAGAGAAAGGTTAAAAAAATGCACGGAGTAAGAAGAATCACTGTTTTCAGAAGAATACCTCCATCAGAGAAGTGATGTAAAAGAAGAAGGGCTTGTAAAAAGCAAATGACTAAAAAACAGGCTTTTAAGTCTTCAGGAAAGGGGCTTGAAGATAGACGGTGAAATATTGCAATTCTCAATAATCATCTAAAACATTTATTTGCCTATACTGCAGAAATACATTGAGGCCAAGGCAATCATGTTGTCATTTAATCTGACCTGTGTAAAACATACAGTATATGTCAAGTCCTTTCTTCTCTGACTCTTCCTATGCCCCCACGTCACCCCCCCCCTTTTTGCTTACTTGATACATTTTCTTATAAATTGCTTGTTTGTTTTATTAAAATAAAATGTGTTTAAAAAGGAATGAGGCTACTTCATGCATCTTTAAAAAAACCTGCAAATAATTAATTGAATTAAATGGCAAATAAAATAAGATATTTTAATAAACACATATAGAATCTTTCACTGTTTATGCATGATTTTTAAACTAGATTTTCAGTCTTCAAGTCTTAGAAGCCTGGCAGTGAATATGTATCCTTTCAGAGGTTTGTTGAAATCTTAGACTGGTAGAAAATAGAAAATAGTTATTATGAACTATATCTACTGTTTTCAGAAATGTTCAGCAGATAAACAAATTGTTCTGCATTGATATTTTTCTTTGCTTCTGTGAAAATAAATAGGATTTTCTGTTTCACTTCCAATCTCTGCTGTAGACCGGAAACAAAGAGGCCGAATGTTTTATTTTATACTACTACCACCTCGGTCAAGGAGCGTGTAAAGAAATTCAAGTTTACACTTTGCACAAACTAATTTTGCCAGAGTAACATTAATTATGATGAATATTCAAGAGCATTTTGGAAAGGCTTTTCTGGAGAAAGATGAAATCCAGATTTGTGTGGCACTAATAAAAGTGACAAAAGATTCAGCAATGTCAGGTTGTATAAACAAACCACTACAGGGAGGTAACCTTAAATCATAACTGCATATTTTTACCATATTAATACTGTCACAAAATATAACTCTGTCTGTGCCTATCATAATTAATTTTTCTGTTGCTGTGTGAAACATACAAAGTTATTATGACTGTCATTAGGGTAACACATTCTGGTCTGCCATTGTAGCAGATCAGATTTTTGTATTGCAATATGAAGAGTTACTGCAAAGAGATAGTAACAGGATGAAGTCTGAGACATCCGTTTTTAACATATTTCCATGATTCCTGAACTGAAAAAGAGATACAACTCAGAAAAAACAAGATACAGTTACAGGCCTGCTCTCTCCAAGATAATGCAGCTCAAACAGTTACAATAATGGAAAATTTGTTTGCAAAATACATTATCAAATCCAAAGCAGTATAGAAATGTAACTTTTGCTGTTGTTCTAATACCAAAAATTCCATAAATCCAAATGTCCTTGTTTAATTATTTCTTTATTAATGTTATGTCCAGTGTTTGGAGGGTTTGTTTAGACCTAAGGCATTCCTCCCTTTCAAAGCTGAATTTTCTATATGTTGACATGTAAGTTAAAAAAATAAGGGTACTAATTCAGATGATCTTAAACTGTGATGATGGTATTATTTAAGTCATTTACTTAGGTGTGTTTATACTTCGTAGATTTATAAATAAGCCCAAGGGGCTCCTTCTTAGTTGTCACATTCTTCCTTGAATCTCGTATTCTGTCTGTCTTATCCTATCCGACAGTAGAATTGATGCCGCACTAATCCCTGGAAGTTTGGAACTAATGAACTCACTGCTGAGCTGCCGCCACGGAGCTTGGTCCCAAACTATACTGTACTTCACACTCGATTTATTCTCCAGATGGCGAGACTGTGCAGCCCTGCCGCGAGGGACCACCTCTTCCACTGGAGTGTAAAAGTGGACGGATGTTGTTTTCTTTGCAGATTTGATAATTCAGAGCTAGAAACTTGTGAGGATGATTAGTTATTAGCTTTAATGGGTGCCAATTGAACCAACTGCACGCATAATACCCTTCTTTAATTTCAGTGTCTCTGTGTCGTGGTGATGGTTGATTTATCTGCAGTACTACATCACTGAAACCTTTATCTTCCCAATTTGGTAGCAATACATGGCAACAAAAACCATACTGTGCTCTGTTGAGAGTCAAATATTAGAAGGAATATAATAATGTGTTTATTAGCCACTGTTTCTACATTTAAATAGGCACAGAATGGATTATCAAGTAAAAGTTCTAACGCTGATATACTATCGTAGTATCACTCTTTACAAGAAGGAGCGTCAGTCATCTTGCTGTCTCTCTCCGTTTTATAAAGCACTCAGTTAGTGTGGAATCCAGTTACTAATTGGGCTACAATAATCCCACACTACCTTGGGAGAGAATAAGCTATTAAATGATCAGGTTTTCTCCTTTATTATGCATTCATTCATTAAAGAGAATTATCTTATGGTGTAGTTCTGACATGAAGAACAGGGCAAATTTATTTTAGCTAGTCTGACCATTTGTACTAAGGGATTTGTGAAGTCTTTGGAAGCAGGTTTATTTTTGCATCAAGGACTTACGTATAGCCTGCCTGTAGATTATTGCATAAAGTACCAAAGCTTTTCTCTATTATTAAAATTTTAGAGAAGTTTAACTAAAAGTTTGAGGGTTTGCATATATTATGTAATACTAATAGACTATTTTATTACATAATGATGCAAAGCCAGGTTTCCTTCTTTTTTTCATCCATATATTTAAGTAGAAATAGGTTCTCATTTTCAGGACTGGCTGGTTCCTATCAGGCTGGTCCATAATTAACATATGTACCTAATTGAATCATGATTTGGAGACCATGAGGGCCAGATGTATTTTGTCAAGGGAAAGGATGTTCACTGCTAGGGAATCTCTGTCTCTGAAGGAGACAACTAAAATGCAATTGTTCTAAGACAGTGAATGTATTCTCAACCCAACAGATGGCATGCGTGTGTTAGCAAAACTGTAACATATTTCTCTATTAAAATATGAAAAAAAATAACATCCTTGTTGGTCAGTACAAATTCAGTTATTTGGTTATTTTGGGATATGTACCAAAGAGTTGGACACTTAGTTTATGTAAATTACTAAAAGCAACAGCCTGTTACTAAGTGTTTTGTGTGGAAATGTACCTAGAAAGACATGATCTGTCCTTTTATGGGATGATGGTTTACAGCCTGAGGGGAAAAATAACTAACAAGAATGCCTACTGCTCACTGTAAGTTGGGGGGGGGGGTGTGATTCAAACTGTGTAGTTTTCCTGTAACATGCCCTTGTTTAGAATTGGATGCTTCTTTAGTGGACAGTTTTGGAAGATGTTTGTTTTACAAAATGGATCATTATGTACTAAAACTGATAATCTTATCTGACATTAGTTAAGAGCATAAATTAATTTGGAGAATGTATCACTCTGCACTAAATCCCCAAAATTTCAGACCAACTAAGAAACTTGTTCCTGCCTGGTCAATGAGAATTTAATGGTTTGTATTAGCCAGCAACAACATCACGTAGTGCAATTTGAAAAAATGGCAAAAGACAAACAGTTGTAGGTATCTTTGGTGTCCTCTTTCAGCTGAATATGTTTTAATAAGTTCTGTGCACCTACAGGTAAATTTCTTAATGGCAGCTGTTAGAATTCTTTCACAACATCAGTAACATTAGTGATTTTACCTGTGTTTTAATAAAATGACCTCTCAGTATAACCTTGTATCATAGCATAGGGGTGTGTCTGTCTGTCTGTGTGTTGTCCTTTTCTGTCCTGCTGACTGGCATATGTTAAATCCTTTGGAGAAACATGGATGAGAGTTCCAAGCTGAAGGCTGTTTGATTCGAGTTTCACTAACCTTCAGCTTCATTATTCTTTCACTTTAACTGATGAGAGTAATCACTTGCTTCTGTCTAAAGGTATCCTGATTATTGGCAGCTCAAGCCTTGTAAATCAGTACATTGCATTGCTGTCTTAAACTGGTCTTGGAGACCTATTGTGATCTGACCTGACAACTAGAAGCTACTGTTTCCTCACACTGTTTAACTTGGACCACATTTTGAAATCTCTTCTGCCTTTGCTCACAGGCAGAGATTTGTATCCGTCTGGTTTAAATCTACTGTCATACGTTGTCTCGCTGATTGGTATTAACCTTGTTGTTAACTTTGATGGGGTTTTTTTCTGCGTTTGCCTGTTTTCTAGATAAAGTATTTCTGTTCAAATTGCAGTATATTGTTAAAAGTGTTTTTTAAACATTCATGAGTCAGAAGCTTTAAAGTTTTATTAGTACCATAAAAACTCTTCACAAATGAAACTACTTTTGATAAGTGTTCATTTTGACAATGAGAATTTGTTAAGGGCTGTTGGCAAGTTGAAGGAATTTGTTTTTGAAACTGAAATTGGCAGGAAGTAGTAAGCTCAAGTGCTTTTTTCTCCCCTTTTTTCTTGACGCCAATAGAAGTGTTTCATTTCAGCAAAGGATTTAAGTATTCTGAATGAAAATCAAGTATTGAACAGATTTATAACTTTCCTTCACTGTCTTTGGGAAGTGTGTGTCAATTAGAAAATAATATGTTTGGCATTTTTGTTTTTGTGATGATAGAGTATCTTTTTACTATCAGTCAAAGTTTCCAGAAAAATCTGCAAATTATTTGGGGTTACACAGTATTATTTCCACATGTAAGGTGTCTGTTTAAATTGCAAGTATTAATACAATAATGCTGGATAAAAAAGGTGATTATACATCAAGACAAAAGGAATGTGTGTGTGTGTGTGTGTGTGTGTGTGTGTGTGTAAGCCCACATATACTGACAACTATAATGTTACTGTGATCTGGAAGAAGAATACAAATATTAATTGGAAATGCTCATTATTTCATGCAGTTTCCTTATCTTTCCATTTCTGGCAATGTAGAAACTATTGGTGTAAAAAGAATATTCTAATTTAAAGGTTTGTATTTGTTAGACACTTTGCAATATCTTTTAACACGAAAGTGATGTTTTCTTTAAGCATTTAGAGGTCCTACTACTAATCAGTGCTGAAAATTAAACATTTAACCTTAGGTGTGAAGAAAAAACTAAAACTAAAATTTTTTAGCTATTGCTATGAAATGTTTAAGAAAGGCAAATCATAATGGATATTGTGAAAAATAAATTTTTATATTATTGGCATCAGTTGGACATGTTTTCTGCTCAGTGGTTTTTTCTGTCAATAGAAAATAAGCTAAATTTTTAAAAACATTTATATTCTAGGCAGAAGCGAGGCTGACAGTTGTGAAAACACTTAAAGAGTTTGAGTTGGGCCAAACTGAAAAGTGTGTTAGAATCAATTCAGTGTCCAGTGGTCTTGCAGAAGAAGATCTTGAAGTCCTTTTGACATCCAGTGTTCTTCCTTCAAGCCTGATGCTGCCAAAAGTTGAAAATGCTGAAGAAATAAGATGGGTGAGTCGCTGCCAATATGTCATAATCGTAGCTTTTGACTAAAGCCTTTGGGCTAGTTTAGAAGAATTCATTAGGACCAATGAGCTTGAATTGTGAAGAATTTGCAGTTATCATGGAAGTGTTGGTATCTAGCTAAGATAATGGGGTAGCATTTTCATTAAAATATTGATAGGCTGGAATCATGCAAAGACCATACATACAGCAATTTTAGTTTTTAAGTTGTCCTTGCTAATGTAATCAATAAAAATATAATAAAGTATATTATTAAAATAGAGAAGAAAATGTATAATACTTTGATATTTTCCATCATACTAAGCTCTGAACCGTCACAGACAGCTTAAAAGATTGTCCATCAATATGTTTTATGTACAAGCATGGGAAATTATAGAGGGAGAAAACATGTTAGCAACATATGAAAAAATGGGGTCAGGGAGAAAAAGGTCACTCCTTTGGGGCAACTACAGGAAAAAACAGGAAGCTTTTAACTAGTGCTTTTAATTACCACAGATATTATTTCCTGAACGGTTCTCTATTTCTTCCTTTTTAATTGCTGACAGGTGTGTTTGTGTTTCATGAATGACTTTTCAGCCAATAAAAACCTGAAATGTAAATGGTTGGCATGTCAAATTACTTAAGAAAACTTTGAAATAGGCCTAATTATGGTATAATTGTTTTAATTGTTAAGAAGAGGTACATTTTTATTTAGCAATTCCATTATTACTTCAAAACATCACTAAAGAAATAATGTCTCATTATGCAGTTCCCTACTTTTGAAAACCACAAATATAGAAAGTATCTAAAATGTCTGTGAGCTGCAGTGAAAAGTGGTTAGATGTATTAATTTCTAGTTTAATCTCAATATCTAACCTTGATCAATCCTTTAAGACAGTATAGGTGAACACAGCTGAACAAATATGTTAGCTATATTACAGTTCTTGTCCATTTATAACAGTGTACCTTCAGACTCCCTTGTTTCTAATGGAGGTTATGTCCTCTTACACCACCATTTAATTAAATTAACTAGAAGAAATACCTCTCAGGGTTTACAACCATGTAAGCGTTAGACATAACTTGTCATTCATGAATATTCATGCTTCCAAAATGGCAGAGCCCTCACTAACACCTAACATTGTATGTTTTACATTGGTATGAAATCTCAAGATTTTGTCCATCTCCTACCACCACCCCCCCATCACCCAACTTATCAAATGGCTAATTTTCATAACTAACATCATCTCGTTTGAAAATAAAAGAGCACTAAATTACATCTTATTGTCAGTACTTGTCTTCTGGTGCATTTTGTGAAATCTTACACAGAGAATTTGTTGGATTTAATGACACAGGTTTTTTTTTTTAAGTTTAATTTTTTTAAATAACAGAAGCCTTTTGCTGTTTATTTTTCTGCTCAATTTTTTTATGTGAAACATAAAACCTGAAGGCTGATGCACAACTAAAAGATGGGCTTACTTGTTTTCTTTTGTGTGAGAATCTCTTGCTTTCCTTTTGTCCCTACTATGGGTACTTGTTTGACTGGCATGGCTTATTGGACTATAACAAGCGTAACTCTCCCTCCTTTGTCATGGGACAATTCTCCCACAAATCCTGAACAGTGTGCATTCTTCCCAACACACTATTGGGTGTGCACTGGAATTGAAAGAATTGCTGAGGCCTGCTACTTCATCCCCTCCCCAATCTTTGTTTTTTTCCCCCTCTCTTTTTTTTCCCTCCCCCCCTCACTGAAATGAACACTTTACCAGGCCGGAAACATTTAATCGTCTCCTTTTGAAAAAATTAATTGAAACTTCTCCACTAGTTACCTTTTGTATTGGTGCTTATAGCAAATTATAAAAAGAGGAAGGGGACAGTATTTAATTAAAAATTCTCTTTTTTATCTTCAAAGCTAAAGATATTAAAATAGAGCATTTGTTAAAAGGAAACCAACAATTTGAGTATATTAAAATAGTTTAAATCTAAAAAGAGTTCTTCCATTTAAACTTTTATCTGAGTTATAACACCCTAAAATATCTAGTAGTATTTTTTATTTTAAAAATCAAGATCATATAGGGACCTTAAGAACTAGGGCTGACATGATTTTAGTACACTGCTTCCAGTATTCATACTCTGACCTGTATGAAGTTTACTATTTCTGTGGCTCCGCCTAAGACACTGTACATGTATATGTTTGAATTGCAGTGATTTTCTTAATTCTGTATATTTTAGTTGACTTCTTTTCTCTGGAGAAAAGTTACTGAGGAGATGATGGTGATGATGATGCCCAGAAAATGTGGGGATGGCAGAATTCTTTATCATGAAAAGCTGTGATTTATTTTGGCCTAATTGTAAAGTTACTGCAAATTGCTCGAAAGCTTTTTAAAGATTTCAGTGATTAGATTTTCCTTTCTTTTGGGGAGGGGTGAGTGGGGAAGCTAAAAGGGGAAATAACACCTCTAATCCAGCTTCTGGTAAATAGGCTGCCAGCTTTTAAAATGAGTTTCCTTTCTATTAGTCAGAATATTATGCTAAGCCTTAAGCATTAGTTTTTTATGTTGCCATAGCAGCCTTATTCCTGCAGGGTTGTGACCTGTGATGATTACAGTACAAAGCTTATAGGGTCTTGAAACCCCCTTTGAAGATGAAAAGTCTTTGATGGTTTATATTTATGCAAATCTCTTAGATATGATTTACCCAACTGAGACTGAATGGAGAGATGATTAAAATTCCCTTTTCCTTTGATATCCATTAATGGTTGTATATTCCTTAAATTTAAAATGGATGCATGTGATATTTTTGTCTTTATTTACTAAAATATCTTTTACCATACCTGTGATATGTTTATCTCCTCACAAATTACTAGATCTAGACAAACATAATAGATTTACAATATAGGGGCTTTTTTTTTTCCTTTTGAAAGGAGAAAAATCTGTGCAAGAGCTTTTGTATGTTTCCAGATGATAGATTTTGGAATTTGGGCTACCCCACTGGCAGCTCAGAGCTAGCTGTGAACTGGTCTCATGGAAAAAATTGGAAAGCTTTGGTCTTCAAAGAATTAAACTTCCTTTTTAAGGCCTTGCTAGGTAAGCTAAAAATTATGAAGAAAAGCCTACTGAACAAAGGGTAACGGTGCCGCAATGAATAATACGGATGCCACTTAGAAGGCTGCGGAACAGTTACAGTGATGTTAGTATTAGACATGAAACAAAACAGGATGTCAGGTATATTGGTGCCTCATTGTTTTTAAGGGCCTGCTGATTTGCATTTAACTACATCAGGATGATAGGTGTTAAGCAAACATTTTTGCAATTAAACCTTTAAACTTCAAAATATAGAGTAATGCTGCAATTCAGAACTGTAGGCCAGGGCTCAGAACAGACTTGACTAAAAGCCTGAGGTTTTTTACTACAGTTCTGTTTTTGTTTGTTTCGTCATTGCAGCCAGGTGAAAGATTTGAAAAGGTGACTGTGCATATGGATATTTGTAAATAATTTTTTCTCTGGTCACTTATAACATTGTTCTGGTTTTAGTTTTCAGGCAAATTTTTACATCACTTAAAGGGCCGAACACTTGTAGAGCCAATGAATTTAATCCCTTTTGTGGAAACTGCAATGGGGTTACTCAATTTTAAGGTAAGGAACCTGGATGTGGTGAAGAGCTCATATTTTATCTTATCACCACCCTGTGTGAAATAGCCTATATCCTTTAAATCTAAAAAATTTTATCTAAATAAAGTAGCTGAAAATTAATAAACGGATTACAGTCCACTAAAAAGTTTGTATGTTTTTTCTTTCTCATGTTACTATGTAAAGTCCTTTATAAAATCCAGAATAAGTCAGTGAAATGCCAGTTCAAAGTCATACATACAGATCATGGCATAATACATTGTGCATTAATTTTAATTTCATTTTTACATTTATTTTGTTTTAAAATATGAAGGTGTATTTTGAAATGATCTGGAGAGATCAAGTTGTTGTAGTAAAACATGCTTATTTAATAACTAGAATAGTTGACTTTGTGTAACCCTGTATTTATAAATAATCATATCATTCTTTCAGTGATCATATCATAGTGTTTTTATAATGAATTCTCTTTATGAAATACTTCCATATTTCATTATTACTGAGAGAACAGATAATCATTTTTCATGTTTGTGTTCAGAGGTGTGTTCTATGCTAGAAGTGTAGCTGAAGTTCTAAACTTCCCAACATCTGAATAACATGAATTTTTTTATCATCAGGTTCACTTCAGTTCAAATTATATTTTTCTCTGCCTTGTATAATGATTGCTTCTAAATTTTCATAAATATTATTTACAAATTGACTGATCTAATTCTCATGAAATACAAATGGCCCATAGGCTCATTATCCAGCCTGTGTTTCTAGAGGGGACAGATGTCAATTGTGATGAAATGAAAAATCAAATACACTCCCTAGAAATGCAATATTCTTCTCCTAAAACTTCAAGGGAAAAGTTTCATACTAATTCAAGACTTATATATTAGAAGTGTTTGAGGAGCTGTTCAGAGGCATAACTGCCAGCATGTGTATACACAGCAGAAGTATTTATTCTTACTTCCTACCATAAAAATATCTTGGAACATAATTTAAAACATTATTAGACAAACACATTCCCGTTCACAATCAGTACCCACAAAGAGATTTCATTTTAAATTTAATATTTTTTAGAATTTTTCATCATGATATTTTGAAACAGAATTCTTAATAAATAGAGTAGTTCTTGATGTTGGCAAAACAGCTGCAGCTTAAAGTATGCTATATCATTATTATTATCATTTGTTAAATCTTTTATCCCATGAGCCATCCTATATGGATGCCAACTAGTACAATTTATAATTACATCTGTCTCTCTGGACATATCACATGTTTTTAAAAATATTAATATAAAGATCTTCTTGTATAAAAAAGTAATAATGTTGACGTGCATTTCTTTATATGTAATAACTTTTAAGAGCTGTTTTTACATGCATATATTTCTGCACTACTTGTGTACTTCAACTTCCTATACCCATCTTTAAGTTGTAGTTGACAGTATTAAAGATTTTAAATTCTCAAGTAAGGAATACTTTCCCTGTGGAATCCACAACATGTTGAAACCTCCAACTACTATTTGTTTCATAAAAGACATTATGATCTTTGTTTCTGATGTGAAATGTTTACATTCCAAAGCATAAACTAGTGAGGTGAAGTGATGTGCTTATTTTAGAAAGTATTTAATAAGCACTTAGTTTACTGTAATTACATGCATTTCTAAAGTGCCAATCATGCTAGTATCCATGACACTGTGGTAAGCTCATTCATATTTTAGGGAGAAAAGGGTAGCAAATTCAGTATTGTGTGGTGTAGCTACAGTATGAATATTCATATGCAAACATATTGTTTTAGATTTTGCTATGAATCATTTTAAGACATTCAATGCACTATAGTAGTGACAGTACTTTCTTTAGTTGGGGCACTTCTGACTGAAAGATTTCCAGAGTTTGATAATAAAATGAGTTGTTGCAACATGTCTCTGTCATCCTTGCATATCAACAAAAATTAATATTGTGTTCTTATTTAAAGGCAGTCTGTGAAGAAGCATTAAGTATAGGATCCCAAGTTGGCCTTCATTTGGATGCAGTAGTCTTTGGAGGAGAGGATTTTCGTGCCAGCATAGGTTTTGACCTGTTTGTCTATTATAAATGTTAATTGTTTGTTTACTATAAATGTTAATATATAACATTTGTAGTTGATAATATTAATACTGATGACATTTTAGCGACTTGTGCTGACTGCAATAACTAAGGAACTCTAAGCATGTGATTCTGCCCTTACTTTAATGGGTACATTTTTCCATCCTTCTGCAACATTTTTATTAATGTAGATTATGTCCTTAGCATTTTGAAATCTAGAGCTTGAGAAAGTGATGATTTACAAAGCACTGACTTTTTCCTGTTCTTCTTGTCACACTGTAGCTAAAATTAAAAAAAAAAAAACCACCTATGGAACCACCTACCTTATTTTTAACTGTAATACTCAGATGAACAAGTATCTACATATCCTCTTAAGAACCATATTTTGAGTAAATTTTTCATGTATCTGTTTTTAACATTTTTTACATGAAAGTGTGTTTTGACATGCACAACACTGATCTATTAAGTTTTGCTTTAATGAATGTACTATAAACACTTCCTAGATCAAAATAGTCATATCTCCACATAGACTTGTGTTAAGCACATATTACCATTCCTTCAAAGTCAGAAGTATTTCAAAATCCCTTTAGTAAATTTTTGCTTAACAGAGACGTTATCTGTTAAAAGTCTATTTTTAATCTGATGCAGCTATGAACTCCTGGAAGGCCACAAGTATGGTTCAGAAGTAAGAATGCCTTAATGAAGTATATATATTCAAATATAACAATTAACAACAAATTATTCTACACAAATTGCTAATCTATATCTGAACAGTGACCCTATGGAAAAGAAAACAGATTATTATTTTTTCACACCAACATTCATGTGAGAATGTTTTTATCTGATAGACTGTAGACTCATGAAGTCTTGTGAATGCTTTGTGTCCCTCTCAAAAGTCATCTGCCATAATTTTTCAAAATTTCCCATCTAAGTATGAAAGCTTAAACATTTGGCTTAGGACATCAGTTGTGACAAGAATCGCAACCAAGGAAAGTGCAATTCTGTTCTCAGTATGAGTTTTTAACCATTTCAATGTACACAGTATGTCCATCTGTAGAATGCTTCTCTTGGCGTAACACTTTTCAGTGCCATTTCAATAAGTAATAGAAGCAAATGATTACTGAAGGTGGATTCCTGCAGCCCTTGTTCAGTCAACACTCCCATTGTCTTCAGTCTGAGGAGCTATGATTTGAACCAAACCATACCCTAAATTTTAGAAGCAAAGGCACAAAGAAGATATTTTTTCCAGAGAAGCTTATGTTTTACCAAGTAAAACTATTTAAATTATTTCTATACAACGCTTGGAAAATGTATCCTTATATTTCTCAAATTTATTTTTTATTTAAAACATTATGTAAATGAAAACTCAAAGAAATTTTATGTTGAAAAGGTTTCAAATGAGAAATATTTAAAAACTATATTAACTTCTTTCTATTCATTGTTTTCTTAGGTGCTACAAGTAGTAAAGAAACTCATGATATTCTATATGCTAGGCAAAAAGTTATCGTCACAGCAAAGGCTTTTGGCCTACAAGCTATAGACCTGGTGTACATTGATTTCCGAGATGAAGATGGGCTCCGTAGGCAATCAAGAGAGGGTGCCCTAATGGGTTTCACTGGTATGGTTATCTGACAGTGTTTTGAAAAATTATGTATTTTTCTTAATAATATATGTGCATTTTGTATCACTTTGACGGCAAACTAGTTTGTGTTTGCAGATCAGTTGTTGAAAAGCTAAGTGCTATCAAACACATCCCAAATTACTTAATGCCTTTAAAATTGGAGCCAGAGCAGTCAGCCAGCAAAATCAGTGGCCACTTTTTTTGAAAATCCCATCAAATATATCACTGTTTTTGTAAGGGAAGTTGGAGTATAGGATATACAGCATATGATTCCACCTGACAGACAATTCAAGTGGGACGTGATATGATGTTTAATGCTGAACATTTTAATGTATTATTTTTTCATATTTTTAAACAATTGATCATTTTAAAAAATATTTAGTTATTTGCTTATTTATTAGTTACTTTGATTGTGGAGGAGTGGATAAAAACTCCCAATATGCTAATTAGCACATGAAAGTTATTTTCTTATTTTCTTTGAATTTTTTTTCCATATTCTGGCTCCCCTCCTCATAAGTGCTTGTGCACCTGGTGCCACCTACAGGTACTGGCAGACAGCAAGACCAACAAGCACCATGTAATAGAGTCCCGTAACACTGACAATCCAGTTAATTGGTATACTACATACTACATTGCTCACTATAACCAATAAGACATTACAGCAATCAAAAGAAGCTGCTTTTGTGATAGAAATCTATCATTAGCTATACATTACTGAACTCTAGGAAACATACTAACACTTGAAATGATTCCTCTTAAAAAAAAAATTATTCAAGTTAGACTCAAGATAGTTGCACATTTGTTAGCTATTCGTTACTGAAAGATTATGTCCTGAGACAGTGATATAGCAAGAGATGACACTTTTTAAAATAAATGTAATGGCATATGGTACTTCAAAGCACTTTCATTATCTGAACAAAAATATCAAATTAAAATTAAAATTAGCCTAAATGTTTCTCACTTTGCTGTTAAAAACAACACAGGATATCCAAAGAAGAGCTCTGTGTAAACTCTATCTTTCACAAACAGAAGTTGGTCCAGTAAAAGATATAACCTCAGCCACTCAAAGGATCTGACAAAATGGGATTTTCTCCCACAAAAACTCATGCAATAAATAAATTTGTTAGTCGTTAAGTGCCACAGGACTCTTTGTTTGTTTTATTGAACTAGACTAACACAGCTGCCCTTTTGGAACTCACGCACTCTGTCTCTCGTTGGATTAATAGTAACTCTGGACTCCCTTCAGCACAGATTCTGCCCTATTATATGTTGAACCTTGGCAATTGCAAAATCTGAATCTTGACTGAGATGCAAAATTGTTATAGTACCACAGCTATGAAACATTATTTATGTCTATATGGACTTTCAGAGCCCAGTCCTCTTCCTGCTGAAGTTAACAGGAATGTGACAAGAGTCTTTGACTTCACCACCTGCTGATGGCTAATATACATAGGCCAATGTTTTCTAATTTAGACAAATAAAATGACCTTATTTTTATAGGTCTTGAGCATCTGCAGCACCTGTTAAAGTCAATTGCAGTTGCAGGTGCTAAGCATCCTTGAAAATTAGGCCATTTTATTTAGGTGCCCAAATTAGAAAATTTTGGCCATCACTAATCTTGACAACATTTGGGAGCTAACTGCATACACATAGGAAGTAATCTGACCTCAGTTTAGTGGAGTTTTGGCGAGGTAACAGAGGAGTGCGCAGTAACTACCTGCAAATGGTATAAATGTGACTGAAGTTGTAGGATCCAGATATGCCATAAGTAAAAAGGATATATCTAACAATTCAGAATGTCAGGGAAAGTTAGTTCCTAACTCTGCCATGAGAGTCTTTAGCCTTTCTCTAGTAAAGATCTTCAAAGGAGGCATAGCTCATTCAGATGAAATCACAATCTTTACCTTTACCTTTTCACTGTGTCTTTCCCAGGCTATAACCAGGAAATCTCAAAAATACTATATCCCAACATATAATTCAAGAAATAGTTCACTCAGATGTGAAGTCATAATCCATGACCTTCCACCGGGCAGAAAGTTGTTGATCATTTTTGCTTAAAGACCCCCTTATTTCATACAGCTGTTTAGTGGTGTGGTAATAAAATCCTGATGCGTTATGTTGTTAAGAATGTCTGAATACTTATTTCTTATCTATTTTGAAATCTTCAGGGATAAATCCTGTTGGTTTTACTCACACCTAATGCTATTGCAGACAATGGGTGTAAATAAAATAAGCTAAAAACCTTTTACACAGCTCAATAAATGGCTAATCAATTAACAGGCAAGGTCCACAGAAAATAGATATTTATTTGGGGCTCATAGGGCCAAATTCACTCTCCGCCTAAACTGATGCAACTCCAGAATTGTTGGCAAAGTTGTATGTACTTACTTACGGTAAGCCTGCACTGATTTTTAACCCTTAATGTACAGTAATCAAAATGTGTGTATTGAAGTTTAACTAGCATGCACAGCTCAGAAGCATATAGTTACTTGATATAAAATGGTTTCTTTAAAGATTTATATGACCATGACCATCACAGTATCTAAGTTGTCTTCTGGCTATTTTAAACTACACATTGTAAGCAACCTATTGTTTCTGCAGTAAATGTGTGCATGCATGTGACTAGATGTTTTCTATCATCATTTCGCCACTGTAGGTTTTTTTTTTTAAATAGATTTACTCTTACTGCATCATATGTTTTACAGTGCCATAACATATGGACTTTAAATCAATACGTTGTCTATATAAATAGTCATCAGCTTTAGGAATGTTTTTATCCAAAAATAAGTAAATCTTGGAATACAGCTTTAACAACTGACTTAGTCATTATAGCTACTCGAGTGCTGCATGCTGAGAAGCTAGATATAAATATGAAACACTATAGGTTTTCCTCTCTTTTTTGCAGTCTTTTGTAGAAGAAAAAAATGACACCATCATAGAGTTACCTAAAGACTTGACAGGTATTGATTTAAAGCATGATATATCAAGTGGTACTGTAAAAAGGATTTCATGGTCATAAATTTTAATGTCTTCCAATTTTGCACCCTCTCAGTAACTTGTCAATAACAACAGTTCACTTTAAAATATTTGCTTCATTCCTGCATGGCATTAAACTCTATTATACAGTTGTGTGGATACATAAGATGTGACAAAAGGCAACTCAGACCATAAATCAAATGTTACGTTTTACATTTCTATAATCTGTTCACCAATGTCACAATGGAACAAATTGCATATTTTTATTATAAATACATTTAAACTATTTTGATACAGAAATGCAGCTGCCTTTTTAAAAATAATTCATAAAGATCTTTTGGATTTTTTTTAATTTTAAGTCATTGCCTTAATTTTTCATACACGATGAAAAAAGTTTGCCTGGAAATGAAGCTTAGTATGCTTCACTACAGATTAGTTACCCAATTTTCAATTCCAAAATTGCCAGTTTAACTATTAAAAATAAAGCTAATTAAAAACCTAGACTAGTAATTTATTCACTTATCATTTTATTTCATTTAAAATTCTCTTTAACGACACCTAAAATTAAATATATTAGTAAAAGAAAAGTTCTGTTCATTTAATTTGTTTCCAAAAAAGAGTGCTTAAAGAATTTCCAGTTTTAAACTACTGTTTTAAATTATTTTTCTGCAATAGCTTGGATATCAGAATTTGAATATATGGGTGCCCTGAGGATTGTAGATAAATGATTGTGTAACAGGAAATAAGATAAAACTGATTTTTACAGCAAATTCTTCTCAGGAATGTGATAATTCTGAACAATTCTAACTTGTTTATCTGTAAAAAATGTCCTGGGTAAAATCAGTTCACAAATTTATTTTTATGTTCTGCTAAATTTTAATGTATGATGAATTATTGCAAATAAATTTTTTCTACTTAACAGATCATTTAAAAGTGAATGCATCATTTCCATGGTATTCCATGTGAATTATTTTATGAAATAATTTATTTATGTACACTATATTCATCTTTTAGTTTAAATGGGAATTTTTAAAAATAGCTTTTCTACCTGGAAAAAAAACCACAGATAGAACCCAGTGCTACAAAATTTTACTTACATGTGCCCAGATCCTCCACTGAGATCCACCTGGATGTACCTCTGCTCTTGTGTACAGTCCCATTGGATCACTTGGATATTAGATGGTTCAGAGATCTGCACTAACTGACCCTGACACAGGTTTGGGGCCATGAATAATCTTTATTCACACAGGTAGTCTGAGAAGCCCTTACTCATATGAGGGGTTCCACTCAAGAGTGGTGCTGTGCATGTGAGTGATATGGGACTGCTTCAAGAGAGAGGATTTGCAGGATTAGGCCCCTATTTCTAGTATTAAAAATAATTATTTTTATTTATTGTAAAGGAAAATTAATCTCTTCCCCATAAACATTGAAATAAACAGGAGTGTTACAGCATAATATCTTCATAAAATATTTTAACATTAATTTAAATTAAAAATGCAAAATCAAACCACCATGTGAAAATGCCTTTTTAAAACCAAATAGTACAGGCTTTGTTTCATTTAAGCATGTACAGTATGGATTAAAACTTAGTATTCAACACAGCAATGAAATGTGAAACTCCTTAATAAAATTAACAAGAAAAGTTTAAGAGAGAGAGAGAGAGAGAGTGTGTGTGTGTGTGTGTGTGTGTGTGTGTGTGTGTGTGTGTGTGTG
>ML681993.1:8263210-8317000 GCA_007922195.1 Podocnemis expansa | reverse complement strand
GTGTGTGTGTGTGTGTGTGTGTGTGTGTGTGTGTGTGTGTGTGTGTGAAAGCAAGAAAGAATAAAAAAAGGTCTATGTAAGTCTCTAGGTACCTATATAACAAATAACAAATAGAAAAGTATTATTATGTACCAGCACTAACTAACTAGTAACTAGTTATTATGGAGTAGTGGGGTAAGAATTTTAGCTATTTTTTTAGTTGCTAAACAAATTATCAGATTGTAGGGTCTAATCTTTTTGTAGAATTAAGAAAGCTATCAGTGAAACATAGCTTGCTTTGTTGTTTATTATTCTCAGGTTGTTTAATTTTTTGATCAAACAATAATTTTGAGTTTCCAATGCTATTATTTATACTGCTATAATTTAAAGATATGTTTTACTTGAAGTCTTATTTACAAGATTTGTCTAATATTTACACCTGTAAGGACAAAAGGAAGATGTATGAATTGAAATGTAAGAAAATAATTGCATATTTGAAAGGTAATGATTACAACTTCTGCTTTAGATTTGTTCATTTAATAGCTAGAAAAAGGTTATTCAGTTTAATAATACAAGAAATCTAATAAAATAATTAGTTATTTAGCATAAAGTCTATGCGGCATTTGTGAGCCTCAAGTGGTTGGAACATTTTGTTGAACATCTGTTTGTTGGTGCATGATTCTAGTGTTATTAATCTTCTTTGTAGGTAAGCAGGTGATTCACCCTAACCAAATTGCTGTTGTCCAAGAAGAGTTCTCGCCAAGCTCTGAAAAAATAAAGTGGGCACAAGAACTGATTTCTGCTTTTGAAGAACATCAAAGATTAGGAAAGGTAATTATTTTGTTACTATCCTGTGCAGAATGCCAGTTAGAAAAATACTTTAATTTGGGAAAAATAGTGGAGAGGATCTGTTTTTTCAATAACAAATATACAGTAACTTATGGTTTATTAGTAAAATATATGTCATGATAGAATGCAACTAGAATACTTGTGAATGGGATGGAATGTCCCAAATATATTTACAAATACACTTTCTTTAGGCTCCTTTCTGTCTTAACCATTATCTTTTCAACAAAATTATTTGCTGATCGGGAATTAAAAATGCTATTTAATTATTTTATACAAATCATGATGGTATTTTCATATGAAAATAATTTGCAATCTAACAACAAGCAGCAGGAGAAAACACATTTTGCTAGTTTTGATATTACATGGGGAAGAAATAAATAGATTTTATATTCTTTATTTTTAAAAAGTATATGATAAAATCTCTTTAGCTATGAGGTCTGATTCTGCAACCACTTACATGTTTGAATAAAGTTACTTATGTTCATAACTGTTTGTTCGCCAAATGTGGCTCTTAATAATTAAAAGTGGGAATGTTTTCTTTGTGTTTGTAACAATTTCTGGACCTGAGATTTGGATAGAACGGAAAGCAAATTAACACTAGAATATGATTGTTCCTAATTTAGTGCATCATTGAGTCTCATGTTTCCTGCTCTGTGGGTTTCTGCTATGTAAATATTGCGGTAGTGATGCACAATCTGTCTCCACTTTGTGCCAGTAATACTTAAATTAGGGGTCGCCTGAAGGAAGATTTTATGCTAGTTGCAGCATTGTCAGTTAATTATCTTAAAGGTTATTTGCTATAATCCAGTTTGCCTCTTTCTGGGAAAAAAAAATGCGGCTAAGTATGTTTATCTTCAGTACAGCCAAACCCCAGAATGTTAAAAAGTCAGGGAAGCTTTGATGTCCAGAACTATTAATTGCACACAAAGTGAAATACCTGAAGTGTGTTGGTACAAAATGTAAGTGCAATATAATAATAATAGTAATTAGTAAAAAAAAGTCTTATGCGATAAATGTGAACACAGAAGAGTGTGTATAGATTTACACTTTTTAATGGTAAAGCATAAATGTTCCCAATAAATTCCTTTATGATGGGTAGAAATATATAGGAAGGTACAGTATATCTTCCCCACTTGCCACATTTCTAAAGCAATTAAAGATTTCATATTAGAAATTTTAGAAAGATCATAGCAAATTTGTGATTAATGTATGCCTAAACTTTCTAAAGCAGTTACAAAGGCAACAATTACTGGTCTGCCCTTCACTATATTAAGTTACCCAACCTAACTACGGTACCTATGTGTTACTAACATGGCCATCACTGTGATATTTGGGTGCCAGCCTGGTTAATTGCTTCATGTCACCATCATTATGGTAGCTTTCTGTGTCTCTTTGTTCTGTGCTCTTTATGTCTATGCTTAATCTAAGTAATGTAGAGCAATAACATGCATGTGAGATTTTTCACATTTTTCTGATTCATACACACTACTTTACTACAAACAAATCTATGCATTCCTCTGGGCATATACAATGCAAGTAGGAAGTACATATTGTAGTGTTCTCCTAGGAAATAATAAGCAAACAAATAATAAATATTCAAATGACAGACTCAGCAGAATACCTGTTTGTGTTAAGGGCTTATATGTTATGAGGCTATGTGAATTTTATGTCAAAACCCTATCAAAATAGTAAATCTGTTATTTGTATAACTGGCAAGGAAAGAGGATGTACTTTATTAGAATATAAGTAGCATAAAATAACAAAATCCTCACAGAGATGGCATTTAAGGATCCTGAATTGTGAAAGCATTATTTTCTAATTTGTTTTAAAATGATGTCTTAATGGTGGTTTGCCCCCAGAATTCTGGTTTCTTGATTATGTTAGTACTTTATGAAAGTTGCATTGTAACAAATTCTTTCTAACGAGGTTGGAAGCTTCTGTAGCTCTTTGGCAAATATAGATTTGGCTTCTTTACTAGCCAGTTTACATGCTTCTTATATTTTAGATATAAAGTTCTATCAAAAAATTCTGGCTAGGCAAGTTATTTTGTGACCTGCTGGAATTCTTAACATTTAAATACTACTAGGTTTTCATAACACAAACACGAGTAAATAGGTTGGTGTGTGCAAGGTTTCCTGCAAACTTCTTAACTGAGTTTGTATTGCTGTATTACATGTGTCACCAAGAAAAGCCTGAACAATCTGATTACTTAATTTTTCCAAAGCAAAGATATCTCACAGAAGAGACCTCACACTGTGTGTCCAGAGAGATGTTAAAATTACTATAATAACTCTTCCCATCCCATTCTCTAAGAACTATTCCACATATTGCTTTTAGAAATCCTAATGTGCAGATAGTGAAACACCACTCTCATTTTTCTTTTTCTTTTTATTAAATTAGAACTTGCATGTCAGTAAGTCCAAAAATATAGCTTTGGTTCATACTGTTCAGTCTTGTATGCTTTTTGTTATGTTATTAATCAGAATTGAAAGCCTGAAAAAAAAAAATGCAAGGGTGGCTATGTTGCTCACAGATAAATTATTGGTCTTCATCCTCTAGTATCACAGTTTGTTGTTAATTGGTTTCAAAGTTAGATGCCCTTAGTCAACAATAGATTGCATTAAAATACAATAATCAGCTCTCATAATTTATCACAGTTTGACAGATACAATAGTCACAGTAGTCGTTGCTTGAGAAAAGGCTGAAACCAGACCACTATATCCTGGAGACTAAAATGCTTTGACACAGTGGTCCTTGCATGTGAGAAGAGGTTAGTAAGAATTGGAATCACAAGTGGACTTCACGGTATTTTAGGCACTCCTGTAGTCTTCAGAGAGAAAAAGAGATTCTGCCAGCCCAAATTATTTGGAATAACATTATGAACAAGTTTCTGTTAGCAGTAAAATCAATGAAAAATCATTCATTAGCTTTCATTAACAGTAGCAGGATTGAGCCCTATACATAGGTAATGAACAAAGAAATGACTAATGCAACAAATATATCAGTGATCCAAAAATCAGACTACCACCTCATGTCTCATTTTTGTTTGTACTTTGTTTTTGTCTGATAAACTTTGAATACAGCGTTGTTAATTGTTTAACTAAATCACCATTCTTTGTAAAGAACTTTGAGATCAGCAGATGAAAAGTGCTATATGAAAGCAAAGTATCATATAGCTCCAGCAGTTTTTCAAAGAGAAACATATTGTACAATTGCTATGATGTATGATTCCTAGGACTAAATTTAGGCTGGAACAAGCAGGCGCAACCCCCATGAAAGTCTGAAAGTGGCATAAAATACATCTAGATTATAGACTGGGTTCAAGAGGCAAGGTTGTGTGATTTGTGCTTATGTGGCATTCAGTATGCCAAATTTTGCTGTTACTCTGATATAAATCTGGAGTAGTCTTACTACAGTAAATGGAGATACAGTGATACAAATCTAAATTAAATGAGGGCAGAGACTGGCCCAGCTGGCATACAGAATGGATAACTTTCTCTCCAGAAAAGCAGGCTAGAGGTAGCTGGTCAAGCTGTTAATAGGCTGTAAGAAAAAACAGCTTTCCTCTTAATATAACTACATTATACTTTACGAGGCTCCCTTTTTTTCTTACCCAAAATGCATCTTACTCCACCATTTCATGACTGATACATTTGACTCAAAAATACTTCAAAAACCATAGAAACTTTCTGTTGTTTATATATAACCAAATAGTAAATTATTTTAAAATATATTCAGTTTGAATGTTCTTGTATATGCTGAGTTGAAAATATTATATTAGGTACAGTATCATTTTTATAAGGGTTTTTACTAGTCATCTGAGCTGGATCATTTTAATTTGGTATCTGGCAAAAATGACAAATAGAGTGCAAAAGGGTAGAATAAAAGTCTTATTAAGCTTTTATGTAAATATTTAAATGACACCTGATTGGTCAACCAGAAAAGAAAGAGCTGAACATTGCCTCCAAAGTCACACATAAATTAAGTACAATTTTGAGTTCAGATCAGTAATTCACAATTCAAAGCTGTAACTTTGGTTGGGTTCTTTAATCTCCAAAGGACTAAACTGAAAGAATGATATATATTGTGCTACATATGTATGATATTCTTAGCAGGTCTTTGGCATCTGAATGATATGTGAACTCAAGTGATTCAACAAACTATGGAGTAGCTTTTATGGTCCTTCTTAGAATCCTTTTATTTACACATTATCTGGTCTGCAAGGGAATTGCTCACAATGGCCCTGTCATAAGTCTTTGTTAGAAGAGTCTGAACCCAGGCTACTGTATCTTGGAAACAATCTGCATGCTATGACTTGTATTTGGGAGTGATCCAACTCCCCTTGAGATCAGAGAAAGTCTTTCCCCTGACTGTAGTGGACTGGTATCCAGCCTTTAGAGAGAAGTCTGTATGTCTGTAGCATCTGGTTTCCATTGTCTTCCCAAGGGACTGTTCTTCTGGAAGAGAACTCCTTAGCACCTGTGCCAGTGAGTATGTGTCTAGTGAGGAGGCCTCAGGCACTGGCCCCAAGCTCTTCTTTCATTTTATGTTTAAAATGGTGAAGCAGCACAGCTATAGTGCTTCAGTGAGGACACTACCTAAGTCAACAGGAAGGACTCTTCTGTTGGAGTAGATATTCCACCTCCCCGAGGCGGTAGCTAAGTCTTCCATCAACCTAGCACTGGTTACACTGGGTGTTAGGACGGTTTAATTAGGAGGGTGGATTTTTTACACCCCTGAGTGATGTCGTTGTACTGACCTAACTTCTTTGTGTAGATCAGGCCTCTGATAACTATTGGACTGCAGATCAGTTCAGGCTCCCACCTGGGCCAGAAGGCCACTCTTTCTGGCTGCTTCCTAAGCAGCTGTGCCGTAGGAGCTTCCACTCCCTGATTTTGAGAGCTAAGGAAATGCCCTGCCTAGCTTGTTTTCCTGTCGATAGGGCCACCCTCTTGCGATGTCTCCAGCTAGTCCTCCAAAACTGTAAGCATGGAGGTTTCATTTATAATCTCTCAACCCCATCAGTGCCCATAGACACAGGTCTATGGCTAGAGCAGCCTGGACCACATTAGCTTGTGGTGCTTGACCAGAACATCAGCAGAGCCCCTTCTCCTCTACCCTGCCAGGTAGCAAGAAGAAGCCAGAGCTGAGCACCCAGTGGGAGCCAACAGCCCAGCCAGCGTCTCTCCTAGACAATGCTAGGAAGCAGCCAGGTCCCCCAGTCACCTAGTCCAAGAAAAAAAGAGTAGCCAGTGGCAAAACTTCAGGGAGCTGCCACCTACCAGGACACCAGCCCAGGAAGGTCCCAAGAGTATGGGAATAGTTACGTTCTGATAATTTGCTTCAGGCTGCAGCCTGGTCAAGCGTGAAGTCTGGTAATCAGGACATTTGCTGTCATTTGTAATGCATATTCCTCACAAATGCAAATTATTGAATAAAGTAATTTGCATAAAATTTCCATTTTGTCTTCCCTTCAGCTTTAAGAGGCATGGAATCAGGTAAATACAGATATTAAATATAATGCCACTGAAATTTACATTTCTACATAGCACTTTTGAGTATGGAAAAACACCAGTACTCTAATGCACATAAATATAGTTCATATGATTAACTAAAGTCTCTTCTGTAGCTCTGTTACTTGGAAGAGGGATCAAAGAAGTGTGCTATAGCACAAGTTCTGGGTTTCTTCCCACAGAAAAATACTATTTGGGAGCAAATTGTGAACCTCTATTGTATAGCATATTAGCTTATTATTTATGCATATGCTAATTTCATAGTGGCACAACCAAACCTGAGAACAGTTAGTGCCAGCTGGGGTGGATGTGAGGCAGAACGGTTCTTCACCTGTTCTGCAGTTCAGCCCTGCCGAAGCTCATGAGAGCATCATACAAATGATTTCCTTGCCCCGCTCCCAAGGAGGTCCTCTGTGGCTCTTGATCCTTTTACCTCCTGTCGCTGAAACCCTGTGTCCAAGCTGGGAGGGTCGCAGAGCTCGAACTGCAGGCCAGGCTGAAATGTCTACACTGCAGATAAACAGACCTTTAGCCCAAGCCCTCCTAGCCTGAAGCTGATGACATGGGTCAGTCATGGTTTTTAATTGCAGTGCAGGCCTATTCAAAGAGTATAACATCAGCTTAAACTTTAAAGCAGGGGTCTCAAACACACGGCCCATGGGCTGCATGCAACCCCTAAAGCTATTTCCTGCGGCCCGCAGTGACACTATCATTACCGGTATTTGCAATATCATTGTATGAAAAGGTTTCAGTGGTGTGGCCCTCAGGCTAATGTACTAGTCTTTGTGCAGCCCTCATGATGATGTGAGTTTGAGACCCCTGCTTTAAAGGACCCTTTGGATAAGAAAATGAAATCTCTGTAGAAATTTTTATCTGAGTGCCTCAGTGTTTCTAGCATCTGTGTAATCTATATATCTTGTGCATCCAGATTAGTTATTTGATAGCTGACAGTTCCTGCCTTCTCAGAAAGGAAATTCAAAAAAAGAAAATAAGCTACCAAAAGTCCTGGATAGATTTGGTTTGTGAGGTACACTTTTAAACAGTCTTCTGGGAAGTGAGGAACGGAAAGCCTCATCTTCTTATAGCTTGAAAAACCACTT
Organism: Podocnemis expansa; assembly: GCA_007922195.1. Classification (NCBI taxonomy): domain Eukaryota; kingdom Metazoa; phylum Chordata; order Testudines; family Podocnemididae; genus Podocnemis; species Podocnemis expansa. Next base: position 8,309,559 of record ML681993.1, on the reverse strand, counting down.
CAGGCTCCACAGCCAGCCCTTAGTAGCTTACTAAACTGTGAAGATTTGTCAGTGAAAGGGATGGTGGGGGAGCTGTCCCAATTCATTATGATAGCTTTACCTTTTGAAAGGGGGTTTGGGAAGAAAACCTGGAGTCAACCCTATCTGACCTGTCAGGCAACAAGTGTATCTTCCAGTGTTGGCATCTCAGAAAAAAAGCCTAAATCCTCTTCTTTACGGAAAAAGCCTCCTAATTTGTAGTTGATGGTCCCTGACAAGCATAAGCATGGTTCCAGGTTTGAAAAAGGGGGTGCCCATTTATTTTGTTTATATACTTGATGGTAAATGCAAGGCAGTCTCCTGAGCCCTTAAGCAGAGAAGCAAAGGTTTCAGACGGTCTTTTTTTTTTCCCTACATGGAAATTCCTTGCCTAAGGATTTTTGCTTAATCCCAGTGGGATCTTTTTGAACACCTGGGTCTTTTTCTATAGTCTCCTGTGGGAGTCCTTGTAATATCCTCCTGCTTCCTCCTCTTCCTTCCCTTCCTTTCTCCCAGACCTTTCTCTGTAAACTGTTTAACAGTTGGAGGGTTGGGGACAGTGTTCCCACGCTCAGGCAAACAGATTCTGATGCATTTATTTCATGTTCTTTGTGGTTTCAGAGAAGGTGATATCAAACCTTTTGATTTTTCTTTTTGGATTTGAAAGCAAATGAACCATTTCATAAAACCTCAGAAAATTAAAATGGAATCTTTCACCTAGTCATGGATCAGGACTATTTCCTAGACTTGATGATGCCTGCTTATACACCCCATCCCTCCTTCCCATCAGAAGTACTCATGGTTTGCAGTGGTTAGTAGTTGGCATTGCCAATGCAACTCTTTTGCTTTTAGTCTTCCTGGGGGTGTTCACAGAGGTCATAGTGTCAGCCCTCCCTTGAAAGGGTCTTACATTGTTACTTATTTACACAGCAGATTTACTCACACACCATTCTCTAGACTAAAAAGCAAACAAGGAGTTCTGTGGCATTTCCAAAGACTAACACATTTATGTATTTATCACGTGTATTTTTTTAAACTTTTGTGAGCACTGACCCATGCATCTGATGAAGTAGGATTGTGCCTGTGAAAGCTTATGTGATAAATAAATGTGTTAGTCTTTAGAAGTGCCACAGCACTCCTTTTGGGTTTTGCTGAAATAGACTAACATGGACCTGACTGCCTCTCTGAAACTAGTCTCTAAAGTTGGCTACCAAGCTGTATTGGAGCATTCTTCAATTTAGGGGATTTCATAATAAATGGGGCGGGGGGAAGAGGATGAATGCCTCAGATGTGAGCCTGTCTGGTGAGGAGCTATGTCCACTTAGTGCAGGGAATATGGGCTCCAAGGGAGAGAGAATTCCATGTAACATCCAGGAGGCTGGGTGGGTGGGAGAGAGAGTTAGCCTTCTGAGTGGTCAGAAGGCTAATCCAAAGGAAGTACATTTTCATAAAGTCTGTCAGCACAGCAATAGGTGTGCCCCTAGACCAGGGGTCTCAAACACACAGCAAACGGGCCACATGCAGCCCCTAAAACTATTTTCTGTGGCCTGCAATGACACTATTGTTACTGATATTTGCAATCTCATTGTATGAAAAGGTTTCAGTGGTGCAGCCCTTGGGTGATTTGAGTTTAAGACCCCTGCCTTAGACCCAGGGCTGGCTCTACTGTGAAGCAAGAGGCAGACATGGTTTCAAGTGACAGCTCTTATGTGTGCCTAGCCCCCTGAATATCAGGCTGGCTCCCATGTCTTCAACTCTTTCCTAGCAGCTCAGGCACTGTTAGTCAACCTGCAGCTTAAGTCATGGAGGCAGAGTGCACTTTAAATCTCTCTGCAGGCTGATGCTGGAGATTTATGCACTTTGGAAAACCATTTCCAACCTCCATGAATGAGATGGGGGGGCACCAAATCAAAATTTGGCTTGGAATGCCACAACCCCTTGACCGGGCCCTGCTTAGACCATGGAAAAAACCCTGCTCCTTTTGTTCATCTGAGAGGATGGCATCATCCTCTTCCTTAGGCCATTCCAGGTTATCTTAAATGGACAGCAGACTGGAAAAGTATTCCAGAAATGTGGTCCTAGTGGCAGCGACCTTTAAGCAAAAATTGAGGAGTTGCCTCATACACTGTCAAGTGTGTGTGTACTGTCTCTTTACAACAAAATGCAGTATCAGGTGTTACACAGGTATTCTCCCTGATGGCAGCAGGTATGATGTCGTCTCATGGAACTTTCCACTGGCTGAAAATTTCCTCTTCTTATACTCATTGAAGGAGCCTAAAGAAAACTGAGGGTCACAAAGCTACTTTCATTCTTATTACCCTGAAAGGAGCAAAGTTGTCTTGGTGTGCAGACCTGCTTATGTTCCTATACAACTCCTTCTGTTGTTATGCCAGGACCTTACTCAGCAGGGCCCAATAATACCATTTACCTGGATCCCCTTACCTGGGTTACAGCAGGGCATTTTCTGACATGGTGGCCCAGCCGCACATGCACACGCACACACACACAGAATGAGACTTTTCTATTGGTTGTGGGCAGTTTATTCTTTCTGAGGCATGGGTAGGCCCCCATACAGCAATTCGAGGGCAGAACAGTCAATGCTCCCCTAGAAAGGGATGGCTCGGTTCCGAGGGGCTTCTGCCAGAAGTTGGTATTTATTATATGCTATGCAGGTTCCCAGGTGGCTGAGAAGGCACTAAGGCACTATCTGCTATTCAGCTTCCCGGCCAGGGAGATTACTGATGAACCTAGGAAGCTGAGTAGCAGCTGTCACCTCCTCAGGTTCCAAGGAACCTGCATGGTGGATAATAAATAAGCTTTGCTTAAGGGACAGACTGAGAATGCAAGTGACAGGAGGGTCTCAGAGGGAGGGGCTGTAGTGGAGAAGAGGTTATATATCTATTTGCCTATCTGCCGGGGCCCTTTTAAATCACCAGGTCCCTGGGCAATTGCCCCTCTTGCCCTCCTCTGCTGGCAGCCCCGTGCAGGGCAAGTTTTCAACTAAACAGGTCAGAAGCCTTTTTCAGTTTTTCTACAGGTCTGTGTCAAAGAGAGTTGAGAAGTAAGAACTGATTATCAAAACCAAAGCCAGTTCCTCACCGATTTTATTTTTCATGATGGAAATCAGCCCAACTCTTAGTTATTCACCAAAATGCCTCTGCATGTCAACAAGCAAAACTGATGGAGACTGAACCATAGAAGATGTTTATCCTGTCCAGACAACTGATATGCTCTTAACAGAATGGCAATCCACTCTTAGTCCTGTCAAACTAAACAGTACAAAATGATTAGTATTTCTGACAGTGAGAAAATTTTGATGACGTCTCCATGAGGTGGTAATCTGAATTCACCAAGCTATTTACTGCACTAAAAATACTCTGTAGGATGCAATTTCTTAGATGCTACTGTGGCAGAGAAAAAAAATTTTCATTTTCCTGAACTATAAGGCTAAAGCTTTTTATCAGGAAATCTTTTGGCCTTGGAATGTGATGGACCACCACCAGATTGATTTATGCTATTCCATATACTTCACTTGGCAAAAGTTAAGGAAACTTTTGAGGATAACATATGGAGACAGAATATCCAGAAGCCTTTACTGATGTTCAAGAACAACCGTTAGTCATAGTGTCCCATTAAACTACAAATAGAATGGCCTACCAATCATATGTTATTTTTTCATAGACATGAGTTGATATCCGTGGTTTCTATGTCTTCTCTGTCCTCATAAGAACAAACATCAAACCTTATGTCAATCTGATGTGTGGTAAAGTTTAGGCCTGAATATTTCTGACAGTCTATTCCATTAGTTTGTCCTAAAATGTCATTTAAATTGTCCCACGGCTGCATAAACCTTGTTCCTTTTGCCTTAACCTCGAGTAATGAGAATAATAGCTTTCTGTCCTCTTCATAATACCTCTGCTTATTCACAGTCTGTTAATACTGTCTCTGTATTATTTTAGACTGACCATGCTCAATTCTTTTCTCAGAGGCCTTCTTTTCCAAACTTTACCATTTTTGTTGTTCTCTTCTGTGAACTTGCTACAGTTAGTCTCTCTTTTCAAAAATTCCTTTCCAGCTTTGTTTCCTCTTAGTGTTTGCTGAGTGTACACAGGTCTCTGTCCTTCATGATACTTTGGGGTCGTGCTGAACACAAGATAAACTAGATCCACTAAGACCCCAACTTGCCACTGCACACTTGACACATAAATTACGGTTGTTTTTAACAAACAGTTGATCTATTAGAGAGAACAGATAAAACTTTACTATAAATTCATTGCACCCAAATCTGAGCCCAATTTCTCGAGTGATATGGGGCACATATGCTCCAAGAGGCTCTGTAGCACTGGCTTGGCAGGATGCAGTCTAGGAAATTTGGACTGGGGGAAAAGCATGTAAAGAGGGGACAATACCAGCTTGGCAGGCATGAGTTGTGGAGCTTTTCAGGAGACAAGGACCCCATCTAAATAAGTTGTTTGGTTATGTCTACGCTGGAGGCTCTGTTAAGTCGACTTAGAGCATCCACACTCAGGGGCATTGCTGGTGCTGGGCACCTTGGGGCACATGCCCTGAGTCCCAGCGCCAGTGCCCCGGATCTCCGGCCCAATCGGGGATAGGGATAGGGCCAGGTGGGGCCGCGCCGCCGCGGGCAGCTAGGCCGCGGCCAGGCTGGGCCAGACCAGATGGGGCCGCAGAAGGCCAGGCCTTGTGCCTCTGCGGCCATGGGCGGCCAGGCCCCCGGATCCCCGGCTGGGGATGGGGCCGCCGCGGCCATGGGCGGCCAGGCCCCGGATTCCCAGCCTGGGATCCAGGGCTTGCCGCAGCTGTGGCAGCCCCATCCCCTGCCAGGGATCCAGGGCCCAGCCGCCTGCAGCTGTGGTGGCCCTGTCTCCAGCTGGGGATCGGGGGCCTGGCCACCCACAGCTGTGGCCGAGGCGGCGTGGGTGCAGGCGCAGGCCCGGCCTCCTGCAGCCGCTTCTGGCCTGGACGCGCTGCAGTCTAGCCGCCCGCGGCGGCACAGCCCCGCCTGGCCCTATCCCTGGCCAGGGGGCGGGGCCTGCCGGCTGGGGGCAGGGCCTGGGCCCGTGCCCCAGGTCCCTCCCCACCCCAGCGATGCCTCTGTCCACACTGAAAACTCCTGTCGACTGCCTGTGTCCACATTGGCAGGTGCTAGGTTGACCCTTCTTGGTGACCAGGAACTCTGGGAGGGGGTCTGGAGGCTACTAATTTGACTTAAGGGCTATTCCCTGTCTACACTGGCTTAAGTCAACTTAATAAGGTTGCCTTAAGTCAACCTTAAGAGGTGGTATTATTAAGTCAACTTTAGGAAGCACTTAAGTTAACTTAATAAAAGCCCAGTGTGGCCGCAGGAATCTGTAGGTCAACTTAACTTTCCTGAAGTCGACCTAAGGCTCCAGTGTAGTTGTACCCCTTGCTCCCACTCCAGCAGCCCTGTATGTATCCATAACCTTGTCAATCCCTTGTACTTTTGGGACTTTAGAGGGCTTAACAATTACTTCAGCTCTGTGTAGCTTCAGTAGGTAGGCAGAGTGGGGAGTAGCCCTCTCTTCTCTCTCTGCCTGAGCTCTGTTATAGACTAGTCAGCAGTGCCAGAACTAGCTATTTTGGCACCTGGGGCACACCCAGAGCAAGCAGCGTGGAATGCACCCTCAGATCAGCAGTGAAATGGAGCCATTCAATATGCACCCGGGGCAAAGCCGTGGTCACCCCACCCTAGTTATGGCCCTGTTGGTCAGCAAGGGAAATATCTTTGGGACATGCAGGCGGCAACACTGTCAATCTGCTAAGGACATACCACCTCCATTCCCAATGAGTGGGACATCAAGGGAGAGCTGCCCATACTCTTTGCCTCCCTGACATTTCCCAGTGTTTGATTGCCATGTATGGCACTCAGGCCTAGCAGAATCAGAGGCTCCTCCTTTGGGAAGGGGGAACACATGCTACTCCTCCCTCAAGATCTGCTTTCGCAGATGGTCATCCCAGAAGGAATGAGAAGCTCCTGTAGCTTCCACATGGTAGAAGCAGAGTTGTCCTATTCTTTGTAACACTACACCTTTAGGACATTCAAAATGTTATTCTAATCAATGGGAGTTTTTGTAACGTCTGCTGTCTTATCGGAAAGGGGCATAGTATAGGAAAGTCAAAATGGTCACAGCTCTACTTAAAATTTGTAACCAACCACATTTCTCTGACTTCTGGCAACAAGACTTTTGAGTTAATCCTGTAAAATACACTCATACCATGACTCTCCTATTTAAATACTTTGGAGAGAAATAGGATATTTGTTTATAATGTGCACATTGTAGTGGTTTTAGAGGGCCATCATTTCAAAATCATTCATGATCTGACCTTGGCAGGATGAACTTGATGTTTTCCCCTTTCCTCCTATTCCAAAGTAAGATTTATGGGAAATATTCTGGGGACTACTGTAATTTACTGAAGTTTTAGGCATACTGCTTTCCACAGATGTTATTAAATATCAATTAGCTTAAAGAATTACATCAATTCTCCAATAATTGAGGTTTGAATAAACGGAAATTCTAGGTTACTTCCCAGTTTGCAAAGCTGGGAGAACTGAGGAAAAAAATGCAAGAAGTGGGAGTAAGCAAAGGCAAGTGTGTGGTGTGCCATTTTGCTGAGCGCCCAATCCAAGATGTTAATTGTCCTCACCTATGATAGACGTTAATGAGAATGTCCAGCACTTTGCAGCTGGCTCTCAGCACCTCAGAGAGAGGATCAGCCTTGTTAAAGTGCTTGAATGTGGAATCTGTGATGTTCTGTGCGTGGCAAAAAAAGTAGCATATCACCAGCCAGTTCTGACCCAGATGCTTGTTCTGATGCTATGAGCAAAGATAGCCTGTTTTGCATTCCCAGATAGCCAGCTGGGAAATCTTGTGTCAGAACTGCCTGTATTGTTGCTCCCATGGCTCCACTCCCAAAATCTTCTGGGCTGACAAAACTTTCACAGGAATGGATTATCTACATAGCATGCAAACTCTTTCAAGTGGGCGCAGGAATGTGAGCAAATCTAGTGTATATTATGTCACATCAACACATGGAAAGTGTAGAAGTAAGCATGTGTTGGGTGTCGTACCAAAGTAGCACCACTTGTGATGTGACATTCTCCAATGGGTAAAATGGAAGTGGCTTGTCCATTTTGACCCTTACATCAGGATTGGAGGAAAGGACCTGGCACTAAAGTTCAGAGAGGGAAGGGGAAAGTTTTAGTAAATTTCTAATGGAAAAATATATACAAAAAGGAGGAAATTTTTAAACTGGGATTAAGGGAGAGCCATAAAAACTATGAAGATGGCACAAGTGTGAAAACAGAAAAGCTGTGAGGCTTATGAAAGCAAGCTGAAAATGTCAGTTGTCTGCTCAAAAACAGGTAAAAACAGAAAAAGAAAGAGGGTGATTTTCCCTCCTGAAAGGAAACAATAGACTTTCCCTACACACTGGAACTGGACTTGTACCATGTATTTGCCTTACTCACAGTTCACTGTTTAAGGACCTAGTTTCTATGATCCTGTGGGAAATCCAAGGTCCCTGTTGTTATTTTTGCAGGAATTTAGAGCAAATGTAGGGCCAGATTATGCCTGGATCTTGCATGGGAGTTCCGGAGGAGGGCAGAGGCAGGAGTCATTTCATCCTTCGGTTTTTTTGCACAACTAGGGTAAGGCCACCATTGTTTGCAGTCCTTGAATTCAGGGAAGTGTTAAAACGTGCAGTCTCTAGCCCTTGCATTGTAATCTTTTCAGGTTAGGAATCTTGTCTCTTCCATCTATAAAGCACCATGCACATCAAGGATGCTGTTTCAATAGTAAGCCTGTCCATCAGGGCTGTTGGTCTGTCCCTGAGAACGTGCAAGAGATAGACAAGTATGCATTTTAAAGCATACACTTGAAGGCATGTTTCTCTTTGCTGATCAGCTCACTGTAATTCCACACTGGTGTGAGAGGAGAATTAGGCCCTGGAATTTTTGAGAATATGAAACAAACACCTGAAATCTCCAGTGGAACTCATCATACTGCTTGAATTCCTTGCATGAATTACCTGTGAATTGCTAAAACATAATGACATATTGTCAGTGAGGTGCCTGTATTGCATATTGTGTATATTGTCTGTGATGTGCTCCATTGACACCCATACCTCAAAAAGTTTGTGACTCCACCCCATTACACAACTGTCCTGGCTACTGTAGCCCCCCCAGTTTTGCCCTTCCAAGATGCTATAGATCCCACATGTCACCATTTGAGGATTTACTCCCTTATTTTGGAAGGTTGTGTTACCTGTACCAGCTGCTCTGTTAGTCTGTCTGCTGGGCTCCTTCCTGTTGCTTCTGACATTGGCTCCCATGCCCAGATGCAACTATAATTTGAATGTAGAGGTAGCTCAGCAGAAATGTTGCTGAGCCTTACAGCAGGACAGGTACCTTGCGTGTTGGACAAGAAGGAAGGATCCTACTGAAGGATTGTGGAAACGAGAGGACATAAAGGTAGCTAGCAGAGCGTTGCAGAAAAGGAGAGAGCAGGGGGAATATAGGGAGTAGGGGATGCCATTTAGGTGAAGAAGAGAAAAGAAGGACTTGAAAAGCTATTGAAGGGGGAAAGAAGGAGTTATGCTCAAATTTCAAGAGATGGCTATCAGTGAATCAACTTATCTCCCCCAGATACTGGGAAAGACTGAATGACTAAGCTCTGGTCTACACGGGGGGGGGGCTGGCAACGCACAAAGGGAGATACACAAATTATTTAAAATAACTTGAATATCTCCCTTCTACTGCCTAATGCCTACTCACCACAGTGTCTTCTATGCTCTGAAGTGGCAAAAAATGTCCTCCCTTCAACTCATCGCTAGGTTACTTGAGGTGGAGGTCTTCAGGGATCAACTTCCTCATCAGCTGAACAGATCTTCACAGGCATGATGGGAAGATCACTCTGATGGCAGTGAATTTGCTGCTGCCAGTGCAAATAAGCCCTTCTTCTGACTATTTTGAAGGATATGAAAGGTAACATAGAACACAAGCAATCTGAACTTGACATCCCATCATTTAAAGGTATTCTAATTCTTGCTATAATTTTGTTTAAGAATTGCACTCTGATACAGCATTTCAACTACCAGAAAATGAAGTAGAGACTAGAAGTGTGATTTTATTAGGAATGGTTGCAAATAAGAGATTTTTTGATATGGGACTACATGAATCCTGAAGTTAACGGTGTTTATCTAAAAAATCTTGGTTTTTTTAATCTTAATGTGAAGGGAAATCAAAGGATGTTTTTTCTTAAAAAAAAAAAAAGGCAAATTCCATCTAGTGGAATTAGAAAGGAAAACGTAGGGGTAATACTATAATTACTGGTATTGCTGATCTGCAGAAAACTGGAGGTGGGAAGAGGTATGGTGAATATAATGTATTCAGTAGTAACAACACTGTTTTTGTTTTTGTTTTTGTTTTCTTTCTAGATTTTAGCTTACTACTGCAAATTAAACAGGAATAAATTAAACTTCATATTGAATAAATATAGAAACCAGCTTGCATCTACTCCCACTTAATGAGGGGAAAACAGACATTTTCCCCTGGATGTTTGTGTAGAATTCTGATTGATAGCCAGCAACATTACCTGGGTACATAGACAGAGACGTACTATAACCTAAATCTATCCTCCTGTTTTCATGGGCATCTGTTCTATTTTCTTATTTTCCCTCTTTAAATCTCTAACCTATTATTTCAGTGATAACAGGATCAATGTGCTGTTTACTAAATTGGTGCCTTCTAAAAGGATGCACAGTGAAAATCCCATGCAAATGTTAAGACTCTACACGAATTAATACTTGGAATACTAACCATTTTCCAAACTACTATTAAAATGACTCCTTGTAGCAAAAAGATACAGTTGCAAGATATGCTTTCATTTAACAAAAATATATTTTGCTTTAATTAGTACCTCAACCTCATAGCATTATGCTGAAGAAGTAGCTAAATGTAAATCTTAAAATTTTTGCTTCATTTCTAATTCTTGCTTCCAACAGTTCACAAACTTAAGTTATGATTAAGTATATTCTTTATAATGGCTAATGATGTAACTGTAAATGTGTGCAATGTAGTTAATAGAAAGGTTAGTTATTATTTACATTGGACTTACAGAGTTCCAGGCAATTTATAAACAAAAAGACCAATATAGATCATTTATCGTCTGAATACCTGTTTGATTTGAAGCCTATTATTCACCAAGCCTTACTAAACTCCAGGATGATGTGCAAGGTATGAAACCCAGAACAGAATAGAACAGAATAGAGTAGAATACTTGGATTAATAGCAAATTCAGAAACTGACTGTACACTTATCAAATGACAAAAAATTGTATAAGTGATTGGATCCAAAGCTAAAATTTTGCTTTGTTATGCTCTAATTTGATAAGATTTTTTTAAATTAAAAAATAATCATTGGCTTGTCCCACCTTCAATTCTAATGGCTGCCTCCAGACACCCAAAAAGAAATGTCTTTCTTCACTCTAGCCCTTCCCTGTAGTTTCTCTCATTAGTCAAATCTAAAATGAGTCCACTGTCCTATACTGATTTCCTCAAGCTCCAAGTGGATACAGCACTCTCCCACACACACTCACAATGGAAGATCAGAGCCTTTAAATATAAATTCTTCTTAAAAGGGGCTACATCCTTTTATTTGTTGTATAAAATTAGCTCACCGTTGGCCACAGTAAAAGACAGAAATAATAACAAATACCCTGCTAGCTCTTGTTGTCTATTTTAAAAAATGTCAAAAATGCCTTTGAGGGATGCAAGAAGCAGGATTCCTGCAATATCACTTGAGTTTCAAAGTCCTCTTTCTTTGACAAAACATTAGAGTTTGATGATGGATTTACTAAAATGAAAAGTAGATTCAAACATCCAGTGTGCAGGGGTGTGAGGTTTGGGGGGTTTTAATACAAGATGTTTCCTTTACTTGAGATGTAACTACAGCTTGTGCATCTCTATTAACACTGAGTGTGTTACATGAGCTAAGCACTGGTAAAAATTAAAATTCACCCAGAAATCTACTCTGACTCTTGGATGGTCACTGTTCAGACACTATTCGTGTATCCCATGGTCTGGTGAATTCTCCGGCAATGCACAATAATTAAATACAGTGTGATCTACATCGTTAGAAATATTGGTTGAGGGACATTAATGCAACAGAATTTGTAGTTATACCAAAATCCTGTTTTCTGAAGATGGACATAATCTGCGTGCCATATGGGAATCGGAGCAGCTGAGAAAAGGAACAGTGCCAGCAGCTCTGAAATGGCAGCACAAGGCCCTGCCAGGGCAACTCTCCTACTTCTGGAGCTCTAGCTGTAAGAGATTCCCCACAAGATATCCCCAGGATCTGTGTTTCAGTTTCCCCATCTTAAAAGGATAATAATGCTTCCTCACACTTGTCACTAGCTGTGAGTCCTGTCGCTAGAGAAATGCTATGCATGTGCACGGTATTGTTATACTGCCCTTTGAGAAATGTAAAGTGAAGTGAATATTACTATTCGTGATAGCCAGGCTGGGGAAAGATTAACTAGAATAGCATTAGTTAGAAATCATCTAATGGTTGCTGAATGGAGCCTCAGGTTCTTGGCAGTTCCAGCTCACTTTTGTGTGATGAGCCAGGATGGTCTGATCTCTACTGTAAAAGGCGCCCAATCTGTGCTCTTCATTTGTGTCCTTGTACCCCACTTTCACTTGGTTGAGAGCTAGTCAGGGTTACTTTCAAGCGTCTGATGAAGTGGGATTCTCTCCCAGGAAAACTCATGCAAAAAATAAATTTCTTAGTCTTTAAGTGCCACACGACTCCTTGTTTGTTTCATCCTTTCTGTTTCTCCTTGTTTGTTTCATCCTTTCTGCTCTCTACTTGTTTCTCACATTGGGATTGAATACATAAGCTCTCGTCCCACCACCCTCCTTGCAGTTTTTTTCCTCCTTTTGTAAACACTGAACATCTTCCCCCACCCCCTCTTTTTTGGTAAAATTTGCCTTTTATTGTTTGATTTGGCTTTTTCCCAAGGCTATACAAGAAAAATCAATTGGATTCATGTGAGATCTAATGTTCCTTGTTTTACAGGTGGCTAGTAACTACATATATTAAAAACCAACAACAAACAAAGTGTAAAGGTTCTCTGAGGAAGTTTATATTCTCTGTTTTCCAGGGAGCCTTTACTTTCCACGGGAGCATGATAGACATGCCCTTACTGAAGCAGGCACAGAACATTGTTACGCTTGCCACAGCCATCAAGAAAAAATGCTCTGTTAAATGAAGCTCTCCCCATGTGGTCAGAGAAGCAGTTTTAAAGAACGACGGCACTACTTTGGGGGGAAAAATATTGAATTCATCAGATTTAAGGAAAACTCAGTGTACGCTTCGCAGATCGGAAATAATTTTTCCTCCCCCACTTGCTAATTCACAACGATTAACTGAACGTTTGTACCGCCCAATGTGCTGACCCTGGGGTGAAGTCACATTGCTGTCTATAGGACAGTGCAGTGCTGCACACCCAGGATCGTGACCTGAGTGGAGGCCAGCAGCAAAATGTAGGCGGCAAGGGAATAAACACTACTACAACAGCAAACGAAACAGAAAAAATCAGGTCAAATGCTGTTTTTCCCCCTGTGCTTTCTCTCTCCCCTAGGAAGTTTGCTCCCGAGGTCCTCTTTCAAAGGGCAAACTTGTATCGTTATTAAACAGTTGAAATGGTTGTTACGAAAATTGTTTCCCTGTGTGGGCTCCCCCCACCATAAATGTACAAGAGTGATTAAAAACTGAATGGGCAATAATGCGAGACTCTTGACTTTTTCTTTTTTAAGTGGTTGCTATTCAAGGACGGGTTGGACGGCAATAAACGCGTCGAGTTTTCTGGGACACAATGCGGCGGAACTGGTGCATATGGTCTCGAGTCAGATTTGCATCACATTAGAGATACTGCTCCAGGTCATCTGGGCCGTGTGGTTAACGGGCTTAGTAAAGCTGTTTTGAAGAGGTTAACCCAGCTTGTAGGCAGGGTAAATAAACATAACAACCGGCCATTGTTCTCTATTCAGCACGTACTCTTATATCGAAGGCTAAAGGGTATTGAAGCTGCAGAGGATCAACTTGTGGTTGCCAGAGGACGCCAATGAAGTTGGAAACCCCAACAATCAGAGATTTTGTTTCTGTTCCTCATTAAATCATGAGCTTTTGTGTCTGGCCTGTTCGCTAAGAAATGACCAGAATGGGAAGTTTTAGACTCCGCACCACCCTTTTCATGCCCCGCACAGCAGCCGGGCGGCCGCCCTCAGACAACACCGCGGGGAAGGCTGGTCTGTTTGTTTAAATGTGTAAACAGAAAACAAGGCGCCTTCCCTCCAGCCTGGGGCTCCTCCCTCCCCCGGCCGCCCGACGCCAGATCACCAGGCAAACGGGAGCCCCGGCCTGGCAGTGATTTCCCTAACACCCCCACTGCGTTTTCCAATCCCACCCCCACCCCCACCCCCGCAGCTGTCAGCTAATAACAGTGTTATACCAAATTAGTGAGCACACAGCCCCCCAATTTCAAGTCCGGGGGAGAATACTGGGCACTGGCTCCCCATGGGGCACCCCCAGGAGGGGTGCAGTGGGGCAGGGGCTGGTGCAGGTTCAGCCCCAGCAGCTGAGGCCACTCTCAGCTCCCGGGGTCTCACCCTGTGTGCAGCACCGAGCACTGGGGCAGAGCCGCTTAATGCAGGACACCCCCTGCTTAAGATTACAGACACCAAAGCATGGAAAGGAGAGCAGGGAAGGAGGACACATGGAGAAAATGTAGTATTGAAGTAATATTCTTCTGTTTTTAGGGAGTGCTGGGACACTTCCGCCTAAAAATAGGCTGTTCCAGGGCAGTCCAGCATACTGTAACCCCTGTCAGCAAAAAGCCAGACAAAATCATGTCTTTTAAAAATGCCTGTTGGGTGGAGGGCGTGAGGGTGAGGAGGTGGAGAGCTCCTCTGGCCTGACTGCCCCTCACTTTCATAAATGGGGGGGGGGTGTCAAAAACGCAGGAGGCAGGAAAATGCAAATGCGGTTTTATTTTTCCCTCCGGAATGTGGCCAGTCATGTCACTGGGGGGACAGATAATGTTTCATGGTGGGACTGGAGGGTCTTGCACCAACTGGCAATGCTACATGCGGGAGCTGCAGGGAGACACTCCAGCCTCCCCTGCCCGCCAGCAGCGATCCTGCCATCCCCACCCTTGCCCCAACTTCTCCGCCCCTCCCTTTGCTGCATGCCACCTGCCGCAGGCACAAATCCCACGCACGCGGCTTCCTGGCCCAGCAAACCCGCCCGCCTTGCTTCCCTTTGGGGGCTTCCGCTTTGCCGCCAGGCTGCTCCCCCCTGCCCGGGGGGGGGGTTGGAATTGGGGGGGGGCTGGCCACCACCCCCGGCTTCAGCAACGCCCCCCCCCAGGGTGCATGTAGGCCTTTAGGGAGGAGGGAGGCACTGAGCAGTCCACACTGGTGCTAAAACCCTCCCCCATCTGTTTCGAAGGGGCAGCCCTGTTAGTCTAGAAAAGCAAGGAGTCTTCTGGCACTTAAAACACCAACAGATTTATTTATCGCATGAGCTTGCGTGGCAGCAAATCCCACTTTGTCGGGGGGGGGATACAGAATTGGATGAAAATAAATGCAGGCGAGTGCAATACATGGGATCAGGCCTTACACACTCCTGCATTTATTGTCATCCAGTGCTGTCCACTCCGCCTCTACAAAGTGGGATTCTCTCCCACGCAAGTTCATGCGATAAATAAAGCTGTTAGGCTTTAAGTGCCACAAGACTCCTTGCTTCCCCTCCACCCCCATCTGTGTGGCTGTCTTTCTCAGCGCTCTGTTTTAAAGGGGGGGGGGGGGCAAAGGAACAAAAAGAGCCGGAGTGTCCCTGGCCAAGACACAGTTTTCGAACAATTCTTTTGCAGGGGGTTTGTGCCTGACTGTCCCTTCCAGCCCCCCCAAAAAAGGTTGGGGGAGGCAGCATGGAAGGTTCCCCCCTCCCGAGAAACATGTCTGCAAAGCTGCCTCTTGACCCATGCAGGGACCTGATTTGAACACTAAGAAGAGGCGTGTTTTCAGGCCCACAAGCCTAGGGTTACCAGATACCAAAGCATGGAAGGGAGGACAGGGAAGTGCACAAAGGAGGCCATTTGAGGCCACATGGAGAAAATGTAATATTCTGTTTTTAGCGGGCCCTGGAACACTGCCCCCTAAAATAGGGTGTTCTGGGCATTCCAGCATACTTCAACCCCTGTAAGTAAGAAGCCAAACAAAATCATGTCTTTATAAAATGCCTGCTGGATAGAGGATGTTAAGGTTAAAAGGAGGACATGGCCTCCTTTTGCCTGACATCTGGTAAACCTACACAAGTCGCACTTGGCCACACATCGCCTCCCAGCCTGGGCGCTGTGGTCCCAAGGGTGCCCACACCCTGGATCGTGACTCGCCTTGATCTAGCCTCCTCCTCCTGCCCATTTGTGGGACTGGGGCCCCTGCCAGACACCCCATCAGGGATTTCCCTAATTCCCCCCCACCCCCCCAAAATTTTCCACCCCTCCAAGTTGTCAGCTAGTAACAGTGTTATACCAATTTAGTGAGCATCCTGCTGCCCCCCCCCCCATTTCAAGTTCTGGGGAAGCTGCTGCACACCAGTGCTGCCTCCCCTTGGACTGGGGGAGAGGTTTTAGCAGTGGGCAGGCACACAGTCTCCAAGAGGCTCAGCATGGTTCAGCCCCTTTCTCGGAAGGGGAAAATTGCTCTCTGAGCAGGTGAGGCCCTTTCCTAGTCTTGAGTCACAGATTTCCTTGCAGGTTTTTTTTTTCTTGTTTCCCCACCCCCACCCCCCCAGGAACTTGTGGCTTGTGCACCTGTAAGGTGGGATGGGGAGAAAAGGGAAAGCAAACAACTGATGTTGCAAAGGCCAAGTGCTGCACTGGCGTCACTCTGATCTGCCCATGGATACTTTCACCAGACCCCAGGCAGGGAAGCTGGCCCAGATTTGGTGAATTCAGTCTGGTGGGGATGGCGGGGCGGGGCGGGGCTGTGGAGCACAGACAGATAACTGTAACCCTGTGTAATGGACATTGTGACCAATGTCCATCAAGACTCCATATTGTCAGTTTGGACTTTCTGCTTAAACAATGTACATCATTTTGGATACTTGATGAAATCTGGTTTAGGTATATGCTGTATATGTTCTTTTAAATGTGTGAACAAGCTGTGTGAATGAAGGGCGTGTGTGTGAAGAGGCCAGTCTCAACTGCCAGCCTGTCCTGATGAACCATAAGTACCATCTAACTGGCTGAACAATGCAGACATCTCATTAAAGCAAACAGAAGGAGCCACCCCAGAAAGAAAAGAATAAAATACAATCAAGTCTGCAAGTGACTGGGGACCAATGATCTCCCAGGAACCCTGAGGCTACATGACACAGCAAATCCCATAGACTTACATGAAGACCAGCAAATATAAAAGATGGGTGAGACCATGAAAACTTTGGGGTCTCATTCTGCAACTGTCATCTTGGAGCATCGGATCATGACCGACAGAGGCCTGGCTCCCTCCTTGTGCCCAGCCTAGCTGGCCACTAGGCTGGCTCAAGCAACACATGAAAGGACTGGTAATTACATCACACCAGCTTGCAGAACTTTGTGTGTGTGTGTGTGTGTGTGTGTGTGTGTGTGTGTGTGTGTGTGTGCTTTTTGCTATCCTTACTTATTTACAATAAATGTGGCATATTGCCTTGTCCCCCTGAATAAGATCCTGCTAGTCTTTTCTTTTTACTAGGGGGCGCTCTCCTGGGTGCCCTTTTTGGTATAACAGGGCGGGGGGGGGGGTTGGAGACCATCTAAGGCAGGGGTCTCAAGCATGCGGCCCCTAAAGCTATTTCCTGCAGCCCACAATGACACTATTGTTACTGCTTTTTGCAATATTGTTTTGGGAAAAGGTTTCAGTCGGGCAGCCCTCAGGCTAACATACTAGTCCTCATGTGGCCCTTGTAATAGTTTGAGGCTCCTGCTCGAAGGAGTAATTACAGGTAGGCACACTGCACTGAGCAGGGCAGAAAGAGCACAGGCGATGGCTTTTGCAAGGAGTAGAAAAAAGAAGTAGTTCTGAGAAGTGGCTTGGGCCAGGATGGGGAGAAAGTCAAGGAGCCCAGCTTTTAATAGTTTCCTCCCCGTGCAGGCAAAAAAGATGGGGCCCTTTTTGTTGGGCAAATCTTTTGGCTGTGGCAGGTGAGTAGCAGGAGTCTGCCATAATGAAGTTGTGTGCCAGTCAGCCCGTGAGCCATCCCACTCACCCTAAGAAGGCAAAGCCTGGCAGCTATACATTAGCCCTCACCCAGGCTGGCCAGCACCTGAGCCTGCCTGTTCAGTAAGGCTGGGAAAAGTAGAAGGCCTGAGGGCAAGCGAGACTACTGTGGAGGTTTGCCCTGCCCGTGTAATGGGGGAGGGGTGCCTGGCCTCTACAGCCCCTTTTCCTGGGCAAGGTTGAGCAGCAAGACCCTGTCTGAGCACAGGCTAGAGGGCAATGAGGTCAAGGTCTTTAGCATCTTGTCACAAATCAGGA
Source organism: Podocnemis expansa (assembly GCA_007922195.1). NCBI lineage: Eukaryota > Metazoa > Chordata > Testudines > Podocnemididae > Podocnemis > Podocnemis expansa. The sequence continues at coordinate 8,291,919 of ML681993.1, read as the reverse complement.
AATAGCTGGCATGTGAAAACAATCCAGGTTACTAACTAGTCCCACACTAGAACAGCACATGAGCGTACTAAGCAATAATACAAAAACAAGCTTTTTAAGCACAGACAACCTTAAAACCAATGCACTAAAATGGAGACAAGTACAGAAATAATTCAGAGTGATAAGACTTCTCTTATGAGGCAGTGTCAGCACCATGAATGCATTTGGTTGCAAAAAAACAAGCCGGCTGTGCACTGTACATGCTACAGTGGCCAGCCAACCTTTTGCAAATGCATTCACAGTGTTTAAAAATGCCTCTTAGAACAAATCTGACCACTCTGACCTACTTCGGTACTTGTTTGCTCCAGATTTGTATGTTGGTTATTTGTTCTAAAAAAAACCCTTGTTTTTGTATTATTTTTCAATCAATACTAAAAGTAGCTCAAATTAAAACTTATGAATACCACTTGTTTGCAACCTAACCGATAACTGTTTTGCCATCTGGTGAGGAAAGGTGAGACAGCAGAGGGAGTACCGCCAGACACAAAATGGAGCAAAGTTAATATAAAGGTCATCTACTAAGCTTATTCTGTGTACCACAGCACAGGGCCTGTGGCTCCTGTCCACAGGGAGCTGTCTGGCCAAAGTCTTTCAGGGCCGCTCAGGTTTGACTGGGCCTGGCCAACCTGATGTGGGGTCACAGCCCCCATGCACGCAAATTTGGCCTACTCAGCTCCAAGCACCATCCGAGAGGGATGGTCAGGCCAAACTTGACTGATCCTCTATGCAGGGGAGTCACTGGTGCCTGGCACATGGGGCCCATGCTCTGAATCCCAGCGCCAGTGCCCTGGGTCCTGGCAAGGCCCCTGCCTTTCCCAGTCTCCAGTCGGAGAGCCTGGGCCCGGCTGCCCCTGCCTAGGCCGCGCGGCCCCGTGGCCACGGCTGCCACTCCCTGCCCTCTTCTCAGCCGGGGATCGAGGGCCCGGCTGGCGCAGCAGGTACCAGCGGTTGGGTTGGGCCCGAGCACCAAAGTGGGGCCAGGGGCGGGGCCTGCAGTCAGGGGCCGGGGCCTGGGCCAGTGCCCCAGCTCCTTCCCAGGGGTAGCAACACTTCTGCCTCTGTGCACAATCATGCTGCATGGTGCTCAGCCCAGCCATCCCCATAGGAGCTGTTTTTATGGTGTGAGTGCAGGTGGGCACTGCAAGGCCCCACAGGGCCTCCAAGCCACCCTCAGGGGATGGACCCAACCCCTGCCCACACTTCCCACAACCCTTTGACATTTTTTTTTGGGGGTCACAACACATGGGTCAAGCTGCTCAAGTATCCAGGTGCATGGGGGTGGGAGGGGGAGGGTGGACATGTCCCTGTGCAAAAATTTCACCCCACTGAACTGACACTGCCAGCCTTAGAGAAAGAGCCCGCATCCCACCATGGCCAGGACCAAGTTACTGGAGTCTGGGGCCCCTGCCATCTCATGTTGCCAGCAAATCTGCTTCAGGAGCCCAGGGGTTAGTGAGAGGGCTCTGCTAGGCCACCCTACTCCCACGCAGGTTTGGCACTGAAAGCACATTTCTGTGCCTGGCCACTCAAAGGGCTAGGGCATGGGGGCCTCTCCACCATTTAAACAGAGATGTTCAGGGTGCTGCTGGCTTTTTTACTTTGCCAGCCTGTGCCTGTGTGTCTGTCGATCTGTCTGACTGCAGTGGTGGCAGATCAAAGGCTGCCCCATGTCCCGCAGCGTCCAGGACAATCCCACTCCTTTGTCTGCTGTTGCTAGGCACTGCGGAAACTAAGAGAAAGTGTAAGGAGCATGTTAATCAGACTCGTTACAGTACAACAATAATGTCTCTCTCTCTGCCAGCCAGCTCAGCACCCCCAAACTCCCCTGGCAGGACCAGAACCTGCAGTACTGGGGCTGGAGAGACCAACCTGTTCAGAACAACGTAAGCTGCTGAGGCTTTGCACACTCACTCAGGGGTGGATAGTAGCCCCCACAGAGCAGCGTCCATGCGACAGGACCATTTGCAGTTCCAAAATGCAAATTAACCACTCAGCATCACATCTCTGATGGAGCCTTTGCTTGGGTGAGGGGGAAGAGCTGGAAAGCCCTCCCCCGCCCCCCCCCCAAATGCTGGTGCCAGAAGAGGCCGTGAAACTTAGCGTTTGCCTGAACGGTTCGGAAGGAGCAGAAATTTCAGCACATGCGGAGACAAGTGAGACGGTGCTGAAATGCCATTTGTGTTTGTCATGTTCCAAATTACAACTAATCCAAAGCCAAGAGAATTTTGTTAGTCATGACAACAATGCACAGTGTTAGTCATACGCGTGGTCTTCAAAATGCCAAATCCGCTGTGTTAGTATACTGGAACCCCAGCTGGGTTGGTCCTAGCCACACCTATGGTGTCGCTGCTGTAGTGGTAACAGCGAAGCTCAAGCACCAGTCACTAGTGCCCAAAGGGTAGCTTCTTCCAGGTCACACACTGCTACAATACATCTATAACACCTTACGACGAAGTCAGTGTCATTTATTGTGTATGGCATGTTGACGCTGTCCATGCACCTGTCATGGCTTTTGACTACTTGTTTTGGGGTGCTTTAGTTTGGGAGCATTTTGGACTATGGCTGCCCCTGTTTTTATGTTTGTGCAGCACCTAGCACACTGTTAGAATCATAGGGTTGGAAGGGAACCACATGAGGTCATTTAGTGCAACCCCCAAATAATTGTGTAATCATTCTCATGATTTTTAAAGCCCCAGATCAGATTCATGCAGGGTGTATGTGCAAAGATCTGCATACAGCTGTGAAAAGATGCCCCACTTGTTCCTATGCCAATTGCCAGGTTTTTCTCACAAAGAGCTCCATGAACCAGAATTGTTAAGTGTAGCATTAGCGTCTCTGGGCAGTGCACAGTTGGTGACTTTAGGTAGCTTGGCTGTAGCACTGGCTGTGGCAAGGCAGGCCAAAGAACTAAGAGTGAATGTGACATAGAACAAAAACATACGTGTGACAGTGGGTGAGGGGGAGCTACCATGGATGGCGAGGGCAAAGGAACAGAGAAGCAAGTAAAGTAAAGGGAGAAACCAGACGCCAAGCATTTAGAAAATACAAGAAGGTAGATAGGAAGCTGTTGCGTTCCCTCTCCCCTAGCTGCCACAATTCTCTTGTGCTTGCCTTTCTAACCCCCACCCCACCAAAAGATCCAACACAGTGTCCTCTTTCTCTCCTTGAAAACAGACAGACTATGAGCTCATGTGTTGGTTCCCCCCCCCCACACACACACACTCTGCATTTTACTATACAACGTAATAAGGACTTGTGCATGTTCCTTGCAGGCCTCCCCAAATCTCTTCTAATGTGGCCCTACCCCTGCCTGGAGGGCTGGGCTGGCAGATCTGATGAGGTGGCTGGTGTGTGTGGCCATCTAAGCACATAGCTGTTCCCATAGTTTGGGCTAGCCATGTGGCTAGCTTGCCTTCTGCAGTCATCTCCACTCCCACCTCTAAAAAGCCATGCATTGACTTTGCCTACCTGCTGGCACACCCAGAAGTACAAGGACTGTCCTTTGCCTCACCTCTTGTCCTGCTATGCCCACACAATGATCCAGCCAGTCACATCCTTGTAGCGGGTCCACTAACTGGATGTCACAATCAAGCAAATGTGCACAGCCAGGCTTTTGGGCTTACCAAAGGCTATGATTTGTATTTACAAAAGCCTCTTGCTCACATCCACACCCACACCCCTTGCCCATAACACAGCTGGGAATTGTAGAAGTTAACAGGGGTACATGAGACCCATCTCACGATATAGCAAAAAAGATGCCCCCCCTTGCCCATCAGCAGAGTCAAAGGGCTATACACAGTACTCCCTCTGACGCCACTTACAGAAGTAATTTGTATAGGCACTAGCATATAGTCTCAGACTAATAAAACATGCTCATCTTCTACAGCAATTTTCATCTGAGAGTCTCAAAGGACTTCAGAAACATTAGTAACTCAGCCTCAAACTTTCCTGCGCACTGGAGCTTATCCTTTCCATTTCACAGCTGGGAACACACAGAAAACCACACCAAGGGCCCTCAGGACATTTGTGGCAGACCCATGAAGCGAGCCTAGACTCTTGATTCCCAGCTCCCCACGCCCCATGCTGACCATTAGACTGGCAGCTAACTCTGTCTCTTATCATTGCTGCAGGTGATATAAATTTAGTAATCCCTATGTGGAACCAGATTTCAGAGTTTGTTGAATTGTGACAAATCACGTGATTAGGTTTACAGATGGAGGTGCTTTCTCTTAGTGGTTCCCAGGGGTTAAAGGAAGGGGAAGACTGCACCAGAATACAGTTTCAGGTTCCACAAGTTTGAGGGCCCAGAGTTCCAGGGCCCCCCAAAATAGAAAAATCCAGCAGAACACATATTCCACCTTACCCAGGCTGGTGGCAGGTCCCATACCCCACAAACTTTTTTTTTTTTTAAACTAAAACATACACAGGAATATGCTTCCAAAACTATTAAAACACTGATGTTTTGGCCACTTTCTGTCTACCCTCCTGTTTCTCTGATGAGACCAAGTCTGGTCATTAATTGTTGGTAGCATTTTAGATGACCTAGGTCATGGTTTTATCTACTGCAATCTATTAAATGGCATAAAATGTTTGAAGAGTAGCTTTATAAGGTGTTTTGTGGGCACTGCTTGACATAAAGTTGTTACATAAATTGAAAATCATTTGTTCAGAGCCATGTCCTCCTAAACACACTTTTCACCATAGACAAAATCTGAATAGTATTTGGAATTAAGGCTCTTTTTTTATTAAAAAGTGCATTACTGAGTTTCCTGCTGATGACTGCCATGTTTCTGAAAAGTGACATCTTTGGCACCAGTGATACAACAGCTCACTGTCACAGACTGTAATTCACTTTCCTAGTGCTGCTTAGAAATCAAAATTTTACAGTAAGCATTAAGGGCCATCTCCTGCGTTCTCTGCACACCTAAATGACAGGAGTGTGGTGTGTTCAAAGAATCCAGAACTGGGCCCGTGCATGTTTCAATGAGTAAAGTTAGCTTATTCATAGAAGGAGGGAAACAGTTTTAAAAACTGACATTAAGACACAGCATTGATGATATCACAGATTATGTCATTTTTCAGCAAGCTGTTACCAGGTATCAGCAGGAGACTAAGAGAGCCCGATCTGAGTTCACAGCTTGTGGTTCGATCACCCAAAACTCCAACTGACATAAATGCTGTGCTGAGACTCTACAGGTCTTGGTTCTCTGTAAATTATATATAAAGATTCTACTTCTATATAACGTTCTGGTGTTTACCAATGGAGCTTCTTTATTGAGCCTACTAGATCCTTACTAGAAATGAGTAGAAAATGCCTACTAGAAATGATTATTCTTAATTCAATCCTACAGATATTTCACACACAAAACTCCCATTGAAGTTAGACAGTGCTGCATTAAAAAAGGCATGCAAAATGGGTCCATTCCCTTCATCTCTTTAAATTAGATGGTTTTTTAACACAAAACCAACATTGTGTTTATACACGTTTTTGTCTATCACACAGTCTAGTCATTTTTGATCTTTTGAAAAACAAAAACCAAGTCTTTGGAGGTGCTTCCAGGCTCTTTGGTAAACAATATATTTAAGCAAAACCAACAAGACTATGTTCACACACAAGGAGTTATTTCGATACAAGTTGTTTCAAAACAACTTGTATCAAAATAATGCCTTATTTTGAAATAAGTTAATTCGAATTAAGAAAACGTTAATTTGAATTAAGGAAAAAAGCTCAAAGCGAAATAGCATGTTCAAACAACAGTTATTTCAAAACAAGTCACCATTGTTTCGAAACAACATGTTCTGATGGGATTGTTTTGAAACAGTCATTTCAAAACAACATTGTTACGTCACCAAATGGGGTTTAAGTTGTTTCGAAACAACGCCGTTGTTTCAAAACAATGGTATGTCGTGTGAATGTGGTGTTTCTTATTTCGAAACAACCTCTGTTGTTTCAAAATAAGACTGCCGTGTGAACACACCCCAAGAGTCCTGTGGCGCCTTAAAGAAGCTTTTTTGGGCTCCAATCCTTTTTGTCTGAAGAGTAACAAACCCATGAAGGCTTATCTGAACCTGAAAACTGCTCTGATTTGCTGTTACTGTATGACCTGATCCTATGTTTTACAGACCCTTCCATTTATTTGCATGCCATTCTGTAAGTTCACCCATCTTTAAAGCATCTGATGAAGTAGGATTTTCGCCCATGAAAGCTCATGCGAAAAATAAATCTGTTAGTCTTTAAGTGCCACATGACTCCTTGGTTTTTTTGCTGGACTAGACTAAAACGGCTAGCCCTTTGGAAATTGACCAAATAAATTTGTTAGCCTTTACTGTGCCACAGGACTCTTGTTGGTTTTGCTCAACACAGACTAACACGCCTATCTGTCTGTAACATATGTTAGAACTGCCTCACTGCATACAAAGCTATGAGAGTGGAGCACGCCATCATATTCTTCCTATAGCATGCGTACACTCAGGAGTCAGGCCCATCTAGGTTCTGGGCCAAATAACACATTTTATGTGACCTGAGGTTGTGAGAGATAAGACAAGAGAAGGCCTGACGTTCAGAGCTAAAGGTGACTGGTTCATCATACAATTTTTTTTCCCCCACAACCATGTGAGTCAAAGGTGGTGTGTCAGACCTCTGCTTTGATTTCCCTGACGTTTGTCAGCATATGTCACTAATCAGGAGTGGGGGGGGGTCAGTTGCAGACTGGCAGAGTGCTAGATGATGTGACCATACAGGGCTTTTCCATCACTGATTGATATGATTCAAATATTACTTACATAGTAGGGTGCAGCTTCCACTAATAGCAACTGATTTGTTTTGCCTCTGGAGAACATTGGTGGTTTATTTACTGTTAAAGTCACACACTAATTTCTGAACAATAAATACCTGCACTTTCAAAACATGATTACAGGGTTAGACTTACTGGGCCCTCGCCCAGACACCATTATAGTGACATAACATAGACTTCTCTCCTGTTTAAGTGGCTTTGGCACCTTTGAAAACTACAGTGACCTCAGGCATCTGCACATCAAAGGCCATTTCCACAACCTGAGCTTCATTAGCTTTCACAGTTGATGTTAGAGGAGCAGTGCTTCCTTAGCTTGTAATGGAAAACACGCTGCTCCATTTGCTGTTGAAGAGTTAAAACGTTCCAAAGGGCTAGCCGTGTTAGTCTAGTTCAGCAAAACAAGGAGTCCTGTGGCACTTAAAGACTAACACATTTATTTGTTGTATGAGCTTTCATGGGAGAAAACCCCACTTTGTCAGCCATTTTAAGCATCAAAAGCTTCTCTTTAATATCAGTGATTGTGCTTGGTAGCCTAGTAAAGTAAAATGACTTGTGGAGAGGGATGTGCATTGACGCTGATGTCCCTTACTCCAGCAAACCTCATTAGCATTAAGGGCCCTTTACGTCTTTCCTTAGGAAACAACTGCTTGACAAGCTCAGGCTCTTCCTCGAGGATTAAGAGCTTTAGGAAAATTCTTGCAGCTCCAGCGAACTGAGGGCTGGATTGCAGGTCTCAGTAACAAAGGTCTAAGAAAAGGGACTGGGATTTCTGAAGAGCACTCTCGTTCCAAGTTCACTGCAGTAGGAGACAAGGCAAAGCACACTGACTCATGACAAGGGACAGATTGGTTAACAAGGCCTTGTGTTAGGTTACTAAGTAGGCCCTCAAGAGATTTAGGTTCAGTGCCTGGCTTCCCCCCAGCCTTTGTGGGTGAGCTTGGACAAGTCACTTAATTGCTTTGTACCTCACTTCCCCTGCTGGAACAGTGCAATTGATAATACTTCCTTTATCTGCCTTGGCTTTTAGCGCACACACTCTTTAGATCAGGGACTGTCTTTTGCTATGTTTTTGTACTTAGCATAATGCAGTTCCAACCTTTCTTGGTGTGGGGCTGGATTAAGGCAGAGGGTTTAGTGGCTGCAGCCGTGGCCTGGCATAAAGGGGGGACCCAGGGCACCTCAAGACTCTGCCCTGGCTGGCCTGAGTGGTGACCTGCTGCACTCACCTTCAGGCTGGCTGCCCAGCCCCACGGCTGGCTGGTCTGTTCACTCCACAGCATGCGAATGGGGCAGGAATACCACGGTGTCTGGCCTGCCCACCCCCTCCAGCAACAATGCTGGCTTCTGGGCCCTCCTGCAGGCCTGCACCCCCTCCACCGTTCCCCTAACAGAGTGCCCACAGCCCCCTCACCAGCAGTGCCGCTTCCCCAGTCCCCTTAGCAGCATGGCCCATGGCCCTGTGCAGCTACAGTGGCTAGCAGCAGTGCTGGCCGGGGCCCTAGGGCTCCTGATCCCACACTGCAGCAAGGGGGGCATGCAATGGGAGGCCACAAGGGATGGCAGCCCAAAGCCCCCTCCCGTCAGGCCTTGTGCTGGCCCTGTTCTTGGGACCTTTATAAAATCGTCACTGTTAGCGTTGAACAAGACAGGGCAGCCACCTGGTAGTGTGGTGTTGAGGAAGCCTCATAGTTTGCTCAAGAGAGGCTTGTCCAGGGCAGAGGACATGAAAATATGTATTTCCCATTTCAAAATGGTGGCGCACAGCAGTCTGTCTCAGCAAGCCTGGAGCTACAAGCATTAGGTTTATGAATGGGTTTAATGAGTATTATACTCTAGTTCAGTGGTTCCCAACCTGGAGTTTGCAGACCCCTGGGGGGGGGGGCCGCAGAGGTGCTGCGGACAGCGTCAGGACCTGGGCCCATTTTAAATCTCCCGCCCTGCACAGCCCAAGCACATGGGCTGCATAGGGTTGGAGAAACCTCTCTGGAGTAGTTCGACCATGTTGTAGCTGCTCTGGCCACTGCAGGTTGGGGAGCGTATAGGGTGGGGTGTTAAAAGCATTGGGCTTGTGGGGATGGAGGGAGGCGTGGGGGGGTGCAGAAGGCTACCTGCCCATGGCAGTAGGGGCTAGTGCAGGGGCTGGCTGGGGGTCATGGTGGTGGTTCTGCTGTTTGCCAATGCTGGTGGCTCAACTCTGCTGCCCTTCAGGGGTGGCCCCCCACTCACATGCAGGGCTGGCTGGTGGCCATGGATGCCAGCGGCTTGGCTCAGCTCACCTGCATGGGTGGCCTCCGCTCATGTACAGGGGCTTGCTGGGGGCCATGGTGGTGGTGCCGCCTGTTGCTGGTACCAGTGGTTCGGCTCAGCTCTGTTCCCCCACAGGGGCTGCTTGCCCCTGCTCCCATGCAAGGGCAGGCTGGGGACCATGGCCACGGCGGCCTCACTCACCAGCACAGAGAGGGAGAGAGGGCCATGCCCACAGTGGCTCCTGGGGTGGGGTGGGGGGCTTCAAATTTTTTCCTGTTGAAAAGGGGTCCCCAGCCTTGAAAAGGTTGGGAACCACCACGCTATTTGCATCAAAATTCACTAATAAGCAAGGATAGAAAAGAAGAATCAGTTACAGGGTTGTTTTCTCTTTTCCTCATTCTAGCTACCCTTCTCTGGAAACAGTGATGTAGGTTTATTTGCCTCACAGTAATGTGTTGATGGATTGCCATTGGTACTGCGAATGGCCACACTGTTTGCTAGTGACTGTGAGCCTCCATTTTTGGGTCAAGTGAGGGGAGATGATTGGTCAGACTCTATCAGAGGTGGGTCTAAACCAGGCATGGCCAAACTGCTGCTCTGGAGCCACATGTGGCTCTTGAATGAAAAAGTGTGGCTTGCGGAAGAACGTCAGCAAATCAATTTAATAGGTAAAAGTATATGACTATATGCCTCAGTGTGGTTCTTGAAGGTTTACTAATCAACTTGTGTGGCTCTTGCGTTCTGTAAATTTGGCCACCCCTGGTCTAAACTAAGGGATTACAAAGCTAGTCTCTGTCTGAGCTGCTCACTACAGTTTGTTCTCGTGGGAAATTTGTTAGTTTGAGGAGCCTCTTCTGTGTCCTTGAGGTTGTATCACTGAGGATTATATATTAATATGGAAGTCAGCATAAGATAGCTTGGAAGTGTCTCCCATTTTACACATTTGATCCAGGTCAGATGCTTGCTCTGTTGCTTCCTGAGAATTCAGCCTTATTCTGGTGATTGTTCTAGCTTTAGGCATTTTTTCCCAGGTCTGTGAGCCCACTTCTGTTTCAGAAGTTATTGTTTGGGTTAGACACTAAGTCCAAATTGATGGACATCAGTTAAACATTTCAGTTACAAGTCTTTTTGCCTCACAGAAGGATTTACAAATCCATATTTATTTCTCGTGAGGATGCTACTGGCATCTAACAATTAATCTAATAGGCATCCCACTTAAGTTAAGGCCACACCTTTATAGTCTATATTTGTAATGGACCCTGACTTTTTCGCTTCTCCAAACGCATGAGTTTATGGCACACTGCTCATATGACATAACAGTAGTCTAACATGACAATTCACAAGCATGTAAGAAGTGAAACTAGTTGCTGCAACATTTTCTGTCCTAAAACTCAGCACTTTTCATTTGCAAGTGCTGAAAAGTACATTACATGGGTCATCATTTAATGATAGCTCTTTTCACTTATTGTCATGGGGGGAACAGTGGGAGGGTGTGTGGTGCAAGTCAGGGTAGCAGACCACTGGAAAGTGAATCACCACATTAGCCTGTGTTGTTTTTGTTAATGTGTGTGTGTGTGTACGTTTCGTTTTGCAGTTAATACACATGCAAAGCCTGAGTGTGTTTCAAAGAGTGCATGTCTTAATATATATTTTGTCATCCAATTTGGACACCAGTCCCAATGTTCAGCATATGCCAAGCCCAAGTCCTTCAGGCTGATTCCGAAGTCAATATGAGTTTTATATTTGGAAGGGAGACAACAAGGACTACGAGACATCCCAATGTTATGAGAACTGTCCCAGTATTTGGGGCTTTGTCTTATATTAGCATTAGGCAACTGCAACTAGTCTATATATAAAAAAGTGTCCTGATTTTTCACACTTGCGATTGGGTCACCCTACAGACAAGATAATGGAAATCTAAAAGTCTTTGAAAAACAAACATCTCTCTCAACTAATGAAAAGACCCTTCATCTGTGTTGCCAGCACGATTTGATTGAAAGGAAGAAAACTGATCCCAAGAATATAGTACTTAGTCTTGCCTCATGTAACAGAAGAGCTTGCTACACCTGTCAAACGCCAAGGGCTTCTGGGGCTTACAGGCTTAGGGCCCTGTGAGCTACCTCAAGCAAAACTACAATCCCATAAAGAAACCGTTTCAGTAAGGCTATGTCCATATGTACATAGTTATTTCAAAATAAGTTATTTTGAAATAAAGTCCTTATTTTGAAATAAGTTAATTCGAATTAAGGGAAAAGCTCAAAGCAAAATAGCATGTCCAAACACAGGACTTGCTATGTCACTTTAGGAGAGGGGCACCAGGGGCGGTGTGGCAACATGGCCCCCTCCCTGGGCCATGTCCCCACCCAATATAGGCTAAAAGGAAGGCACCCTGGGAAGGAAAAGGGCAAAAAATGTTATTTCGAAATAATGGTTATTTTGAAATAACATGTCCGAACAGCGTTATTTCAAAATAACCGCCATTTTCAATTTAAAGAAGGTTTAAGCTATTTCGAAATGACAGCTCTTCTTTCGAAATGACAGAGCCCATCATTTTGAAATAAGAATACGTTGTGTGGACCTAATCTCTTTTATTCCGAAATAACTGGTGTTATTTCAAAATTAAAGAGACATGTGAACATACCCTAAAACCTTTTGCCAATCATCTTGGCTGTGTTCCGATGAGCGTTTTAGTTCAAAACAACAGCTGTTGTTTCGAAATAAAATTTCTTATGTCCACACGCCATTCCATTATTTCGAAACAACAGGACCCGTTGTTTCAAAATAACGGCCGTTATTTCGAAACAGTAAAACCTCGCTTGAAATTGAAATATCTGTTGTTTCGAAACGTCTGTTTCCAAGCAACGGCATTCAGACACATTGTTTCGAAACATCAACATTGTTTCGAAACAACTGTTTCAAAACAACATGTCCGAACAGCCTTATTTCGAAATAACCATTTTGAAATAACAGCCGTTTCGATAGCAGGCTTTCCCTCAATTCAAATTAACTTATTTCAAAATAAGGACTTTATTTCGAAATAACTCATAACTAACACGGCTACCTCTTTGGAACTGATTTTGAGACTAATTTCATTGATCATACATTTTTCAGTTGCAGGGCCAAGTTCTGCTCTGACTCATAAATCTGGCCATGCACCCTTCAACTATTTTTCAGTTTCATTTTGAGCGTGGCTCCCTTGGTGAATGCCTTTGGCAATCATCTGACTGAATTAGTACAGGACGGCATACAACTTCATCCTATTAGAGGATGTGTCATCCACTCATCATAATCCTTACGTGTGAAGTCCCTAATCAGTAGTTACATGCTCATAGTTGTGGGGCCATATAAACACTTAGATACCTAGCTGATTATTGTTTAGAATCAAGAAAACAGGTGGCAAGCTCAGACTACAATTTATTCAGTATAGATGAGACATGCTTGGCAACTGGTAAGCGCAAGTATTGTCAATAAAGCCAGAAATCAAAATGATTTTCTACTTAAAATATTGGAATGACTACTATAGCTGAAGAACACTTCCACTATCATCAAGTTTAAAGCAGAGCTTTAAAAAAGACAATAATGTAATACAGATTTTGAAACCCAAAATGATGTACTGAAAAGTAAACTGAAATCCTGTAGTATTGTATGTCTATTTTAATTCAGATTGCATAAACGGATCATCAGATTGATAATGCCAAGCATATTTAGGGCCTGATCTTGCAAATATTTATGCACAGTAGACCATGTAACTATTTGCTGGATCTTCAACACCCTTGGAAGCAGCATTGGATAATGTCACAGAGGGTCCTGTGATTATTGTACTGAAAAAAAAAATGAATGAATAGTAAATTACCTTGGATACTAAATCTGACTTTCTCTCTGCTGGAGTGTGGAGTCTAGGAAGCAAAGCGGAGGAGCTGGAACAAAAATTGGACATGCTTTCTTGAGATGTTGAGCTACTGGCTTCAGACACAGACTTCTTAACAGAGACAAATGAAAGTACCATAAAGGAAAACAAACAGCTAACAGCAAGATACAGGACCAGAACGTCATGAGCTGAGACTTCCCAGGAGGTAAAGGGCCTGAGCATACAGTGTTAAAAAAAGTGTCTCCAAAAGCATTGGACCATATTTAAACGTGACATAAATGGTAGAATAAATCACAGCTCAGAAAAAGGGTGTATGTAACTAAATTTCTTGCAGAGAGTGTGTGTACATAAGAACACAGACGTAGTAAAGAAAGCAAATGACAGGGGGTTGTAAGATAAATTGAGGGGGCCTGGGGTATTTATCTGATGTCTTGTTTCCTCTTGTTTGATGCTTTTCTGATAAACCTCCATTGCTTTCAGCCCACCAGTTTTTAAATCACACAAACTTGCACTCACTACTAAATGCAGTGTCTCAGATCCCCAGCAACAACAGGCATTCATCTCACCAGAGAATAATAAGTATTTTTTTTCATTACCTGTCCTCATTCAAGGCTTCTGTTCTGGACAGGCTGCTTCAAATGTCTCTAGGAACTATATAAGAGCTAACCTAGCAGAGAAACCCAAAGTATGTTCTGAATCAGCACATATCCTGCCATCCTAACTGCAGCCCTCTTGTGGGAAAAATTTGGCTCTTTGAGTATTGATTATTGGTGGTGATGGACAAGCCAGAAAGAACGTAGTTTGACTTTTGGATCCTAGACTGAGTCTGCAGGGCTAGCAGTTAGAAAAATGCCGTCTTGTCACCTGACTGAGTTAATGTTGTGTGATGTCCCTGAGACACAATAAAATGGCACGCCACGCTGACATTTTTAATGAGTCATGTTTAAGAGCAGGTCTAATCTTAAAGGGACATGAGAACATGGTAAAAGCAAAATAAATACATACATAACTTATGTATTTTGTGATAACTGAGGAAATGTCCTCAAGATTTTACTTCCTAGAAAAAATATCCAGTAGTTTATCTCAGTTGAAGAAAAAAATTAGCCGCCAGTTTTGCCTGCCACGCCAAGATCAGTGTTCACTGTTCCCTGCTTGTGACTATCTATGAAGTATCAGTTCCAGTACTGTGCATTTTGATGCTAACAGCATTGATTGTTTGGTGTAAACACAAGACAGCCATTTAGTTTCCTGTTCCCGTGGAAGAAGAAAGGAAATGGTTACCAGAAGGAAACAGAAAACATTGGCAGAGAGAGAACTATAATTTCCAAGCTTGAATGAGAACACTAGAAGTGATGAAGATTAAAAATAATTTTCATGTGGCCTCTCCAGTTTCATCTCAGAGCCTTTGGTTTAGTGCTGGGATCCCATACATTGTACTCTTAGAACTAATTCACATGCAAGAGACAGAAAGCAAGCCCAGAACCAACTTCCTATCCTGGGAATAGAAAAGAGCAGATACATAAGTGCCTACCTGGCATAGGAAGGATTAAAACAGGATGAATGAAAGCGTTTCAGGCAGAAGAGGATCCAAACTCCAGCGTATGTGTCAATTACCAGAGGACAAGGCTGAGGCTGGCCTACTGGGTTAGCACAAGCATGCACATGTGTAAGAATTCACTGTTTTTACAGTTTATCCAAAAGAACATTCCTGACTGAGGAAGAGAAAGGCCAAGGGAGGGGTCCCACTGGGTAGCCTAATTATATTGAAACCTTTTTTCTGAAGCCTGTCGCAGAGCCTCCAAGGAAAAGACAGAGAAGAAGATAGAGAGCAATCCAGTAGCTTTTATGGATTTCTAAATAAAAACACACTATTAAAACATGAAATCAAATCCTCAGTGGTCATCCTTCCTCCTTGCACTAACTAAATCAAGGACCTAACCATACTACGAGGCCCATAGAGTCAGGTGCCACTCAGTACACAACAAGATTCCAGTCTGTTGTGTACATGCAACATTACCCATGATCCATGTGAGAGATAGTACTCTGGACATCGTTTTGGACACAGCTGGGCCGCCGCTACACATTGACTGGGGTGTATTTATCATGCAGATGTTCCCTACCAGCCACACTTCACACTTCCCATGCTATAACTGTAGTGGGACAGTTTGATTTGATGTGCGATATCTGGGAAATTTCCTTTCTAGCATCTGGTAAAAAATCATTGCCAGATGCTGAAAAGGTGGCCTCCCACACATAGAGCTAGAGCCAAACCAGCCAGGAAAAAAAAAAGCCTTTTTTTTTACACGGACATCTTCTCAAGAGTTGGTGGAGCTAGGCTGATAAGTCTGTAGCTGCAAGGGATTCCAGATCCAAGGGGAGAGGGAACCTCCCTCTCTTGCAATTAGTCTAATTGTTATTGAAGCTACAGGTGGCCAGGTACCAATACCGACAGTTCCTTGTGCCACCTCCTTCACTTCCCGCCATGACACTATAAGCTTGGTGAGCCCATCTAGCCTTAAAAACAGTTAGACCACATTGCATGGAGTCAAAGGGGGATAAATAAGCCCTGTGGTACCCAACATAACACATGGAGCAGCATAGATCCTTTGGGCACCCTGCTTGCCACCAAGAAGGTCTGCACAAGGTTATGGGAAGTAGCTATGTACGCCCTAATACAGGGGTCTCAAACTCAAATCACCACGAGGACCGCGTGAGGACTAGTGAAGGACCACATGAGGACTAGTGCGCAGCACAGACAGATAATGTAGGGGGACAGACAGATAATGAGTTACATTTACCTTTAAAGTATATGATAGTTAATGTTGTGTATCTGTCCTTCAGTGTCATAAGTAAAATAATTCTGTAACCCTGTGTAATAGATATTATAACCAATCTCCAACGAGACTCCATATTGCCAGTTTGGAACTCCTGCTTAAACAATGTACTTCATTTTGGATACTTGATGAAATCTGGTTTAGGCATATGCTATGTATGTTCTTTTAAATGCGTGAACAAGGTGTGTGCATGAAGGGCGTGTGCGTGAAAAGGCCAGTCTCAACTGCTGGCCTGTCCTGATGAAGCACAAGTACCATCTAAATAGCTGAACAATGCAGACATCTCATTAAAGCAAACGGAAGGAGCCAGCCCAGAAAGAAAAGAACAAAAACAATCAAGTCTGCAAGTGACTGGTGACCAATGGTCTCACAGGGAACCCTGAGGCTACATGACACAGCAAATCCCATAGACTTACATGAAGGCCAGCAAGTATAAAAGATGGGTGAGAACATAAAAACTTTGGGGTCTCATTCTGCAACTGTCATCTTGGAGCATCGCTCGCGACCGACAGAGGCCTGGCTCCCTCCTTGTGCCCAGCGTAGGTGGCCACTAGGCTGGCTCAAGCAACACATGAAAGGACTGGTAATTACATCACACCAGCTTGCAGAACTTTGTGTGTGTGTGTGTGTGTGTGTGTGTGTGTGTGTGTGTGTGTGTGTGTGTGTGTGTGTGTGTGAGAGAGAGAGACTGCCTTTTGCTATTCTTACTTATTTACAATAAATGTGGCATATTGCCTTGTCCCCCTGAATAAGATCCTGCTAGTCTTTGCTTTTTATTAGGGGGGTGCTCTCCTGGGTGCCCTTTTTGGTATAACGCTACTAGGTTAGCCAAGGGCTGCACCACTAAAACCTTTTCATATAACAGTATTGTAAAAATAGTGTTGTTGCGGGAGGCAGGAAATAGCTTTAGGGGCTGCATGCGGCCCACAGGACGTGTGTTTGAGACCCCTGCCCTAATATATACTCAGGCTTTAAATGGGGAATGGCAGGGTCTTATGGGCCATTTAACTATTTCTGTATCACAGAAGTGATACTGGTTTCCTGCTGTGATCGATTACACATAGGGTATGTCCACACGTCTCTTTTATTTCGAAATAACACTGGTTATTTTGAAATAAAAAGATTAGGTCCACACGACGTTTTCTTATTTAGAAATGACAGGCTCTGTCATTTTGAAATAAGAACTGTCATTTCGAAATCGCTTAAACCCCATTCATTTTGAAATGTTTATTTCGAATGGTTATTTCGAAATAACGCCATTTGGACATGTTGTTTTGAAACAACACCATTGTTTCGAAACAACTGTTTCGAAACAACATGTTCAAACGGCGTTATTTCAAAATAACCATTTCGAAATAACAGCTCTTTCGAAAGCAGGCTTTCCCTTAATTCTAATTAACTCTTTTTGAAATAAGGACTTTATTTCAAAATAACTCATTTCGAAATAACTTATTTAGAAATAATGATGTGTGTGTGGACATAGCCATAGTCAAAACTCCAGAACACAACTACCATTGGTCTCCGTTTGATACAACCACTGACATAAAGATTCAATATTTATAGGTTGTTTCTGAACAGAAATCTGAACAGAAATCATATTTGCCACAGCTCACGCTTTTAATTTATGCCATATTAGGGCCTAAGAGGTCCTGCTGAGGCGGAAAAGGCCCCCTTGTGTTTGAAACTTATGGACATACAAAATAAATCCCTGCCCCAAAGACTTTACAATCTAAATAGACAAGACAGACAAGGACCTGGAGAGGAAATAGACTTGCCTGAGATCACATAACAGGACAACGGAAAAGCTAAGACTAAAACCCAAGCCTTCTTAGTCCTAATCTGCTGCCCTGGCACAGGAATCTGCCTCCTTTCTGATGAAATCTTGTTCACCACTGCATGGTCAAGACTGGAAAAGGTCACCCATTCCAATACCAATGTTTTGGATGTGTCTGATGTCACCAGTAGTGCTCTGCTTGGTGTTTTGCAATGACAAAGTTGTGGATCTTGGGAGTAGCACTTCCGTAATGTCACTGGTCTTCTCAGGCTGGTATGCAGTAATGGTATAACATCCTGTTGTATCAGAGGTGTTGTTTTTCCACACAGTTCACCAATGACACCGTCTTAGCATCAGCAGCCTGGCAGAGTTACCATCTCACTCAAGTCTGCTAGATGTTACAGACGTATGGAAGTAGTAGCCAGATTAGTGTATGTAGCCCACTTTCTCTTTGGATTTAACATCCTTTATTGTGTTTTAATCTCAAGTCTTTGTGCTTTATTTCAAACAAAAAAAAAAATCAAAAGTATTTCTCCTCTGTTTGCTCCTTGACAGTTCTTCAATATATCACATTTTAAAAAAAAAAAACTCTCCAAGGACAAAAATGCACTTTCAAGTGCCGTTTAGAAGTTTTCTATTTCTCCCTTTGCTTCATCCCTACGTATGCTGGATCCTTTATGAAAAGTGAAAAAATCACCTAAACGTGCTACTTGTGTATTCAGTTTACGCTGCTCTTATGCAGACACCTGCCTGGAGTGAGACAGGTGCACATCCCATGATGTCATGGGCAACATCCCTACTATGATTATTTCTTTATATTTCAACAGCTGCACCGGCTCTGAAACTTTCAAAAGTATCAATTTTCTGTCAGATCTGGCTTCTTTATATAAAACATTTTGAGACTAATGGGGAGAAGCCAAAGTGAGCCCACCAGGCAAATAGCAGTACGGTCAGAAGCATTAAGCAAGCTATTTGCCAGGAGGACGAGTGATTTGCTGCATCTCTTAAAAAAAACACACACAAAAGCTATTTTGTGCTTGAAATTAAAGAAAACAAAGAACGTCTCCAACATGTCTATCCATGAAAATCTGGAGTATTACATTCTTGTAGAGTATGTTCGCCAACCAAACTGTAATAGCAGCAAAATACTAGGACTACAGTGTTGCAATCTGGCTGCAGTAATCCATACACACAAGCTGCTTTTACTGTTCTACCAGCCTTAGAAGGATTCAATAATCCATGGCGGCCCTGTGAGGGAATGAGCTGGTTCTTTTTATCTCCATTTTACAGATATTGAAAGTGAGGTTGGAGTGGTTTCCCAGAAAGGAAATCAGTGTGAGAGCTGGGATTGGAATGTAGGGGTCCTAGCTCTCAAGTCCAGGCACAGATCCACTTCTTCAAATATTTACTGGATGGAAGATTTTCATTTCCCTGGTGTAGGCAGGAGTGAGAGGAAAATATTCCAGCTTCAGCGTGTGGACATTATTTTCTTAGGGAAAAGCTCATTAAACATTCTTCCAGGGCTGTGTTGTTTATCTGGAGGACACTGTTAGAGTTAGCTGAAGATAAAATTCCCACTATTAACTAAAATCTGATGTCCCTAAGGGGTTTAACACAAGACATGCATTTTCAAGCAGGGAATAACATAGGTAGTAACAAATCAGCTGCAACATAAAGGCTCAGACAGCAAGTGGGGGAACAGGACCTTTAAATGGTCTCATTCTGTACAGGGGCAGACCTGTAAACCCCTAAATCACTGTGCCTGCAGGGATGTAACCAACAGCACACACCAGTCAATTAGTTTTTAAAACTACTTACAAATGATGCTCTTATACTGGACTTTTTCACCGTCTTCTCTATTTCCAGAGACCCAGCTCCAGTACCCAGCACCTATCTTGCTCCCATCGAAATCAAAGTGAGAGCTCCCTTTGACTTGACAGGGAGAAAAAATAGGCCCTGACATCTGGACCCCATTGTGGTCTGTCTCTCTGCCTTGCCTTTCCAAAAGCAAAGCCAATCTCTTTAGGAACCAGGCACAAAATCTAGTCTATATAGAAAGGGAAGCGGGGGAGAGCTTTTTCCTTTCCTTCCCTTTTCCTTGCACACAAGTTGTCATTGCAGGTTATTTTCCTACTTTTGAGATCAGTAAGTAATTATCCTGACTGGAAAATAATGTTATGGGGGAGACGAGGCTGACAACCTGTCCACAACTGATCCTGTCCCGGTAGCTCCACAGCTGACTATGCCACTTCCTCGGTGCTCCTTCTAATGCTGCAGAATATAAAAGAGCTTCTTCATTTAGCCCAGTGATACCCTCAAAGCACCAGGCCACCTAGATGGCCCCTTTAAAAGGAAATGTCAGAAAGAGATTGAAGATGTCATTCTGTGCTTCCTATTCCTCTCAGGTCTGGAAGATTTCTGTGAGCATGACAGAAATAAGAAATTGTAATTTGGCAACACAGACCTCTCCCTCAAATGTAAGAGGTTCATTTGTAATCTCTGCTCTGTAGAATATGTGGGCTATGTAATCCTTGTATTCAAGACAACATGACAGTTAATTGAACTGGTTTCTGATTTAGTAGTGTTCTCTGAACACTCTCTTTCTTAAACCCATGTGCCAGTTAGGTGAGATCTTCTCCTGTCACCCTGCTTGTTGATTTAACACTGCCTCAGTTACTAACACCTGCTGGTGAGACAGTATCTTGGCAAAGTAAAAAACACAAATCCTCCAGAGTCACTATCTGAATCTCCATAGAGTGCATTTCGAGTCATTAATGCACACACACCTTCGCTGGTCCTTTAAAACACATTACTAGCCAAAAAGGACTTAATGTGTAGTCTAAATTTCACACACCGCTCTCCAAAGCGTTCAGATCCCTTCAAGAACAAAAGAATGATTTTGCAGCACAGGACAAAAGCCTAATTGGGACACATGTATATGAATGAACTTGTTTGTTGACATATGTTTAAAAGGACCAGTGAGTGTTACAGAGGACATTTAGCTGTACATATATTTATACATCAGACACTATACACAGTAGTAAAACAGACAAGGAATTTGGTGGCCCTTTAAAAACTGACAAATTTATTTCTCGCATGACCTTTTGTGGGAAGAAATCCCATTTAGTCAGACACCTGAAGATGGGGGAGCTTACAGAATGGAAGGAAAATAATTGCAGGGAAGGGTAAGTCATGGGATCAGGTCAGACTTACAACAAATCAGGCAATAAATAAATTTCTTAGTCTCTGAGTGCCACAGGGTTCCTTGCTTGTTTTACTGAAGGAGGCTAACTCGGCTGCCCCTCTGGAAAAATATTCAGGAGTGTCTCAATTTGCATCTGAATTCTTGCTATACTGTATAGTACAAATTGCCTATGAAAAAAGCAGGTCCCTGTTTTAATCCCATTTGCTCAGTAAGCATTTCCCTACCTGTTATCTCTTCCTCGCTTTTATGCTCTGACTTACACTTTCACTATCCAGAGCCTTGGTAGAATGTCTTCTCCCTCAACAAAAACATCTTCCCCTGATTTTTTTTTCTTGCCTGATTCTGGGTTATTCAGAAAACAACGAAGAGTCGTTCTTTAAATTCCCTGTCTTGAAAGTTTAGCTAGGTCCGCGGAGGGAAAGGGAGAAGGCAAATCCGGCGAGTGCATTGGGCTGAGAGTGTCGCCCCTGCAACGATCAGGTGCCAGGCAGCCGAGACTGTCCAGCCGCATTTTTAAAGCTGCCGTCTCGATCAACACCCTGGACCTGCTGAGCTGCCCTGGCTTGAGGCGCCCACTGCAAACCCGTAGCTAACCAGCCAGGAAAAACTAGGGGAGTTTGCTCTGTGGTGATCCGCTTTGCTTTCCTGCCCGGGCCTTGGGCAGCCTTTCCTGGATGTCCGGCTTTCTTTTGCTGGCCCTGAGCCCCGGGCTCATGAAGCACAGCAAGGGACACAAGTGAGGGACGCTAAGGCAGGCACAGCTTGGTCACCAAGCGAGATGGCAGCCAGATCATGAGCCCAGGCAGCCTGGAAAAGGGGGGCACGGATAACCCAGCGAGGCTGTGCTGGCGCCCCTGGGCGAACCCCAGGCAGGGAGCTGGAAGCAGGATTGCGCTGGGCCAGGCAGCCAGGGAAGTTTTGGCTTTTCTCAGTTTGGGTGTCCACCTGACATGACTGGAAAAGCGGGACTGATCTGTGGGCATGTCACTACGCTTTTGTATCCCAGACCCGGGGGGCTCCTTTTCCTTTTGCAGGTGCCTTCTCTGACACCCACTGACATTGCTCTTAACGCAGTTAGTTTCCTGCAAAATACAAGAGTGGGGGGGGGTTGGACAGAGTCCTCTTCTGCAATTTGTCACCTGTCCCTGGCATATATAGCAGAGTAGACGGTCCGGATAATGAATTATTGCAGATAGATAGATAGATAGATAGATAAGAAGTCGTGTGGCACTTAAAGATTAACAGATTTATTATTCGCAGAGCTTTTCGTGGGAGAAAACGTAAGTTCACGCATCTTCGAAGCATCTGACGAAGTGGGATTTTCTCCCACGAAAGCTCATGCGAAAAATAAATCTGTTAGTCTTAAAGTGCCACACGACTCCTTAGTTGTTGTTGGGGTTTTTTTGTTTTGTTTTTTTTTTGGGGGGTTTTTTTGGGTTTTTTGTTTTTTTTTTTTTGCTAGACTAGACTAACACGTCTATCCCTTTGGAAATAGATAGATGGATAGGCAGACACAGACAGACTAGATAGATGGATGGATGGATAGATGGATGGATCCCTCCTCTCCTTGCCTCCAGGCCTCATGAAACTGCGGGGGGGGGACCTTCTCGCTAGGGTGGCAAAAACAGACCCCACTTTTGGGTCGAAGGCTGCTGCCCCAGTTCAAGCCCCGCTCCCAGTGTGGACGGGGTTTTCGCCTGGGGAAGGGGTGCAAGGGCTGGCCCAAAGACAGATCTGCTTTCGGAAAGCGCGGGGTGTCCTCGGCTGTGGAGTTCCGCAGTTGGCTTTTGTGGTCGCCCTGCCTGGCGCTTTTGGCTGAGACAGGAGCCCCCTTTCTCCTCCCACTCCGGACAGAGGGGGGCTCTTTGTGCCCTCACCCTGCCCAGTGCAGCCAGGCCCGCGGGCGGCTGAAGCAGCTGAACAGCTGGGGGCCGCTCTGTGCCTGGCTGTGGCTCAGGTGAGGGTCGGGGCCAGGGGGCGGTTTGCTGCTTTCCTGACTCTGCTCGCTTGCTTTTGCTCCCAGATAAACTCTTCTCCACGCTTCTGCCTGTGCTTGGAGACGACTTGCAACCACGGGGTCCTTTTCTTTTTTTAACCCAGATGTAAGCGAGGCATGTTACCAAACACTGGTGAGCGAGGGGCGAGAGAAATGCCTGGACCGGTGGAGTCACTTCTGCAAACTTGCCCAGCCCTGCCCCTCCAAAAGCCCAAAGCTCCTTCTGCCGGGCTGTGCTGGCACCCACCGATGCCGTATTCTCGCCCCGGGACTTGAAGTTGGGGGGGGTTTAGGGGGCGCTCACTAAATTGATATAACACTGCTACTAGCTGACAGCTGGGGGGTGTTGGGAAATTCAGGCGGTGTTAGGGAAATCCCTGCACCGATGAACTCCAACCTTGGGGGCAGCCTGGCGGGAAATCGCCAGGATTTTCCCTCCCCAATGAACAGCATCCTGAGGATCTTTGTATTGGGGCCGCCGATTCTGCTCATCAGAAATTTGGGACGGGGTATCGGGGAGGGTTTCAGCTGCGCCCACACAAACAGACCCTTTGGGAAGAATATTAAACAAACCCGTGGCAAAGGCAGGGGGAAACCTCTTCTCCCTGCTCCGCTTTAGAGGGCGGAAAAACGAAACACCGTTTAAATCCCCTAGCTAACAAACGCTGCCAGCTCCTTGGGCATTACCCGGCTGATCCAGGTACCTAAGTCCCTTGGACACACGCTCCAATATTTAGTCCTCCCCCCCCGGAACCTGCCTGGGTTTTCATTTTCATTTCTAAAGCATCTCCTTAGCCTTCTGCGCTGTCTGGCTTCCCTGGGAGGTCACCTGCGGGTTAGGTGTCCCCCTTGCGTCCCCAAAACTTCACCTGGGGGCTCAGTCCGCCAGGCTGGCAGCCGTGGGAAAGCGGCCACAGAGTCCTGCCAAGCAGCCCAGGCTGGAGCCCGTTGAGGAACCGAGAATTGGTTGCGTTTCTCCAGCCTCTGCAGGGTTTAGCAACCGGCAAACGCATCTGGCACCTGAGCAGCGTCAGCCAGAGACACAGATGCGGGTGCTGCCAAAACAGCTGGAGAAAGCAGGGCCCCCGACCTGGGCATTAACTGGGGAGACGGAGCAGCGGAAAAAAAGGCAAAGATCCCAGCGACCGGCTGAGGGGCAGTTTCGAGAGACTTTTCCGGGACATGGAGGGGGAAACAAAATCCAAGGGCTGTCCCTGGGAATGAAGGTCTGTCGGCGGTGCTGGCTCTTTCCTGGCTACCCACCAGAAAACTTTAACTCGAAGGGCTTGGTTGGGTTTAATGCTCCCAACAAACCTTTAAAAATCCCTCTTGAGAGGGAGGAATGAGTTGGGTAAATTTAAAGGCTGGCCGGGCTGTTTTGGGAGAGAAGTTTGACGTCACCTTTTTGTGGGATTCAGATATTCCTTAATTAGCTCCTGTCTCCTGCTCCGCTTTCATTTCCTTCTGCTCTGCCGTTTTCATTTGCTCCCTTTCGCCCTTAATCTCTAAGTCGGGAAATGCCCCACCGATGCTGAAAACGTTACAGCCCGTCCTCTGGCGTGTGTGGCCAGCGCACAATTTCCAAATACTGTGGCAGGGGAAAGCGACTGGCTCCAAAAACCCGCTTGGCTCGGGACGTAGCCTTTCTTGTGGTGGGGTGCGGAGAAAAGAGGGGCTCTCGGGGGCCAAATGCCCAGTAAATGTATATTAACTCCCGGGAAGTGAGTCGCTCCCTCTATTAATGGGGCTGAGTTTCGAGGCTTTGGACAAGTGAAGGGAACAGGGAGCAGACTCACAGCACGGGGAAAAACGAGCAGAAGAAGAGAGCTGCATTTCTACACCCGCCCCAAATCCTCTCCCAGTTACACGACGCGTTTCTAACGCCCCTTTGGAGATCCAAGGGGGAAACCCGCTAGCCACCAATGCAGCCGATGGACCAACACGGTTGTGTTTTCCCTCGCGAGAGATATTTTGGAGAGCCCGTTAAAAACTAATTTGCTAGTAAAGGGGCATTGATTTGTTTTCAAGCTGGCTTTGGAATCCGAATCACGGTTTGTGTCTACAAGGCGCAAAAGCGAAGTAAAAATAGAGCTCCGTCCTACAGGATGGGGGGAAGACGCGAAGCTCCCGTAAAACCTAATAATAACTGTTAACCAAATCGCCTGGCACCCAGCGTTTTGATAAACCCCCGACGGCACCTGCTTTTCATACCGGTATCGGTGTGTTAACGGCGCCACCAAAAAGAGCCGTGAGCCCACAACCCCAGCTGAGGGAGAGTGTGTCTGACTGAGCCTGACACCTTACAAAGATGTTAGGTTCTGCCTGGCTTTGGGGTTTGTGCCGGGGCTGAGACCCTACAATTCGTTTCACCTGCGAAACGGGATGCACCGAATTCCTGGCTCGCTTCCAGACCTCCCCTTCTCTTGTCTTGGCTTTTCAGGAACAGGGTCTCCAACACTTGATATTCAGTGAGATCAGCATTAGCTCAACAAAAACACTAGCTGCACTCATCTCTACACGTAAAAAATAAAAATAAAAATAAAAAAGAGGGCCCGCGGAAGGGGAATGAAATGAAGTTTTTGGAACTTCCCCAGCTCGAAAGATAATTGCGAAAAGTGGCAGTTTGGACAGGTTGGCTCCGGGGACCTGCCTCATCCAGCCATGTGGTGCTTGCACAGGCCACCTCAAGCCAAGAGGAAGCAGCAAGTCTGGAGTTTGGTAGCAGAGGCCAGAGGCCAATTCTGCCTGGGCCTCCTTGGTCTCTCTGCCTCACCTTTGCCATCCAGACAACCAGCCTCTTCTTCCCGGCTGAAAGGTTTAGCCCCTTCAAGCCCCTTTTCCCTGGAAGCCTCCTTCACATTTGAATGGAGCTGTTGGAGAACCCTTTGCCAAATATTCACTATCTATTTAGTCATCCCAAATGCTTGGTCTGGTTCGGTAATAGGCCTGGCCTGTAAACAGGGCACACTAAAATGCACTCTGACTGTAAGCTGTCTGTTTTCCTCTTTCAAGAGCTTCTCAGCAAAATGGACTTTAGTTCCCTGAGACTGAGCCCCTCTCTGGCTGCGGCAGGGCAGCAGGTTCCCTGTTAATATCGTATTATATCAGCCTTCCTTATTTCCCTTACAAAAGGAAGGCTTCGGCCTGGCAAACCTTGTCATATTGGAAAAGTAAATTCTGTTTACACGATGACTTGAATTCTAGCGTGTTTGGATCTGACACCAAATGTTTTCGACAAGGAGGGATTGCAAGGGAGGCTTTTCCCTTGGTGAGCCATGCATTAAACTAAAAACAAGACGTTGCTGTTGGTTTGAAAGGAGGTTAGAACACGTGTGCAAAGTGAAAAATTCAAGCCACCTTTCTGGCTCCTTTCAAAGCACCACGCTTTTTGTTCCTTTCCGAAGCTGAACATGTCCATCAAAAGGGGAGTGAAGCTGCTCAGCTGCTGACGTCTTACACCTGTACCAAAGGGCTTTTCCCATTTCTGGTTTATTTTACAAAGGAGGGAACAGCGCTATTCCAGATACTCCATCACATCAGAGGATGTCTGCTTTACACTGGAGGAAATCATTTAAACTAAGTCCCAGACTTGAAATATTTGTGCGTGTGTGCAGTCTTATCGCTTTTGATTTGTGTTTGTTTTTAACTTGGCTATTATACTTTTATTTCAAATATTTGCTTACCTACGAAACAATGACGAAACCATCTGTCACGCCGATCCCTCTAAATTCAGCTTCACCTTGGGGAAGGCGAACAGGAATTGGGAGGAAGGGCACAGGTTTTGTTACTGTGCACTGAACGGAACTAGGACACAGGGTTTGCTCAAGAGGAGTCTTCGGGTTGCTTGTTTAGAAAGGGTTAGCTACACATGTGTCATAGCTGATGTATGACCACAGAAGTGTTTGACCATCCATCTCTCGCTCAGTCTGGGCTTTAAAACCGGTTAGGTCCGAAAGGAAAGATAATGAACTTTACAAAATACTTCAGGGAGAAAAGAAAGTCCCCTCTGCTCATTGCAATGTTTTAAGAAGGTCAAAGTCTCATTAACCCTGGCAGTTGTAAGTAGCTAAGGGCCGGGCTGCTCAGCCTGGAGAGAAAACGTCTGTGTCAAGATGAATAGTTTAAATACGGAGAGCACCTGAGGCCGGGCCCTGAGACTCGCAGTGTCTGGCTAAGGAAAGGTGACCCCTCCAGACCGCGTCTACACGCCAGCGCTCCCTCCGCCCGGGCTTTGAACTGGTTTGGAGCTGATTTTGCAGCCAGGGCTATTCCGAGACTGAGCCGAGAGTCTCCGGATTATGGACACTCCTTTTGCCCTTAGCCCGAAGATGGGGGCTCATTTTATGGGGTGAGCCGAGTGCGCCGCTCCGGGGCAAAATAACCCCAGTCTAAGAAAAATGCGGCCGGCTTTTACCAGCCCTGACACGTTTGTGACACCGGAGTGATCGCTGCTTGCTGAGCCCGCGTCCCTCCACCTACCCCTGCCTGGCCTGGGTCGGGAGCAGCAGGAGCCGCGCTAGGGGCCACTCCGGCCCGGTTAGTCCGATCCAGCCGGGCGGGCTCCAGACACCGGCCCGGAGGGCGGGGACACCGTGAGGACGCGGGTTTGAGCCCGTGCGGGGCAGCCCGGCTGGGGCGGAGGGTGAAGCCAGAAACACGCAGCTCCCGCCGCCCCCCCAAACACCCACCCGGGAAATGCACCGAGCCGCGCAGCCGCCCCACGGGGGGACGATCCCCTCCCGCCTGGGTGCAACGGGAAAGTTTCTGCTTCCTCGGAGCCACGCGTGTCACTCTGCTGGGGGGGGGGGTAAAAATCAAATTCTTTGGTGCCTTTTCCCCCAGGGTACAGCAGAAAGAGCCTCGCCTCCTGGACACCTAGTAAAATGGGGGGGCTGTCCCCGAGACACGAACCAGGACTGGTGACCGTGAGAGCCACTTTCCATCAGCCTCGCCAGCCGAAAAGAGGTTTGCTTTGGTTTGATTTCTCTTTAGTCCCTGCCAGTTTCAGTCCTGCTGGGGCCAGTCCGGTCCGGGCTACCGCCCCCCCCACAAGAACATGCAAACACACACACACACACACACACACACACGCGCGCGCGCGCGCGCGTGCTGTCTGAGCTGAAATGAAAGCACCATTTTGCCTCTCCACACAGCCGCCGTCTCTGTGACTCTAGTTTACACACGCACACGCACGTACATACACACGGGCACGTACACGCACGCAGGTACAAACACACAAGCACATTCAAACACACACGTACACACACGCACGTGCAAACACACATGCCACACACGTACACACATAGAGACACACACGTACACACACGTACAAACGCACACACCACCCACTTAAGTAAAAGCACACACACAAGCACATTCAAACACACATGTACACACGCATGTATAACACACACCACACACACAGACACACAGGGACACATAAGCACGTGCAAACACACACGTACACACGCAAGTCCAAGCGCACACCTACCCACTCACGTAAAAGCACACACACACAGACACACACAGACAAGTACACCCCACACGCACGTGGCGCGCGCGCGCGCGCACACACACACACACACACACACATCCTGATTCTGGCCAGTGGATCTGCCCCTGTCACATTATCTGAGTCTCCCCAGCCCCCGGCTGTTCCCTTTTGTCCTGGATTTTGGGGACCCGTCTCCCCCTCACCCCTCTTTTCCTTCCCCCTTCCCCTCGAGTCCCCTCCCCCGCCGCAGCCCCGCAGCAAGAGGGCTCAGGACCGCACGCCGCAGGCTCCCAGCCGAGCGGGACGGGATGTGGGGGCCCAGGCTACTCGTCGGAGCCTTGTTTGCCCCCCCCATTAAGACGCACATCTCTCTCTCTCTCTCTCTCTCTCTCTCTCTCTCTCTCTCTCACACACACACACACACACACACACACACACACACACACACACACACACAC
>ML681993.1:8239637-8263200 GCA_007922195.1 Podocnemis expansa | reverse complement strand
CACACACACACACACACACACACACACACACACACACACACACACACGTGTCTCCTGTGACGGCCGGCTAATGCCCGGCGTCCACACAGGCGGCAAACCCAAGGGCTTGTAGTGCACGGCTCTCCGGTGGCCCGCTAATTCCCGCAAGTGATCGATTTCCTGAAGTTCCCAGGAAACTATTAAACCCGGGCCGAGGTCAGGCGAGAGGCGCCCCAGAGCGCCCATTGGGGACGTTTAACTCCGCCGGGCTCCTCGGCAAGACACCGGGCTAGGAGGTGAAGTCTCGCCTGTCCCAGGCTGACTTGTGCAGCCCCGGGGCTCGCCCCCCAAACATCCCCGGCCCCTTCCCCTGCGGCGCCCCGCACACCCCACCCGCCGGTCCCCCGGTCCAGGCAGGCGACGCCCCGGCTACTCACTGGATCCCGGCCACCGGGCGCCCTCCAAAGGTCTCCCGAGTCTAACTAAAGAGGGGGACGCTGCGCACCGGGCTTGTCTCGACTCCTACAAGTCGGCTCAGCCCCCACTTCTTCCAGAAACTTAATCTACTTTGCCAGGTAGGGTGCTCGGCAGAGCTTGGCAAGGTGCCTGGAGTGGGGGTGTGGGCCCCTTTTCACTTGGAGGGCTCCCTCTGAAAGGCCACTGGGAGCTCTTCCAGGGGTGACCCGCTCCTTGTGGGGACGTGAGAGAGGGGGAAATGACCAGCGGTTTGATTTTCAGACTCGGGTTTGGCTTTTCCCTCCTGCTCCCCTTGCGGGCCAGAAGGGGCTGGCCAGATTAGCCTTCTCCTCTCGCTCCCTCTCCTTTTTCACGGCGAGTTGGCGAAGGGGAGCCTCGCCTGTGCTGATTTGGGTCCCCAGAGTCCCGGCTGTGGCCCGCACAAAGACCCTCCAGCGCCCCTGTCCGGCTCCTTTGGGGGGCAGGAAAAGTCCCCGAGCTGAGCCATCAGCTGTTCCTGTTTGTTTAGTGCAAGGCGCTGGCCCAGAAAGGGTGACTGGCGCGTCCCTTGCCTCCCGGCTAACAGGGGCTCAAACCCTGCTCTTTGCCCTTTTTTGGCCGGCCACTTTATAGTCTGCAGTCCTGTGCCTGCCCCCACCTATTTCCACCACCCTTTCTAGCTGGCTCCTCCACCCTGTCTTCAGAGGATATTTGGAGATTAGAGCCCCGCTCTGGTCTGGGATCAGGCTCAGTTTACACGACACCAGCACTCCAGGTATTTCCAGGGTGCCGCCACGAAACAATCGTTCCCTGCCTTTTATGATGACCCCCACTGCTCCCCCAACCTCCCTGGGAAACTGGTTTTGTAATTTCTTCTGATATAAAACAAGATGGCACGCGGTGTGGGCAACCCATTTTCTCTTTCCGAGCAATGCCCATTTCCTTTGGCATTACGGACACCCCCTCGCAATGTTGCTACCCACAGGTCTCACTCCGAAAACCCGGCTGCCGCCCCTTCTGGGCTACGGACCCCCCGGCGGCTGGAGTGTGCCCGTGTGAACACGCCTGGCTGGGCGATCCGCCACTCCGAATCGCTTGGCGCGTTGGTTCCCACTTCATCCCTTTCCAGGGGGAGGGGTTTCTTTTTCGACGATTCGTTTGAACCAAATGAAGCCCGCGTGGCTCTTGTTTGCCAAACACGCTCTCGGAAATGTGCAAACACAGCCGGTCACTTCAGCGCGCCGCACCCACTCCGCCATTTGCTGCTGTTTGAACTCAGCTCAGGACCCGGCCCCCCCTCCTCCGCCCCCCGCCCTCATTTTCCCAGGACACCAGCCGATTACTATCTTCACCTTGTCTGTAAGGGACGCTAGGGGTTTCTCTGCGGCTTGGAAACCAGAAGCGACACACGCCCGGCTAAAGCAACGTGTGAACGCTCTGGATCCGGAGCGCTACGGATAAAGGCGGCTCTGGCGGGATCAGGCGCAGCCCTAATTCACACCCTCCGAAATAGTGGGGACAAAGTTGGAGGAAGAGCCCGGCCAGGTGTCAGCCCCTGTTTAATGCTCGCAGTGCCCCCCCCCCGGTGCCCCTTTCTCGGCGAGTCCGCTCCTTTTCCCGGTGCCCAAGGGCCGGGCGAGAGAAGATCCCGGCGTGTGTCGTTGTGGGTGAAGATTTCTGGCTCCTGGGGAGCACAGGCTCAGTCTCCAAAGCAAAGAGCTAAGCCGGGGCCAGAGCCCGGCACAAAAAGCACATGGGGACGGGGGGGTCCCTTTCTGCCCCTTTCCTTTGGGAGCATTGTTCGGGAGCGGTGCCGTGTAGACAGGAGGGGAGCCTGGCTCCACTCGCCTTGCCTTGAACTGCCCCGCCCCGGCCTTTCGGTGTCACCTCGGCGTTTTTCACGGACGCGGGGCGACCCTGCGAGGCGCCTTCATAATAAACGACCCTTATTAAATATGGGGCTGCCTGGGAAACCCGCCGGGGGGGAGGGGGCGTGCAGGGGAGAGAGCTGCGGCGCGTTTGGAGGGTGTGTTTTGGCGGGGGGGGATCGGGGGGAGTTGTCATACAACCTCCTCCCTCCCCCCCAAAAAGCCGAGTGAAAGGTTGGGGTGTTTTCCTCCTGACTTCTTTTTGTCCTCAGGAGAGTGGCGTCTGCGAGTCTGAGCTGGGAAGTTACTGATTTGCAGGCGGCGTGCTCAGCCAGCCCTTGGAAGTAATTTCTGCGGCCAGCCCGGCAAAGGAGAACAAATCGCTGACAAAGGCGAGCCCTTTCGGCTGAGCAGCGTCGTTAGGGTAACCCAAAAGTATTCCTCCCATAATAAGTTCCACTTCAAAGGCTTTCTCATTCAACGGGGACTGCTTCGCACTTTTATGAAGTGCGGGCTTTTTCACTGGGAGGAATCGTCTGTTTGGTTATTTTTCATCGTGTTTATTTTTCACCATTCACCCGGTACTTGTATTAAATAAACAAAGAACAATCGCTCCGCGCCCAAAAGTGCCTAGGTGGGGCCGGGGGAGGCGCAGGGAAAAAGAAGCGCCGGGCAGGGCACTCGCGTCCCTCGGGTTTGTTTGTTTGTTTGTTTGTTTGTTTGTTTGTTTGTTTGTTTGTTGCTGGGTCTCAGTTTAAGGCGGGGATCGGGGGCCCGAAGGAGCCCGGGCTTTGAGCCAAAAATATGAGCGGTTGGGATGAGGGGAAAATTGACTGAACTAACGCGCCATGAAACGAAAGGTCAAGGCAACTGTATCTTAATAGAGTGGCTCCAATCTGAAAGAAGCCGGCGCAGCCTGGCCGCATTGCCATAGCAATCCTAACGCGCTCCGTGCTGCTGCACCAGAAAAGCAGGAGTTTGAATTGCAAAGCCCCTGCCTTTGAACTTCCCCCGGCCTGATTAGGCGCTTGCGTTGTGTGGGACTGTGTGGGGATGTCACACGCTTGGGGAATCGATTCGAAGTAGCTGTGTGAACGCGCTCGGGCGGGCGCCTGGCTGCGGAGGGAGGGTTGGCGCAATGGGAGAGCGGGTTGACAGATGGCCGCTTCCAAAGGGGTAGCCGGGCTGGTCCAGTCCAGCAAAACAAACAAGGAGCCTGGTGGCACTTTTCAAGACTAACTCGTTTATGTAGCGCAGGAGTTTTCGTGGGAGAAAATCCCCCTTTTCTCCCACGGAAGCTCACGCCCTAAATAAGCGAACTTGTTAGCCTTTCAAAGTGCCACCAGGCTCCTTGTTTGCTTTGTTGACATGTGGGAGTCTCTCCTGGCGCACTCCCTGGCCTGCTTGCCCAGGGTTTAGCCCCGGAGGGCAGGCCGCGCTGCCAAGAGTATTGACAAGGTGGCGTCGTTTTACCAGCTCTGTGTGCACAGCGCGTAAAGCAAGCGGCGGCTGCTCCGCCCCGAAAGCGAAGCCGTTTCCTCCCCCAAACTGGACGTGGGTGTGGTGCCAGCGCCACACACGCGTGTGAGTGAAGCCGGGGCCGGAGCCGGTGCCGCTGCCGTGTGGCACACGGTTATTTAAGGCCCCCACCCCCCTCCCGGGTCTCCAAATGTAATTTCCCACACTCAAGACTGTTCAAACTCGGCTAAAATTTAGCATCATTGCCTTGCCCCTAAAAGAAGGGAACAAACGCCGCAAAATCTCTCTAATGTGTGGGGAAATGCCTCCCTGCTCTTAATAGAAGGGTAGATGATTTAAACAGTGTTTGTTAGGAGCACGTTTTGCCTGGAAAAGATGAAGTCTTTGATGATGGCCAACTTAGTGTCAATAAGTGGCTTTCTTTGAGACATATTCAGATGGGAACGTCTTGCTTGCCAATTGCCATAGAAATCTTAACACACCGTGAAGATTGTCCAAGCGCCAAACCTTCCGTTCTGGGCTAAATTACTTTGAAGTGGCGCAGGACGTGCACTGGTCAATTTTAACTCTATAGACTGGACAGAGAACACTAGGAGTGGGAGATTGTGCGTTTTAAAGCAGAAAATAAGAAGGGGAAACTTGTTTTATACTCTCTATACAAGGTTCTCCTCATTGTCAGATAGCTTTTATCTATTATATTTCCCATGAATGATTCATGTCTTGGTGGCTTTGTGTTGCCCTTCTTTTCACAAGAAACTTCATTAGAGAGCTATAAGTTTTCCCATTGATTGGAGCGCTCATTTAGGAGTGTTTTTCTGCTTCGTATGTTGGTTATTGTCACTCTGCTTGAAACAACTCTTTGCAACCTGTTTCACCTTTACCACATTTAACAAAACTGACTTTAAAAAAACACTATAACCTTTTGGGGAAACTGTCATTGACATTTTGACCAGTCTTTTTCTTCTCCAGGTATTGGGACAGCACATTAAAAATGCCTCAGCTAGTTTTAAAAAACATAAATCAATAACAACAGCAAAATAGTCAGTAATAGATTTATACGGATGTACGAGCTTGATCTAGGGCTTTCCCCCCCAAGAGCAGCGTTCTCTCAGCTTTCATTCTCTCTGCACAAGAACTCTTTGGTGTGTAGTGATTATATTTACATAGCGTGTTTGCCAGAAGTTTCCTCGAAGTGATCTCATCCTATTATATCATCTAGACATATATTAAATATACCGTGTAATGTATTTATACAATATGTTACGAGATCGTGTATATCTTTCAGAATAATTTGTTTTAATACAATTATTCTGCTAGGAGATCTAAACATTAAAGCAATCGATGCTCTCCGCATGTTGTGCTTGTCAAGAGCGCCAGAAATAACCAGCAAGTTGTAACAAAACAAATATTAGTACTTTAACTACTGGAACGGTCTATACTCTTAATTTGACTAACTTTCATTGCAGGAGAGACATGTGACATTATCTAGCTAGCTATTTTCTGCACGTAAAGATATTCGTAGACTTGTCTCATGGTTTCATCATTAGGCGACAATTTTTTTTCTGGCTTTATTCAAGCGATTAGCCCGGTTGACTTCAATAGGAAACTACTCACCAGAGTAAAGCTAGCAGAAATTGATGGTGAAGAATGGATGCATACAGTTACAAATGCACTGTTTGTCAACTGAAAATCAACTCTAAATAACAAAAAGAAGCCTTCCTCACTGATATTTCTGATGGGAAATACTTACAGTATCTCACATGAGAAAGAAAAATCATCTAATGTATCTTCCTGTTTTCCACTGGTGTGATATGACCTGAAATATAGAAGTATCTAGCTAGCTAGCTAGCTGTCTAATCTAGCTATCTACACACTGTGTATGTGTCTGGTTTCTGGCTAGCTCTCAGCTATCAGTAAATCACATGCAATACATAGAAAGAATATTTTTATTTATTTGCTTGTTGATCATTCTTGCTGTCTTATGGTCGAGTTTACAGAGATCAAGGGCGTTTTTATTTAGGAAATATCATGCGTCATAAAATGTATGGGCACGTGTGTGACCTTCTTGTGGCATAGCATATAAAAATAGTAGCATATCCCTCAGTTTCATATTTTAAAACCCCTGTAATGTAGTCATGTATAGTGCAATCTATTGTTGAAATTTTGTATAAATTAAACAATTCTTTATAAATCAGTAAGAAAATTATTTCTAATAAGATTATATTACATAAATTATCCTTAAAAAGTCCATACCTTACTTTATTATTTTCTATTTATTTTAATGGGCTTTGAGAGTGGAAAAAGCAAATAAAATAAACTTTAAAAAATTATTTTCTATTCAAGTTTTCTTGTTTTTTAAAGGAACGTCTGTATCTCTAAATTCATCATAACAATATGAAGACAACGTTTAAAGGCTTCCAGAGTGACAGTACCATGCACTGTATAATATCTCTATAAACTATATACATCGTCACCACACACTGCACAGAAGACATGCAGGAAGAGCTTGTTTTCACATTACATTGTTCATTCAAGTAAGCTGAAAAATATAATGATTTTTTTTAACAAACCACCGATTCATAAACAACAATATATCACCAAAATTAATAATATAATTCTTTGGTGTGTTCTGTACTCTTCCAGAAAAGGATGATGCCCGAAAATAAATAAATTCAACTGTACAAAATAATAGCAGTCACATACAAGATACAATGACAAGACTCCATCAACCAGCCACAGCACACAAAACAAATTTCTACAAACCCTGGGGGAGGGGAAGCTACCAGTTTACAATTCAGGGTCTCTGAGGATAAATTAGTGCTCTTTAGTTTATTTGTATGATGTTTATGATGGACTAACATTTTGCATGTGAAAGGCGTCGTACCAACGGCAAATAAATTGACTGAGGGTTCTCGTCATAGTTCCCTGACCTTTTTCTTCAGCAGCTTGACAGCTGTGCCAAAGGTCATGCACTCATCAGTTTTTTTGCTCTCACTACAAACCTTTACATTTTAATATTTATGATCCCAGTTTCCCTTTTTTTAATGTAACTGACCACATACATGGTCATCTGAGCATTGCATTGGTTGAGGATGGAGGCGTGCATACCATTGTTTTCCATAGTGAAACAAATGAAAGCATTTTCAGTGTCCCCCCACAACAGTATAAAAAGGTCTAAAATATCAGCTTTCACAACAGTGACCCAGCTTCTCATATTTGAAGATTTTTGAAGTAATAATGGCTCTGATGTCCACAGCACTTTTGACCTCCCAACACACTCTATTACACACATAATCTGGACATAGCAAGATGCAGGATCTTCTCTTTTAAACAAACTTTACAAAAGGGAACTAAATTCACCTTTGAATTTTGTGTGCTGTTTCAAAGAAAAATCAGACTACCACAGCTGTCAGATAACAGCGGTTTTCTTTTATTCTCCAGTTTTGTCTCAGGACTCATAATGATACAAAATGGTGGAGAAATGTTAAGAGAACTACTGCATCTTTTTTCTTTCTTTAAAAAAAAAAATTTAAAAACGCTTTGACAATGTGTACGGCTAAGGGATAAGGAAACAAGTCTCGGTATAAAATACTGGACTGGAGTGAAACCTAAAGATTCAGATTAAAAAACAAAAATTACAAAAGGTCTGAACTGAAAGAGGAAAACTCCCCTCCCTTTTTTTAAAATGTGTAACCAGTCCACGATTTGTTGGAAATCCAGCAGGTGGTGGAGGTTTACAATCAAGAGGCCATTGCGAATTGGGGCCTACTCAGGCTGTTAAGAAGCCCCCAGAATGGTATCTAAAGTATTTAAGAGCCAGACCAGGAAACTGAGTGATTGCCTATCAGCTCACAGGCTACATAATCAACATTCTTCCTCTCTCTCTTGCTTTTTCAGAGCCATTGCCTTGGCATTGACGCTGTAGCATCTTGATGAACGCATCTGTCCATTGAGCTCCCTTGGCATCTTCCCCTTACCTGCAAACATGCAGCTTGGTTCACTGAGCTAGTCCAGCTTGCTATTTTCATTTATTATTAACTTTTTTTTTTAATAAAAAGGTCCAAGCGTCTTAATTAAATTAGTTCTGTGTACAAACACCATAGGGTTTTATATACTGAATAAATAGCCATGAGCCAGCCTGGTGGCCATTCTGTGCCATCCATTTATTTCAGGCCTTGTGTCATCACAATTTAGGAGACTGGTCCAAGCACTCCCAGGTCAAAAACTGGGTTTTGCTGTTGTTTTTCTTCTAGTGGATAGTTCTGGTCTCAGAGTTTCTATAAGCCTCTTCATCTTCAGATTCAGAGGATGTTACATTGCTGGAAGGTGTGTGAAGGTTATTAGAAGCCCCACTGGCCTGACAGACGTACCACTCATTGAGGTTGGTGACCTGAGGGGAAAGATTGGCAGAGCGACCCCTAGCTGAGTCCTGGATGGGGGAGAGGGGAGCACCTAGGGGGGTACCTGCAGATGGATAGCTGTGAGATCCAGGGGTAGGAGAAAGTGGCGGAGACTTGCAATGTATCTTCATGTGTTTTCTCAAAGAGCTGGGGTGTGTGTAAGATTTATCACAGCCTCTGATTTTGCAGTAATATGGCTTATCGCTGGTGTGGACGTGGGAGTGTTTCTTTCTGTCACTGCTATTGGCAAACTTCCTGTCGCAGCCATCAAATTCGCATTTAAAAGGCTTCTCTCCTACAAGTGAAAACATTCAAAATTATCTTCTGGGGGAGAAACTCCAAATCTGGGCCATTTAAATTTCACCTCAGAGCTGCAGTTAGTTTAAAGACAGACAACAACTGGGAGTGGGGCATTTCACAGCTCTTACAAAACAGGGTCCCCACGGAAAAATTCACTGCACATCATGTCTGTGCTTGTCATGAGCAGACTCATGATACGGTTGGGAAAGAGGGTTCAAACTGCCCTCCTGTCATTTTGGAAACTGCGAACTGCTACCTGAGATTTTCAAAAGACTCAACCAGAGCCTGGCAATGTCCACTTTTTCATGCACCAAAGGCTCTTGCCAATGGAAAACAAAATGTAAACGACTCATTTTAGAAACAACCCCCCCCCCATACATTTGTCATCTCGGGGTGGCTTTGTCACCAGAGTGGCACATTTCGCCCTAATCCTTTCACAGTAGCTCACAGCACAAGGAGACTCTTTATTGTTCAGAAATCCAAATCACACCTGTTTAAGCACATAGAGGCGAGATTGGGGGTTTTGCAGGCCAGCCTTTAAAGACAAAACAATGTGCATCGATCTTCATTCACAACCTGCACCTTGCTGAGAATACTATATTGCAATAGCACTAGACAGTTACAATGACAACCGTATTAGGGTATCTATTTACCTGAGGCTGATGGGGGCTAAAAATCTGTAGCAAATCTCTTTTAATAGCTGTAGGCATTGCCTCACCGTTAACGTGGTGCTGACCACCAAGCAGCCCGAGGCCTTGCCGTACCGCATCCCTTCAGGCCCACCGGCTGCTGGGCACACCCCGCTTCCTGGGCGTTTGTTACACAGAGCTGTGCGCCCCTCAGCTTTCCCACAGTCCCTGACTCAGGGCCACGGAAACGTCTGTTACCGAGATAACAGGGGGATATGTGCCATGTCACTTTGTTACAGACGGGATACGATTTAGAAGAGTAACTTATTCTTCTGGCCTACTGCACCTGAAGCTGATCCATCCGAAAGGGGCCGCAGGACTATTGCAAACACTTATTTAAAATGCCGAATGCCAGACATGCTTTGATGTTTGCTCTGCGTGTTCAAAAATAACGATGGGCAAGCACTGCGAGTTTTATTGATGAAATCCTCGTTAGTCAGGACTTTTTATGTGGTTAGCTAGCCTTACAAGAAAATATGAATTGGAAACAAGGAAGCAATCTTTTCATAATTCTCCCATCTTGTTTCCCCTAACGCTAAGTCAAACATTTTTTCTCTATCTCAATTCCAAATCAGATTTTTCAGTCTGAAATCGTTCAAATGTATTTGCGCCTCGTGAAAACGATCAGCAAATGTGTCTAGCTCTACACAAAACAAACACCATTATCTCCCTCCTCGCCCAGAAATTATGTTGATTAAGAAAACCAATCTGGTACTTCTTAAATGCCGTTTTCGTAGACACAGAAACGCCGGCGCGTTCACACGGCTGGCTGAGGAAGCCCTCACAAGCGAGCTGAAATCACTTTTCTCTGAAATACAGCGAATCCATTAGAAAACGTCGCTCCAGCCATACGCTTTTACACAAATATGAGGTTTACATGGCCTATTTGTAATTTGTACCCCGGACAGTCTGAAGAAAGGCTATTTGAGCCATAAACGGATTTGTAC
This sequence comes from Podocnemis expansa, assembly GCA_007922195.1. Classification (NCBI taxonomy): domain Eukaryota; kingdom Metazoa; phylum Chordata; order Testudines; family Podocnemididae; genus Podocnemis; species Podocnemis expansa. The sequence goes on along the minus strand of ML681993.1, from coordinate 8,253,082 downwards.
TTTTGCATCAGGCACAGGACTAGTTATTAAAAATTGGTTCCGTCCGTCTTTCGTAAAGAAAACGGTTCTTTCAGGGGCACCTAGATTGCGGTGATCAAATTTCACCAAATTAGAAGCAAGACGGATCGTGTGGTATATGTGGTACTCTGACGACGATTGTACGTCAGAGTTTAACCATTTGCAGATTGCCGGCTAGCTGAAAGGGATTTGGAGATACACAACCGCGCCTTTGCAAAGTTCTCCCCGCGCACAATACCACAGTTGTGAAAACATTTTATTTATTGCCAAACAGTGACAATGCTAAACCCTTCCCTGTTGAGGGTCCACTTTTAAGCCATATGTTCCATTAACATTAGGAAGCAAACACCTTCGGGGATCAATAAAATATTTTGTCCGAGATAATGGGCTAGTTACACTCTACAGTGTTAAGCTATTGGACCGAAATAGTCTCGGACCTTATTGTCCAGCGCGACTGAAGGCAGGAAAAAATAACAATTCAGTGACCGATTTTCTCCTGTCTGGGGGTCTCTGAGATACGCACCAGATCCGCTCAGAAGGAAACGCACATTGACTGGGGCTGTTTTAAACAAGGACCCTGGACGGGACTCGTTTGTAAATCCTTAAGGCGCTTGGAGGGAAGCGGTCAAACACAAGGCTGCGGTAGCTATTTGATCTTTTCAGCGGATTTTCAGAAGCGCAGAGTCTCGAAAAGCAAGGCAAGGTCTCTTCTGGGCACGTCGGCGTTTGCCTGTCAGGAGCCGGCGCTGGCAGAGCCGCCTGGCCCGACGCCCCTTCCTCCTTTGCGGGGCCGGGCTGGGGGTTTGGCCGCTCCTGGTTTTCGGGGGCTGCTGCTCGCTTTCTCTCCCGTGTGCGGGCTTTGGGGGGGCATTTCCACGCGCCCCCCGAGAGGGGCTGCCTCGGTGCGCCTTGCATTTAGTGACAGCCCGGTGTTTTGCTCAGGGCCGCGGGGCAGAGCCGCTCTCCTGTCCTTACCGCCCGCATCCCCCGCACGGATCGGCGCCGGCCGGCTGGCCCCGCAAGCCGCTAGAGGGGCCCCGCGGATTTGGAGGCTGCGGAGCCTCGGGCCAGAAAGCAAAGGCGCCTTCCTCATCCTGGGGCTCGACAGCGGACACCGCGGATCGTCCCTCGCCGCGTAAACGGGAGCCCCGAGCGCGGCTGGAGCCGGGGCGCGTTGAATCGGTCCAGGCGGCGGCCACCCCCGACGCCACCTAGCCAGGGGATTTTTGTGCGCTGCCAAACGGGGCCATAGCGACTCCCAGCCAAGGGAAATGCGCCTCCGGGCCATAAAGCCGAGCCCCGCCTGTCACTGGGGCCGGGGGAAAGGCGCTCGCCCCTGGCCGCCCTGGTGCCCTTTTGGGTTTCTTCTTACAGCGAGCACTGACTCTCCCTGCCGCCCACACCCACACTGCAGCTAGCTACATTTGTTAGTGTTTAAGTGGCAGGCCCAGGACTCCTGTTTGTCCTACTGAGCCGGAGTGAGAGGGCTGCCCCTTCGGCTTCAGCCTGCCAGCCCGCCGCCAGCCGCTCCCGAGCCAGCGGCGTGTTTCGGGATGGTTTGCCGGAGCACCGGGCACCGGGCAGGCTCGGGGGAAGAAATGCCCGGGGTCCCGGCCCCGCCGCTACGGGCCATTTGGCTTTAAGGCGAGCCGCGCCGCCCCGCACAGTAAATCAAGACAGCAATTATGGAAACTCCCTTCCTCAAGGATCCTCCGAGGAATAATATTTGTCTACGGCCATAAATCCCGCCTTCCTTCATTTTCCTGCGAGGCTTTAGCTGAGCCACAGCGGCTCTTTAGAAACCAAAAATACCCCCAAGCCCGTGAAACCCCAGAGAGGGCCCCGGCTTGCCCGGGCCTTTCCCCGCCACGGAAGGGGGCCCGCCCCCGGGACCGGCCCCACCGCCTTGGCTGGCCGGTGAGGAGGCGAGGGAAGTGTCCTCGTCAAAACTGCAACTAAAGTACCTGCCCCACACGCGCCCTAAACTAAGCCCCACCATATAGTAATGGTCTGGGAACTTTTGCACGATTTAACCATTTAATCGGGGCCCCCGGGGCACAGCTCAGTGCAAGGGGAACTGCGTCCCCGGAGCCCCCAGATCGGCCGGGGCAGGTCCCCGCCTGTCCTTCGCTGGAAACCGAGCTACCCCTCCCCGGCCCCCAGCACAGACAGGGGGGATTGGGCAGCTGCGAGACATGCCCCAGCCGCGGGCTCCCCCCGGAAAGCGGGGCCTGGCCAGACCGGCCCGGGCCTCTCTTCCTTGGCCTGCCGGATGCTGGAGCCAGTGCTCGGGGATGGGGGGGTGGGAGAGAGACAGAGCTTGTGTGAGAGAGTCGGAGAGAAACACTGTGAGTATCAGCAGGAGAGAGATGTGTGAGAGTGTGTTTGTGTGCAAGGGAAACAAAGTATTAGAGGGAGAAAGAGACTGTGTGGGTGTGGGTGTTTGTGTGCAAGGGAAACAAAGTATTAGAGGGAGAAAGAAACTGTGTGGGTGTGTGCCCCAGAGAGTGAGAGAGACAGACCCACACAGAGCGTGGATCTGCCAGAAAGTTTGTGTGTGAGAAACAGTATGAGTGAGGGAGAAAGTGTGTTTAGGAGTGTGTGTGTCTGTGCATGTGTGTGAGAGACTGTGTGAGAAACAGTGCATGTGTGAGAGTGCATGTGAGAGAAGCACAGCGTGTGTGTGAGAAAGATGATGTGTGTGTGAAAGAAAGACCCTGTTTGTGTGTGTGTGAGAGAGAGACAGACAGACTGTGCATCTGAAAGAAACTTTGTGTATGAGTGTGCATGAGAAAGAGGCAGTGTGTGTGTGAGAAATAGCATGTGTGAGAGAGAAACAATGTGTGTATGAGTGTGTGTGTACATGTGGGTGAGACAGTGTGTGAGAAACAGTGGGTGTGTGTGAGAGTGTATGTGAGAGAAGCACAGCCTGTCTGTGCGGGTGAGACAGACGATGTGTGTAGGAGAGAAACACTGTGTGTGTATGTGAGAGACAGAGCACCAGGGGTGGGTGGGTGTGAGAGACAGAGAGTTGGTGTGTGTACAAGAGAAACACTGTGTGTGTGTGTGTGTGTGTGTGTGTGTGTGTGTGTGTGTGTGTGTGTGTGTGTGCGAGAGAGAGAGAGAGAGAGAGAGAGAAAGAGTGGGCGGGGGATGTGAGAGGGAGGGATATGTGTGTCTGAGAGAAAGAGAGAGAACACCAGGGGTGTGTGTGAGAGACAGAGTTGGTGTGTGTACAAGAGAAACACAGTGTGTGTATGTGCGTGTGTGAGAGAGAGAGAGACAGAGTCAGTGTGGGTGTGAGAGAAACTGTGTGCGTGGGCGGGGGTGTGGGGGGGATGTGTGTGTGTGAGAGAGAGAGTCAGTGTGTGTACAAGAGAAACACTGTGTGTGTGTGTGTGAGAGAGAGACAGAGGGGTGTGTGACAGAGAGAGTCGGTTTATGTACGAGAAAAAGAGTGTGTGTGTGTGTGTGTGTGTGTGAGAGAGAGAGAGAGTGAGAGAGAGAGAGAGAAACTGTGTGTGTGTGTGTGTGTGTGTGTGTGTGTCTATGTGTGTGAGAGAGAAACACTGTGTGTGAGAGCCAGTGAGAGGTGTGTGTGAGAGACAGAGAGAGAGGGACTCAGCGTGTGTAGAAGAAAAACACCGTGTGTGTGTGTGTGTGTGCGCGCGCGTGCAGGAGAGAACCCGGCGCGGCCGGCGGCAGAGGCAGGCAGTGCGCGCGCGCGCGGCGGGCCATTATTTATTCATGAGGCAGTCCCACGTGGGGGGCGGGTACCCACCTGTATGAGTGCGCTTGTGGATCTTGAGGTTCTCGGAGCGGGCGAAGACCTTGCCGCAGCCGGGGAAGGGGCAGGGGAAGGGCTTCTCGCCGGTGTGCACGCGGATGTGGTTGATGAGTTTGTACTTGGCCTTGAAGGGCTTCCCTTGGCGGGGACACTCCTCCCAGTAGCACACGTGGCTGCTCTGCTCCGGCCCGCCGACGTGCTCCACGGTGACATGGTTCACCAGCTCGTGCATGGTGCTGAAGGTTTTCGAGCAGGCCTTGGCGGGCGGCGGGGGCGGCGGGGGCGGCTGGCGCTCGGTCCACTTGCAGATGAGCTCCTGCTTGATGGGCTGCCGCATGTAGCGCAGGAAGGCGGCCGCCGCCGCCGCCGGGTGGGGGTGGGGGTGCGGGTGCGGGTGCGGGTGGTGGGCCGAGGGGTGGCCGTGGCCGGCCAGGTTGAGGCTCAGGCCCAGCGAGCCGTAGCCGTGCAGCGAGGCGGCGGCGGCGAAGGGCTCGGCCCGGCCGTACAGCTCGCCGGCCGCCAGCCCCAGGCGCACCTGGCCGTTCAGCTGCGGGTGCTGGGCGCCGGGCGGGGGCTGCTCGTGCAGCGGCGGGAAGGCCCCGTCCGACGGGCCGTAGGTGCCGGCGGCGGAGATGAAGACGCCGTGGGGGTGCGGGTGCGGCTCCGCCAGGCCCCCGGGCAGGGCCGCCGGCTCCCTCCGCAGGCCGAAGTCCCGGGCGCCGCTGCTGGCGCTGCTGGCGGCGAAGGCCGGGGGCGCCGCGCCGGCCGGGTAGCCGCTGAGCTGGGCGGGCTCGGGGGGCGCCGCCAGAGGCTGCGAGGGGCTGAGTTTGAGGACGCCGGCCTGGGCCACGTGCTCGGGTCCGAACGGCGTGAGGGCCGCGCCGGGGTCACTCCCCATCTCCCCGGGGTGGAGGTGCGCGGCGGGGTGGGAGTGGACGTGCGGGCTCGCCAGCCCCGGGAAGCCGGGCATGTGCTGGTGAGCGGGGGGCTGAGCCGCCGCCAGGTCCGCTAATCTCAGGGTCGGGTTCCTCTTGCTCAAAGGGGGCTCCATGACTGGCCGGGCCGGCCCATCGAGGCCGGCCGTGGTGATTTTTTTCCCTCGGCCCGCCTTCACCAACATGTATCTATTTAGCGGCTCTTTAACTTCTTTTGTCTCGGCTCCGGACTCCGCTTACTCCGCTCCCCTCTCTGGCCGCCCGCGATTGGCAGAGCGCTCACCACATTCGGGCGGCGCAGCGGGACCCGGGCTTCGGCGGCCGCGCGGCTGCCATTGGCGGCCGCCGCCTGATTGGCAGCCGCCCGCCCGCCGCCATTGGCTGCCTTTCAGGCCGGCCGCGCGGCGGGGACCCGCCCTCGCCCTCGCGCGCTCGCCTGCCCGCGCTCCGATCCCCGACTTGGGCCGCCGGAAAGTTGGCGCCGCGGCTGCCCGGCCGTGGCGGGAAAGGGGCTTCTGCAGCGTCCAGCTCCGGCTGGCTCCTTGCAACGCGCCTGCCTCTGTGTTTGCATCCAGGCTGCGGGCGCTGCTTTCCCAGCAGCCCTGCCAGCTGGAAGAGTTAGGCGGGGGGAAGGAGCCAAGCACTGGGGCAGCGGGCGGAGAGTGTCACCCTCCCGGCCGGCCGTGCCTTGCTGCAGCTGGGCTACAAACCTCGCCCCGGTTAGGGCGCAGAGCCCCCTAGGCAAGGCAGGGACTGCAGAAGCAGTTTCCAAAGAGAGAGCCGTGTTAGTCTAGTCCAGCAAAAATCAAAAAACAAACAAACAAGGAGTCCTGGTCTTTAAGTGCCACGCCACTCCTTGTTTTGTTTTACTGCGCAAGCAGCCAGCGGCGCGGCTGTGATTACTTTCATTGCAAAATAATAGAAAGGGCGCGGGGCTCAGGGTAGACGCGAGTTTCCGAAGGCTTTGCTAACTCTGCCTTCTCAGGCTTTAAAAAAAATCCTTTCCGAGCCAGTCGCTGCAGGCTTACTGATCAGAGATGGGCTGCTCAGGGGAAGGGGCAGAAACTATCGCAGTGAGTCCGAGACTCTTTGCGCTTCTGCCCGGCGCTGCAAAGGGCCCAGCCTCAGCGTGCTTTGCTAGGTCCTCCCTTCCCTTCATTGCTCGTCATCTCAGTGAAAGTCCCAATACACCCAGGGTCGCAAATCGCCGAGGAAAGCACCTGAGAATAAAAGAGATGGCTGGTTTGACACGTTTGGCTAGAATGGATCAATCGCAGGACGCTTCTCAAAATGCAAATGCCTCAGACCTGCTCAACTTTGTGCCGTGTAGGGTGTGCGAAGCCTTCTCTAGGGGAGCGACTAACTGGCTGTCCTTACCCATTTTTCTAAACAGGTGCGCCACGACCGAAGCGAGATATTGAAAGTTTCCCTTAGGCTGAAGCGACGTGTTGATCAGCTGTCTCTCTTACGTAGTCTGGCCGAGCTGGCAAACGCCTCTGCACAGCTCCTCGAAAGCGAAGCGACGTTGAGGGCGATTGGCTTCTCGGGAGCATCTGTTAACTTTTGCTGAATAAACTACGCGGTGATAAAGCTGCCCTTTGGGCGCCAGAGGTTGACGTGCCCCTTTGGGTATGTTACCAGGACGGCCAAGCAGCCAAAAAATCGAGCCTGCTGTCCTGTAACTCGGCACGACCCTCACACCGGCGCTAAACGTGGCGTACACACCACACTGAACCTAATTCGCTTTCCTTAGCGGCGTGGGCCGGCGGAAGCGAAGTGCACTCAAATGGTCCTCGGAGGCAGAAGTAAAAGCAACCAAAGCACCGCACCTAAACTTCTATTTTCGGTAGCTGTACAAGAAACTCTCATTTTTTAACCCCAGGAGAGAGGAATTGGGTCTCACGCGAGAGCTGGCGTCTGCCTTCAAAGCCTCCCAGTCTAACCAGTCCTGCTGACAAAAGTGTCATCGATTAATTAGTTAGTCGGCCGGGTTATAGCGCTTGTTGATTTTTTACACGTGTTTGGGTACAATCCTGTGGCGGTTCTGCAGTCCCTGCAGGACGATGGGCAAGGAAAGCAGCATTTAAACCATGGCCACTTCAGAAACACAAAGGTCCGCTTTGCCTTTCACTGCAGCGCACCGCCCGCAGCTTGGGTTCTCCCATACCTGCAGAAGTGTTTGAAACCTGCACAAAAACGGGCCTCAGCCCTCGCCTGAAGATCGTTTGGGATTTTAGTCAGGTTAGGGGGGGGGAAAGCACCAAAACGAACAGCTGCTCCGTGTTTTTATTGTGCAATAAAACCTTTTCTCTTCAACACAGCTTTTTACAAAATTCTAAGCACTTTGTTTTATTGAATTGCCGAAATTTAATGGTTTAATGGGTGAATGCGTGGAGGAGAAGCTGTAAACGTGAATAATAGTATGGCAGCTATGCGGGTATCTTGTACACGCCTCCTTGTACAACTCTTGTTAAACACAGCATGATATGGATCTGTCATCGATTTAATATGTCTTAATTCAAATATCTCTCCCTGATCAATTTCTTTTTATGGGGACTGTAAAATAAAGAAAATAGTTTATGGTCAAATAATAGAGAGTAAAACGCCTTTTGGCAGGAAAGACGTTTGAATGATCCTATGAAAATTCGCCCGTCTCTGAGTCAACTTAAACCATGGAAAATGTAAGCGACTGTTCAGGTACTTCGATTTTGGAGACTGGAATTAAAAAAAAATTTTTTTTTTCATTCGAACCAATTCACTCACCATCCCTGGCTACGAATGTGATTTCCTATTAGGCCTAAATTGTCCTAAGGGTACATGTTATGCTATATTCGAGTCAGTAGTAAATTGTGATATTCCGTGTGTGAGTCCGTAGAAGTTCACGCAGCCAGGGTGTGTATTTGAGGGTCTGCTCTTACACCTACCCGTGCATAGCCACAGATCTATCTACAGGCGGTTTTAGAAACTGGCAAGGCTCCTTAACCTCTCCTCACCAGATGAACAACGGGTCCAAAATAAATATTACAAATAAGCGCTCGTGGGGCAGTTTGTAAAAGCCAAATGAAATCTATTAAACCTTGACACCTTGTTCAAAAATTCCACTTTAAAATACATCACTGTCTCAGCGGGTTTGTTTTGTTTGTTTGTTTGTTTGCTTTGCTTTGCTTTGCTTGAAATATTTTGTCGATAGTTGTCTTATGTAAATATATGCTAATGAACACGAGCACCGTCTCCAAAGCAATCGCCTTGAATGCGCATCGTATTGATATTTAGAGAAGACGAGAACAATATTTTATTGCGTACAAACCTTCTGGGGAACAATTAACATGAGAAAGCAATTAAAGGTTATCTCAACAAGTCCCTAAAACCTGTTAGAGGACCAAAGCTAAAGCAGATTATACCCCCCACGCACCCCCAGACAATTAGATTTTTTTTTCAAGCCAAACCAACAGTCAAGAAGATACCCCTCAAACTTTCCTCAGTGTCACACTTGATTAAACCACTGCAAGTTTTGTACACATGCCACGGTGCCTGTCAGGGCAGCCCCACGTTCTCGCAGGGTGCTCCCCCCTCCATTATCTCGCGCCTTGTAATAAGGCTGTATTCACAGGGACGCCAGCATAACGCTTCATTGCACGCCCTTAATTATTGAACAGATACAAGTTTCTTTTCCATGGGTGTCGGTAATTAATAAACGATAAGGGAAGTGAACGCTTCCTGGCAGCTTTGCTCTATTTGTTGATAGGGTTTTTTTTTTCTTGATCTAAGAGGAAAGATGTGCAGAATGGGAAATCCATGCTTCTTGCAACGTAAATTACCCCATCGTCAGCCAGGCGTGGTTTATGCCAGGTTTATTTTCTGACAGGCGAGCGAGTGTGTCTGCGAGGGGAGACTAAGGCTGGAAAGGGTTTTCAAATATTAAGTCTACGGTAGGCTCTTCACCCTGCTAATGACGGGGTCCTCAGCGTTCAGGACTGAGGGGTGCGCCAGTGGTTCAAAACTCCCATCAGAAAACGGGTGTATTCAGAAAAAGTCACAACCCCATTATGGGTGAACTACGGGGGTGATAATTATTTATTACCAACAGACTTAGTGGAAATAAATCCTCCAAACGCATACATGTTAATAAACAGCAAGTATTTCTCGCCATGCAGATTAACTCGGCGCCTTTTCCACACCCCATCACTTCCCCACAAATTCAGACTAAGAAAGCCAAGGTATGGTTTGTTTGTCCATCACACTTACGACGACACGTTTGGGCAGGAAAGGTCCTTTTTTTATTTTTTTTTGAACCAGGCTTCTCTTTACACAGCCCCGTTTATTATTAAATGCTCTATGGAGAGGTATGGCAAGGTAAAGACCATGCGATCAAACCGCTCTGGCTGGTCTCTGTTGCTCCAGCATGGGTGTGTAGGTGGGATGTACAGTACAGCCAGCCCTGGAAAGGACTCAGCTAACAACCATTTGTAGAAGAAGGACTTCTCTGGTTACCACAATACAATAAGGGACGTGGAGGATTCACTTTTGGCCGCACTGCAGTGAGAGGGCTTAAAATTAAACCTCAGATATTCTTTCATAAGTATAGGGGAGTGTAAAGACCAGGGACTGGGGGGAGCAGGAGACTGTCGGATTCTAGATTTTTTTCCCCCGCTGCAGTAATCAACTGGATATAGTTTACACATGCTGTGTCTCTTTTAAACCGCAGCTGTTAACAATAAACGCCAACTTTCCATAGCCTCTTTTTTCATATATCCACCTAAAGCTAGAAACCTGAAGTCTACACCATTATGATATAATCCAGATTGAGTATACTTAGTAGAACAGGGTCCATTTGGACCCAGCTGCTTTTATGATGCAGGACTGGTGATAGCGTTTGAAAAATCATAATGATTTCTGGTAGACCAACATCAGTGGGAATGAATTACAATTCTAAAGCATCTTTTTATAAGGCAACAAAACTTCAAAAGCAGTAATTTTCAGTGCACTGCCAGTTAGTAAAAGCCTGTAGTGCAATAGTTCTCAGAGTCCGATTTAGTCCCAGAGAGAGAGGGAGAGAGGGGTAAATAGTGTTTTGCATAACACAATGTTTATGACATTTAGTTCAAAATGCGCTGCAGTTTTTCCTCTCTATCTGAACATCCACGTTGGAAGAAGCTGTTGAAATAAATCAAATAGTGACATTTTGACGGCTTTACTTGTCTAAGCAATATGGGTCCCATATGGCGTTGTTATTTATGAATGACAGCAAACATCGCATTACAAAGTCTATCGCAATAATCGCGCAGTTTATGGGAAAGCTGCTCTGCTGTCAGCAAGCATTTTATACGGCAACCTCCATGGGCAAAAGGCGTGTCCGTCAAATTCCACATTCGCCTTCAACCTCTTGCTTCAGTGTTTTGATGTTTTTATTTTTATTGTTGTACAAATACTCCTAGAGCCTGGCAGGAAATTCGGAGTGTCTGGTGTGACAAAACAAGCATGCGACGTGAGGCAGGAGCACAATAACGACTGTTTAAATATTGTCCAAACCTTCGCTGCTACTTGGCCGACTCTCCAGCCCCCTCAGAAAAATCCTCTGTACTCCGCCTCTCTAAATCACTGGCAAATTCATTTTTATATAGCAACTTTTTATAACTGCAGCTAAGAGAACAATAAATTTTAATGGCACGAAGGCAAGGTGCTCCTTTGTAGGTTCTCTCGACTTTGTAGTGGGTTTGGGGAACCCGCGTTTAAAAGTTACAACTTTGGCTGAGATTTTCATTATTTCCCTTTTCTTTAACATTACACTTCTATTAAAATCTGACAAAGAACTTTTGTTCCGAAGTGTGTTTTACAGAGGGAGGCTACATCACAACACATGTGGTCTTCACGGGTCATAGGTCGAACGGCCTAGAAGTGGCTAAGATCGGCAAAATCAAAGGTAACCTGCAACTTAATATCCTGTTGATGATCTTGTTGAATTTATGAGTGTCTGTGATAGAGACAACGGTGCAAGTGATTCTGTTAAATTGCTCTGTTCTTTTCAGGTTAAACAGAGCATCATCCCCCCCTCTCTAGGTCCCCTCTCTCCACTCCACAAGGAAACAAAGCTAGGATTTTGTGCTGAAGTGTGCGCCTCTCAGCCCTGCTTTAAATCATCAGCTCCCCTTTTCTCCTCGCCCATAGATATGCATTTAAATGTACCCTACAGGCCCACTTTTAAATTCGTCTTCACGCAACCACTCATTTTATACGCACCTTCATAGCAACTTTTTTAGTGCAATTAGTCCACACTACACAACAATCTGGTGGGGGAAAAAAAAGTCTAGTGTAGCTACCCAAGTGCCCTCTTGAATGCCTAGGAAGTGGAAGATCATAACGAGAGGAAGACAATACACCAAGTTACTAGCCGTCGCCCTGGCCATCTAAGCAATAAGCGATATGAATAAGAGAAGTGCCCTTCGAAAGAGAAATCGGTAAAACTTACAAACGGGGGAATGTTTCCCCAGTGAAGTTGCTGTTTGTTCTGCGGCTCTGACACGGCTGCAGTGCGGGCACCTCCGGAAACCTGTTGAAAAACTTATTTAGCTAGAGCAGTTTAGAAGGGAGTTTGACTGGCCGCTTTCTTCCTTCCAAAGAAAGAGCTTAAGTCTGCATTTCTGGCAATGGCCCTGAAAGCGATTGCAGATTTTTTTCTCTCTCTCTTTCCCTTTTCACCCTGTGACATGGGGGAAAGGGGTTTTGCGGTTCGTGGAGAAATAAAGCACTTCTTAGAGGGGACGGCGACTTGACTTTGAACTTGGATCAGCTCCTCTGTTTCCTGCAGAGAGAGGAGAACTGGAGCCCTGAAAGAATAGCAAAGAGAGTCCAGCCTGCTGGGTCTCCGGCTGGAATTAACGAATTCGCCCCAAACTGTCCCCATGCACCCTCCTGAAGCCGCAGAGCCGGCACACAGCAGCAGGGCGAGCTGGGAGTGGCAGGGAAAGGAGAGAAGAAAGAAGAGGTAGGCATTTGGACACCTTCGCGTTGTTTATTCCATGCAATGGGGTTGGCAGGGCTAACAATATTGAACAGCATTTTCCTTAGACATTGCGGAGGGGTGGTGGTGCCTCTTTTCTTTCTCGGATGCAGAATCTGCCTTTAAACTGGTCTGCTGAAAACTGGTGAAAGGATGTCAGCAGGAATACGTGGCTAACGGTCTTTAGGGCTATTCGCTTTTCCGAAGGCAGATTGCCTCGCAGACGACCGCAGCCTTCAAGCTGGGCTTTAGCTCCCTAGCTCGGCCGAAGGGGCACGGCTGGAAACCTGCTTTCTGAATGTGGGAGAGGGAGGAAAATACAGTTTGTTCCCTCTGCGGCCATAGGGGCTGTAGGGTCAAGGCAAGGGCAGTAAATGCACAAATTCTGCGGCTTGGGATGGAAACTGGGGGCGGAGGGGACACTCCCACGGCCAAGGGACGGCTCGGACCACGGGCTCGGGGCTTTGGCTGAGCGTGTCTCGAGTCGGCTGGAGTCGGTGGCTTCTCGCCACCCGTTTCGAGTCCAAGGGGCTCCTCTGGTGCCTAAAACGGGAGACCCCTCACGGTTGAGGAAGAGTAACAGACCCACCGATATTTTGTATGTTCCAGTTCTTTCTAAGGCAGGCCCTTGATTGTTTTTAACCCTTCAGTGGGATGGGAGAAATCTTCATTTAAGAAAATCAAGGGGAGAGACCCGAATGCAATGGTGTTCTCAGCTCACCTATCGTTAGATGCTGTAATTTCTATCTTTTCTTTCTATCTATCTGGCTGGCTGGTTATCTATCCATCAGCCATCTAGCATCTATCTATCTGCTTGCCTGGCTGGCTGGTTATTTATCTATCAGCCATCTAGCTATCTGGCTGGCTATCTATCTAGCTGGCTGGCTGCTTATCGATCTACCTATCCATCTATCTGGCTGGCTGGCTGGCTGGCTATCTATCAATCAGCCATCTAGCATCTATCTGTCTATCTAGCTGGCTGCCTGGCTGGTTATCTATCTATCTCTCTATCGGTCTGTCTGGCTGTCTATCTAGCCATCAGGCGAGCATAATCAAATACCCCCCAGATGCAGAGTTCACGGGGGTGTGTGTGTCTATATTTGGTGCAAGGTACAAAAGGCGAGGAGCGAGAGGCATGTGGCTGGCACCAACATTTATTCCTTCTCCTAAACCAAACACCCCCCCGGAGCCAGGCGCACGCTCCATTTTTGGCTTATCCTCCCTGGCCAGCAGAGAGAGCCCAGGGGCGGGTGCACAAAGGTCACTGTCCCCGCAATTCGGCTTTGAAGGCGCCCCGGCTGTCTCCCAGCCCAAGCCGGGCCGGGGGCGGGGCAGCGGCGGGCGCTGCTTTGCGCCCCTCTCCGCGCTGCCCGCGGCCACTCGCTCAGCAAGTTTGGCGGCGGCGGCAGGAGCCGAGCCAGCCGAGCCGCGCCGCGCCGCCCGGATTCTTCCGCGCCCGCCCAGCCTGGCCGGCCGTATTTCCCCTCTTTGCCGCGCACGCCAAACTGCCCCGGCTCCTTCGCCGCCCATTGCCCCGGGCCGGCCGGCGGCGCCCCGCGTGGCGGCCGAGCCGCAGCGCCGGGGGCTGCGGCGGCGGCGGGGCGGGGGAGCGGGCAGGCGGGGAGGCCCAGGGGAAGCGCGCGCGGCGATTAGCCGGCGGAGGAGGCCGCGCTGGCCAATGAGGCGGCGCCTGGAGGCCGGCCGGGCC
>ML681993.1:8198985-8234637 GCA_007922195.1 Podocnemis expansa | reverse complement strand
CCGCGGTGCACAGGGGCGGCGGCGGCGGCGGCGGCGGCGGGGCGGGCGGCGGCGGCGGGGGCGGCGGGACCCACAGCGGCCTCTCCTCCAACTTCAATGAATGGTACGTGTAGGGCCCCCGGACTGAGCCCGGCCCCGACCCGCTTTCGTTTCCTTCTCTACCGGCGCCGGGATTAAAACTGCAAAGGCTCCGGAGCCGGGGGAGCAAACCCCGCCACAGCCTCCAGTGCAAAAACCCACCGCCCTCCCCGGCCGGCCAGCTGTGTACATAGAGGACTCCTTGGCTTCTCGCTGTATAAAGTTCCTCCCGTTTGTAGCCCACGGATTGCTTTCCTCCCGCCCCAGCCCCCCAAACCATGGACTTTTTTTTCCCCCTTCCCTTTTCCTTTCTCTTTTTAGCTCCTCCGTTTAAAAAGAGCAGCAGCACCACCACCACCAACAAAAAGTAACGTGGGAGAAAATGGTTTCTTTTTTGTATTTGTGATGATGAATATTGTGTTCCTTTTTGAGAGGCCACTTGATTGTAAACTTCATTCAATTCTAAACTGGGGGGGGAAACTGTGCCAAAGTCTCCATTCTGTTCCTCAGCCGCGCACACACCACACCGCACCAGCCACAACCAGGCTTGTGAATGTATTTCTTCTGTTAGCTGGGTTTACCTGTGATGTTTTAGTGCTTTTGCAAGTTCAATTTGTTAGTTCCTGTTGGAAAGGTTGTGAGGAAAAATAAACGTTGTGCCGTTAGGTTTTCCCTAATAACACCCTTCCTTCTGTAAATATCTGTTACCATATTTATCCATTTGTAATTAAATTATGGTATTAACTTGCTACAGAGGAAACAGTATTTATAAAGAATGTTTCTTAACTATAAATATGTACAATTGTGAGCATAAACTGTTTCAGATTTTTTATTTGAAGGTTTAAGTGGTTTCATCATTTCTTGTGATATGTTTTGAGAGTAATGCATACAGAAATATAATAAAATGTGTTGAAACTGCATGGATTAGTTCTTTTTATGTTTAAGGGCTTTCTGAAACTGGGTACCTTGCAACTAAAGAATGAAATTCAAGGGGGCTAGGGGGTGTGCAAAATGCCTTTTTTTTTTTAAATCAGCAAATCACCCCGGGGGTAAAATTTTAAACCATATATAATTTCTTCAGTTATGACAGCATTAACTTTCCTCCCAAATAGTCCTTAAAAACAGCCTATTGTTTGCTAGTAAAATCTCACCAGCTGGCTTTTCAAAATGTTAATAAAGAGTAAGCTTTTGAAGCCCACCAATTGTATATGTAATATATCTACTTAGAGAGATTTACATGTTTTGGTCAACCCTATATTTATTTTCAGCATTATTTGTTTTCAGTCCAAGGTGCTAGAACAAATTCACTGGACTGTGGATGGATTAGAAATTCCCAGACTTGGATCTGGAGTTGTTCCTGTGGTCAGGGCATTTTGAATTTGTGCTTACTCTTTAAATCCTTACATTTCTCTGTGTGGCTTCCACATACCCCAGAAGAAGAGCGAGTGGCTTTGTAAGTAAGGTAGCTCCATTTCCTTCTAAAGGGAATAAAAACAATTTTTGAAGGGCGAGTGATTTTATTTTTCAAATGTACCAAATGCCTGATCTGCACAAAACTGGGAGCAGTGGTGAGTTTGCAAGGACAAAGAATAAAACTTGATCCTCATTAACTCTTGCTTGCAGCTGAATTTTAGTGAGAGGCTGAGCGGGTATGGATCAAACATCTTGACTGTGGTAAGGAATTAGGCAGCAAATGAAATGGGGGTTTTTTCTCTTTAATGGGCAGGAAGCAGCTTTCTAGGAATAGCGGAATAATCGAGTCACTCAAGGCGTGTGTGGTAGGGGCTGGAAAGCTTGGATGTTGCCAAAGCGGTTTCCAGGCAGGCAGCTCGGCACTGGAAACAGGCAGCTGGAAGAGCCAACTCCTCCGAGCAGGACTCCTAGCGCCCTAATGTGGCTGCGCCGTTTCCAGCACAGAGACGTTTTGCTTCTCGCTCCGGCCAAGCCCATCAGCTTCCCCAGCCAGCCGGGAGTGGAAATGGCAACAGACTCTCCCACGAAGGCTAGGCCGAGCTGGGCGAGTCTGCGCCTCTTCGGCTGAGGAGGATGCTCGTCTGGGAGCCAAGGACTCGTGCTCAGGCCCCGGAGACTCAATGGAAAGGGGAGGGGAGGAAGTGGGGACCAAATGCTGCTCCAGGAGCAAAGTTGCGCTGCGATTCCCTTTCCGCGGCTCGGAGTCTGGCTGCACAGTGTAAGCCCCTGAAGTAATCAAATAACTATTAAAATCTAATTTAGGGCCTGTAATAATATTAAGCAAAATTATTAAAATCGTTGGCATGCTCTGGGGATCCCCGGGCGAATTCCCTGCGAAAGGCGGCTTGGGTGATTGATTGAAGGGGGAAGCTCCGGATTAAAGCCTAGTGGGAGTGGGGTCCAAATGTTGCCCCCCTCCCCAATCCTTGCGCTAAAGTTAGCGCGGTGGGGACTTGCTGCGGGGACCCAACTCCCCTTTGGGAGCCAACGGGGGGAAGAGGCACCTCGGAGCCAGGCCAAGGGGGCGCAGGGGGGTGCTACTAACAGCGGGGGGGGGGCAGGCTGTGCCCTGGCCGGCTGAGCTGGACTCCCCTTCCCGGCCCCAGAGTGTCCCCCGCTCCGACCCCCTCGCCCCAGGCTGGATTTGAAAATCCCCCGGTGGCAGCGGCTGCGGAGGAGGCTGCTTTTCGTGCAAGGCCCTGGGGCTTTTTCCTCTGCCGGGCTGGCCGTGAACTTGAACTTGGCTGTGACTCGGCTGGCCCCCGCCGCCCGCCGTTCCCAGCCCCCCAGTGTGGGAGGGGTAGGGTCACTAAATCACCTCCCCCCCCAGCCACAGCCACGGGCGCCCCCGGCAAACACGCGTGGGGTGCGAGGGCTGCCTCCTGGGGTGGCCGAGCCAGCCCCTTCCCTCTCCCGCACCCCTGTCCCCTCTTCTCGGCTCCCCTTTGTTCCCCCCTCCTCTCTTTGTCCCCCAGGATGAGCCCGGGCTTCCCAAACTTTCCTCCCTCGCTCAGCCTCTCTCCCCACCTGGCTCCAGCGAAATAATCTTACCGGCCCCCCCATGCCCAAAGGGCCAGTTGTTCGCTCTGGCCACACTGTGGCTGTCTGGGGAAGTCAGTAAGAGGCAGGCGCTGATTTGGGTCGTTTCTCCTAATTGTGGAGCCAAACCCTCCCTCCTGAATGCCTTTAACCATATCCCCTTCCCCGGCTCCCTAAAACTCTCTTGCCAAAGCTGCCAAGTAAGATTTGCTTTATAAAACAGTGCGGGGAGTTAGGTTGTGACGGTGATCTGCTAAACGATTTTACCTTCCCGTGATAGGATTATTTGCCAGGGCTGTAACAAATTAAACACTTTTGAAAACCATTTAAACAGTCCAGTATTAGTACAGCTGGGGGGGAGGAACTCCGAGGGCCAGGGGGCCCAGGCCGAAACTTAGGTGTTGAATACGGTGTGAGTCGTTTCAGGATTTAATGCCCGAGAACAGACTCCCTTCTACCCAGCCAAATAAACACACAAAGTAAAATGCGCTGGAGAGGTCAGCTCGCCTGGGTTCACATGGAGAGTCTCCAGGCTGCACCGTTTCACTCTGCCTGTCAGACTTCACTAAGCCTGCAACAGCCCTTTAAGTTTCTCTTTGTTTCCAGCACCTCGCACACTCTTTCCCCTCCAAATCCGAAGACAGAAATCGCCGTCCAACCGCTTGTGCCCCTTCGACGTGTTAAGTGGCAGGCACCGCACCAGCCAGGTACGTCTGTTTTCCTCTCCAAGCACGGTGGGGTTTGGGGCTTTGAGGCTGGCTTGTCCTCTCGGCCCCCGAAACACACGAGCTAGGGGGCTTCTCCTCTGACAAGCGGAGCCTCCACTGCTGTCGTGCAAACGTCCTGGGATGGATTAAAACCCGCTAGAGAGGGCCCGGGGACGGGCTCCCCCGAAAGGGCGGTTTGGCTAGCTCAGGGTCTCCGGATTTGCTTCTGCAGACACCCGACACGCGGAAAGATTTCCCTGCCCAAAACGTGCGAGTTTAGGGCTCGCCTTTTATGGGGGTGGGGGGCAGAGAGGTCTCATATCTTTATTTAATGATACCTCAAAGCCAGCGCTGCACGCGGGTCCTAAGGAAAGGACTGGCGACCTGATCTGGCAGGAAGGGGCACCCCCCAGTAAACAATAACAGCTTCTTCCAATGCCGACCAGCCCCTAACATTTAACATGGGTCAAATGGCTTTTTAATGACGCCCTCGGTGGGACTTTTTATGGCCGAGCGGCAGGACGGTGTGAGCTCCCCCTTGTCTGAACAGCCCCTGAGGCTCGGCGAGCTGACCCCACGCGTGGGAGCCAGCTGTTGCCTCCTCGATGGGCAAAACAAGGGGCTTCGGCGAAACCGTTTCTTAATTAACCGGGACACCTCGCTCCCCCCTGATCCTCACGGATTCGGCGGTGCAAATGTCACTTCTTTAAAATATGGCATAACTGGGCACGCCTGTGCTTCCAGGAGCTGGGGCCCTGAGCAGAGGTGACTGGCAATTATGGAGAGCATTTGCTGGAGATGAAAAATGCAAATACGGGGCAAACAGAGGTGCCCGGGGGGACAGGACGACACAGCTGGAGTCACCTGTAAATATTTTCGGCCCCCATCTGTCTCTCTCCAGGGACTCCCCAGCCGCAGCAATTGGCTCTCTCGTGTCTAGCCTGGAGCCCCCCTTTAATTCTTGGGGCACCCACGGATACAGGGCAGCGAGGGCAGGGGCTGGGCTCTGGACCATGAGTTGGCCGCAGGAAACGCCCCCAGCCCTGGGGAGGAAAGTATGGAGGGGGGTTACGGCCAGGGCTCTTCTGGCTCCACTTCCAAGAAACAGCCAGGATGCGGTTCACAGGCAAAGGGGCAAACCTCCAAACAGCCTTGAGAACTGGGCTGGGAAAACCACTTCGAGTGGGAGTCTCTCTGGACTTCGTAGAGGTTTTTGGTCCGGATTTAAGCCCGTTGTTTGGGGCGGAGAAAAGAGCAATTTTCCCTTCCAACTTTGCAAGCAATAATTCCGCAGTGTGTGTGAACAGCCCCGCGCTCCCTTTGTGCCCAGCCCCGGCGCCCATTAAATCCCAGGTTTAATGAGAGCGCGGACTGCGCTGCCTCAGGTGGGGCCGGCCAGGGAGATGCTCTGAGTCTGACCTGGAGGGAGAGAGGGAAAGGGCAGCGCCATGCCGGGGCCAGGTTTCTGCTCATTCCTGGCACATGCTGCTGCGATATTGATCCACCGAGAAAGATAAACATAAAAGCTGGAGCCCATGTCAGGAATGCTAATGAACGCTGGGGCCGGATTTTAATTGGGGTTGACTTCTTTTGCCGCGCTCAACATTTATCGCCTCCCTCCGCAGAGCAAATCTTTTCGGATGGTCCTTTCTCCTCGCCTCTCTCGCTCGTTGCAAACCTTCAAAACGATTTACCTTCCCCAGCAGACCAGAGCCGCCATTGCCTACACTCATTTCCATCCCAGAGTTCACAGAGAGGGATATCATGGGGCTAATTAAAACTTGAAACGCCAAAAAAGTGCGTACAAAATGCGCTCAGTTTGAACCACATTTCCACTTTCCACTCAGCCACTCAACGTGCTTTGCTTGTATCATTACACGGTAAACTTGTTCTTATTTATTTTGTCTTCTTTCCCTACCCTGGATCAAGATCACCAGTATAAACAGGGGAGTGGTTCCTGTTCAGAGACATCCAAGTCCTCTAAATGTTACCAGACCACTCATCCCTACACAAGTCAATTAGCGCGTAAACAATGCAATTGTCACGGAGAAGCAGTCATTTTAAAGCAACTTTCCTCTCTCCTTCATCTGTTCTGGATAGACTAGCTACGGGAACCAAGTGAACGGGGCTAGAAATGTTGCCAGCCATGCCCCTCTTACGAATTTACTTGCAAACAAGCGCTTCATCTGCAAACTAACATTTGAATGGTTTTGTCTTCGGAAATGGACTGTGTTAGCTGGCGATCAGGTGAAGTTGTGTACGCGCTAGCAACAGCCCCTTCACATGGCTGTTGTTTAACAGATCTAGACCTACCTTGTGCAGGATGCATACTTTGTGTACTAAAACAATTACCTCTAACAAGCTGACACTTTTTAAAAAGTTAAACTCATAAATCACATGCTTGCAAATAATTTTCAAGCAAGTAGCTTGAAAGATTTTTCCTCCCTTACAGGTCTCAGGCTATTTTTTATCCCCGGAGTGATTTATTATGTAAGTAATTTTAGGGGATACAGTTTACAGCCTGAATTATTAGACTGAACACCTCTGGCTGACACCACAGTGCTTTTTTTTTTTTTCCTGCTTGCAGCTGTGAGTCACAACCCCGTTTTCATACCAAACCTCTGCACATTCCTTTACAATGTAACTTCCTTCTTGCAAAGATCAAACATGCTTCGTTCAGTGTGTTTATTTTAAAATACAGGAAAATTAAAACTAAACACGGGCTTACAAGGAAAACAAATGCACCATTTCTTTCCCGTCCTCCCCCCTACACTATAAAAAAATTAACAAATAATGAGCCAGGGAACTGAATATTCCTCTGAAATAAAACAGTATCTCGGCAAGGTAAAAACAATTGATTTCAACTGAAATGCTGAAACAGGAACGGACCCCTTTGTTTTGTATTGAGGATATGTTTTTAATTATATGTGGAAATGTCAGGGGAAAATGCTGTAACCATAGTCCCCCCATAGCACACTTTCTCTGATTATTTAAAGTCCATGCTATAAACCTAAAACAGACACACTAAGCAAAATAATCTCAGTATTTTTGTTGAAGGGTTTACAAAAGGGATTCCGGATTTATACAGCCGCTGGGGGCCTGGTCCACTGAAAGGCCCCACAGAATCGGGCCCTGTGCAGGGTCCACTTCACACCCTTTATAGTTTCAGAGTTGGGTGGTTGTCAATAAAGGTGAAAAGTCCCAGTCGCCGGCCCTCTTTCTAAACTACTTCAAAGCCGGGAAAGTGGCCCGGATTAGGCGTCCTTGCTGCCTGGTTACATTTAAAATCCTTAGCGAGCTTCTTCCATATTTGACATCTACTTTAGGTAAAGATGGGAAGGGATTTTAGAGGTGTGCCCTTAAGGCAACCGCTTCCAGGGAACCCCAGAATTGTCTCCTGTCTCCCTTGAAAACTTAAAACCAGCTTCTCTTGCCCTGAGATGGGCTTCAAATGTGCTACTCTCCACTCCCCCTGCCTCCTCCAGGCATCTCTTTCCACACAAAGCCAAAGCACGGAAGTTCAGTACAGGACAGCTGCCCTTTCACTTGGTAACCTGTATCTCCCACCAGTGCAAAAAAGGCGATTCTCGGGAAACGAGATTAAGAGAAATTTCGGGGACAGAACGAAACCTGCTTGCAATAACTGAACGCAAGCTAACCCCTCGGATAATTGAATTCAAGCTCAGAACTGCCGCGCTGCAGCTTGTGCAGGTGAAAGGGGGGAAGGTCCCTGACCTTGTTTCACTGGAGCAAGCCCAGCGCCCCACATTATTCGCCTTGGCCGCCCCGAGCAAGCTTGTGATCTCGGGGCTCGCCTGTGCTGGCGCTGGGGGGCCAGGATTCAGTGTTTGTGCGTGGAGACATACATCAGGAGCACAAGTGAATCCACTCCTGGCAAAGGGACTCCTTGGCTGGGTGGACAGGTGACTGGTTTCTCTCCTTAGAGCTGGAATGAGGGTGGGAACTGGTTCTTTGCCAATGTCTGACTTTTAGGCAAGGTCTGAAAAGGTGAATTTCAGTCTTTTTTAGGAGGGGTGGGAGAGAGAAGGACTCAGTCCGTCCTCTTGGCCGATTTGGATTGCTAAAACGGAGCAAAGAAACCTTTTACAGCCCCTTCCCCTGCAGAGGGAGCGGCCAGTCCTGGGGCGGCTGTGTTGAGTGTGTGGCCAGACTGGACCGTGGGATTTTGTTTCTGTTCTTTCACCTGGACAGTCCTTGGATCCCCCTCGGCGAGGGAGTGAGGGCTGTCAGTTATTACTCTTTGAAGGTGCTATTTCTCTCCCGGGATAAAGCCGAGGGAGAAGCAGCCAGTTGTCTGTCCAAATCACGAAGAGGGCAGGACTTTCCAGTGAATGCTCTGAAAAGAGATTTGTGATCTCCCTCACCTGGGAAGCAGGCGCATCACCCTGGTGGGGGGCGCCCACCCCACTCGGGGAGCGCTGGGTCTTCTCCGTCTGCCAACACTGAGCTCCTGGGAAGAGTCCGCCAGACATTTAAACCAATTCCCCCTTTCCCCAGGCAGGTGACTCCTCATCAGAAGCGTCCAGCTGATGTCTTGATCCGGATCTTGGGGGACCGACTGGGCGGCTGGAAGTTTCATGCTGGATTTGGCTGGTTCCTCTTGACAGCACGCCTAGGCTATTTTTCTTGGCTTTCAGTTTTTTCAGCAGGCATTGTCGAGCATTTCTTGCATGGCTTCTGCTCTTAAAGCCAACTTTTGCAGGCGGGCAAAGGGCTGGCACAAGGTACCATGTTTAGCTTTGCGTGGTGACAAGTCCCCAAGGGGTAGCCGGGTCGGTTCAGCCCCGCAAAATAAACAAGGAGTCTAGTGGCACTGTTAAAGACAAACTCGTCTGTTTTCTCATGCCTTTAAAAGTGCCCCCGGACTCCTTGTGTGTATTTAGCTGGGTTTGTCTGCTGCAAAGGGGATGTCTCCTCTAGAGAGCTGGGAGGCAGAAAAGCCCGGGATAACACAGAGCTGTGCAGCTAAGATTTCTCCCAGGCTCGGGTTTCCACTCTTCCTTGCACGGTGCGGGCCATAAGTTATTTGGCGACCATTGGAAAGTCGCTCTGGACTTTTGGTCGGGTTTGATTCTTTAACCCGCAGATGCACGTGAAATGTAACAAAACTAACCGAAGCAAGGACTTTAGGAAAACACAGTTGCTGGACGCCTAGGTGTGTCACAAGGCTGGATTCAAGACAACGATCATTTTTTGGTTCCGACCTTCGCGATCTTTTGGCTCCTTAACACCCGTTGTACTTCGAAGAACTAAAAATCATGTCATGTCCAGGGAACCCACCAGTTATATTCGGGAGGCAGATTTGGTTTCACGATAGTTTTAGTAAAGACCAAACAAATGCTGCAAATCTATACTGGAGACATCCAAAATAGAGCCGGGGGATCGTTGCCTTTCCCTGGCCCATCCGCCTGAGGGTGACACACTTGCCCCATCATTTTGGTTTAATCTAACAGAGTCAGGTCAAAACCCCTAGTGCCCCACAACACTGCTGCGGAATCATTCCCTGTTTAGGTTTCCCATCGGCAAACAAAACCTGAGCGATCAGCTGGTGGGACCTTGTGTTTACTTGGGTATGAAATCCCGTGTCTCTTTCCCCAAGCAGTGCGTGTTCTGCTGGCCAGCCCTCGATGGGCTGCTTGAATGTCTCGGACGTTGCGCCCGGGAGTGGATTTGAGGCAGAGAAGTATGTATGGTACAAACGCGTTTTGTTAGACCTGATGGACGCTATTTTCCCTTTAATAGGTTTGTAGCAACCGCGCACAATACCCCCATGTATTCCTTTTCAAGGTGCATTGTTAATCAGGTCTATTAAGAGTGCGTTGAGCTATTTCTCGCTCCCATTGAACAGGCTGCTGCTCAAACACAACAGCCAACAAGCGCCAGCTGCCTCAACAAAAAGTAGAGCCCAAGCCCTTTTCTGTGCTGCCTTGCCAGAAAGGGGGAGCCGGGTTTAATTAAAAACATGATGGCCCCCTGAAACAATGGGAACTCGAGTTCAAGTGGTGCCCTATTGATTTAAGCTGATTTTACCAGCAATGGGTCTAATTCCTTCTGTCTGCTCTCAGCCGTGCTCAAGGGTCCCTGCTTTGGGCGAGGCAGAGAGGGCGCTTGCCTTAGAAACTTGATTCACGCCGCTTGGCTCCAGGGAGCGGTGGGTCATTGAGTCCCTAGCGCACCCCACATTTCTGGCGGTGGGGAGGAAAGGCGCCCCTCGCAGTCTGTCTGCGGGCTGCCCTGGAAATGGCTTTGTTACGGTGTCAAGGCGAGCTGTGGGGAGCGGCATGACCGGAATATTAAGGGTCTGCAGCGAGTGGCGGAAAGTTCCTGTGTCCGTGTGAACGCGTCGGGCTCCGGGAGCGGCTCGCTCCGGCTGCCTGGCTCCCGTGCGCTCGCCCGGGCTGCTGGTGGGGAAAGAGCTCCCCGAAGTCAGGCTTTCGGTCTGATCCCCGTCCCCTCCAGGCTCCCTCACAGCCAGCTCGGCCCAGGGCATATAATGCGCGGAATAAAGAAATAAACGCTTCTGCAAAGGCGTTTGTCTTAAGCGGGCTGCTCCGCAGCGCACCGGCGTTTGGGGCTGGATTTCCACGCCCTAAACCAGTGGTTCCCAACATTTTCTCTGCCCTGGCACACCTTGCTACCTTTAATTAATTTGAGACACACCACCCTATAGTTTCCAAATGATCTCAGGAATATTCATGAGCCAAAGCAGAGCTCTTTGAGTAGTTTTTCAAAAACATTTGTGGCGCACCTGCTGAGGCCTGATGCCCTGGCACATTGGTTGGGAAACAGGGCACTAAACCCTGGCATCCAATGACCACACAACAGGGCTGCCTTATAAATCAGTTTCCAAAGGGATGGCTGTGTTAGTCTAGTCCGGGGGGGGGAGAAAACCCCCCACACAAGGAGTCCTGTGTTACTTAAAGACTAACAAATTTATTTTTCGCATGAGCTTTCGTGGGAGAAAACCTCACTTCCTCAGATGCTTCCAAGATAAGTTCACCCATCTTCAAAGCATCTGAAGAAGTGGGATTTTTCTCCCATGAAAGCTCATGCAAAAAATAAATCTGTTAGTCTTTAATTGCCACACCACTCGTTATAAATCAGCCTTTGTTGGGGAGTCAGCTGTTTGTACAGCTTCGGGTCTGGTTTCTTTTCCAGTCTCTGGGAATCTTCAAAGGGTCTAAGGAAGTGGGATGTTTCTTCCAGGAAAGCTCCTGAGATAAATGCATTTGTTAAAATGCCACCAGATCCCTTGTTTGTTTTGGGAATGGTGAGAAAGTCATGGTTGGCTCTGCTTGTGGGAAAACCTCCTCCCTCCCCGACAACGTGTGGCTGTGAAATTGTGCAAAGTACCATCTAGGGCTGCTGGCTGGGAGGAAACCCCAAGGAGACATGCACACAGTCCAGCCTGGCTTTGCAACACCTGTGCATCAGCTCTCTGAAGCCAACAAGTGTTAGGGTTGGGTGTCAAAACAAGCAAGGAGGCTGGTGGAACTTCTAAAGACTAATAACTTTATTTAGCCCATGAGCTTTTGTGGGAGAAAATCCCACTTCATCAGACTCTTTGAAGATGGAGAATTTACAAAATGGGAGGAAAATAAAGTCAGGATAGTGTAAGTCATAGGATCAAGTCACAAGGTTGGGACCGAAATTCAGCTCTCACCTGAAGACCATAACATGGCACCTTCACTCAGTCACTGAAGGAGGTAGAGGGGGACCAGGGAGAAAATTCTCATTTTCTGGAAGGGGAATAAGTTGTCACAGCTTTTACTCCAGACTGTAAGGAGTGGGGTACCTAGCAATCTGGAGAGCTGCCATTTCCCCAGCGACCAAAACCACAACCTAATTTCCCTCCTCCCTGCAAGAGTGTGCAGGAGCCCTCCTGAGGATGAAACCTTGGGAAACCAAGAGCAATGGGGCCTCAGGCAGGAGCAACACCCCCTCCATTTGGTAACCTTCTGAAGGTCTTCTTCTTTATTGCATTTGTAGCCCTGTTCAAGACCTTGATGAATTGCAGGCATGATTCTAGGAGGTGAGTGAAAAGCGACTCCACAGATCAAATACTTGAAACAATGTACTTCATACATTCTATTTTCCCTTTCGCTGCTAACAAGGAAAAGGGCACCCTGTGTCTGGCACCCCACCAGGCCCAGCTGACACTGCAAGCAGTTGCCTGCCCCTATGTTCGACCCTGCTTCCAGGAGAGAAGGACCCTGATAAGTTGTGCTGTCCCTGCACTGCCCACCATTAAGTGACTATGGGTTGTTCCTCTCTACCACCTTCACTCCTGTCCCACCTCATTTCTGCCTCACAATTTCCCTTCTGTCCCAGCATTCCCACTTCTATGGGGCCACACCTCCCACAGCACTTCTCCCTTGTCCTTACCTGACTATTCCCTTCTCCTAGCCATGCCTGTTGTCCAGGCTTCTTGGCACAGTACCTTAAGATATGTTGCATTTATTTGGACTGTCTTTCTTGCAAGAAAAATAAACAGGTTTCATATGCAGCTCAAAACAAGTTACATCAGTCCATCCCACAGAAGCATCGCTGCCCCCCAAAAAGGGTCAGGGCCTGCGCCTGTTCCCTGTCCCCTGGCCCACCCTAGGACCTGATCTGGCTCCAAAGCCCAATCCGTCTGTGGTGCCAGATCCTGCCCCAGCCACTGATGGCAAACAGCAGGTGACCGGGGTGGGGGGGGATCCAGCTCCTGCCGCTGCATGCCAGCAGCAGGTGGCTGGAGCTGGATGTGGGGCACAGCCAGGGCAAGGCAGGGACCATGCCCTGCAGACCTGGTGCCAGCAATGTCTATGCCACCCCCATTTTTCCACTCTAACCTGCCTAATCCTTGTTTCACAATTAAGAGACACTTGCAAAGAGAGATCTATGGAGAGAATTTAAATTTTGTGGGGCTGGGGAAGGAATATAACACACAGTTTATCCCAGGGTCTGAGGAGTCCCAGGGTCTTTTACATAGGACTGCATTCTGCGAGTCATCCCATCTTGTTGATGAAAGCTGTTGGGTTCTGGCTCAAAAGAAATCTCACAGATCATACATGGAATCATAAGTATTATTACTGATCAATGATTTATTTGTAGAGAGATGAGAGAGTCATGCACCCTTGCCCCACTAGTTTTCTTTTCTCTTTATCATATATTATCTGTGGTTTACATTATTTAGTAATTCTATTACAAAATATTTACTTCCCTCCACAGCTTCCTGTGTGGCCTTCCACATTTGCTCTAGTAATTTCACAAATGAATGGAGGCTAGATTGCGCTAATAGTACTCAGTACCTTACAATCTGAGTAATCCCACAGAAGACACTGGAACTCTTATGGGATGACATACAGTTTAGGATTCTAAAGAGATCATGGTTTGGCCCACGTTATTTATTAGTGGCAAAACTGTAGATAGAAGGAGAGTCTGCTTACTCTGCAGTGAGTCTAGGAACCACTTCTGTACATCTAGAACTTCACAAGCACAGAATCTTGGTTCAAGTGCAGAGCTTTACACTTTTGTTAGGTTATTTCACATTGTGTCCCCAGCTACAAAGGTGTATTATTCATGTGTTTAAGAATATTGGTAATTTTTAGAGAATGTTATAAAACCATCAGACTAATTTGGGCTCCTGGAGCATATTATTATTGTTATTTATTTATTTGGAACCAAATAACCAATATTTTCAAAGGAATGAAAAGCTTCTTTCTAAGCATTTAGATGTGTTAGTGTCTTCTAAATAAGTCAAAGCAAGATAAAATAATGCCAACTGTTATATTATTTACTGTTTGCATTATGGTAGCATCTAGATTTCCAAATCAGGTATCAGAGCCATATTGAGTTATAACCCTTGGTTCAGTTTATCAAGAGTTGTGCTGGATTGTCCATCACTGACCATTTTGAAATCAGGACTGGTTGTTTTCCTAAAGGATGTGCTTTAGGCTTTATTATGGGGAAGTTCTATTGCCTGTGCTATACAGGAGGAAGTCAAGGCAAGATGACACCCTGGTCCCCTTTGACCTTCAAATCTATGAATTGTGCTAGGAACTGCATTGACGCATAAGAAAAGGGGTCCCTGTCCTGAAAACTTCATAATCCGCATAATTTGTATTTGGCAAAAAATGTCCTACTAAGATATTATTAATACTTTGCAATTGAGCTAGAACAGTGTAACAGAGCAAGACCAGCCGAACCAATTCTAGTGCACAGATATCATGCTAGTGTTGTGCAAAAAGAGCACCCAGGATCTCCTCAGGGGGGGAAAGGCAATACGTTGTGTTCATTGCAGAAGTAAGAATAGCAAAAAGCAGTGACACACACACAGACACAAACAAGAAGTTCTGCAAGTTGGTGATATAATTACCAGTCCATTCATGTGTTGCTTGAGCCAGTCTAGTGGCCAGCTAGGCTGGACACAAAGAGGGAGCCAGGCCTCTGCTGATTGTGAATTTGATGTTCCAAGATGACAGTTGTGGAATGAGACCCTGAGGTTTCATGTTCTTACCCATCTTTCGTACTTGCTGGCTCTCATGTTGCCTCAAGGTTCCTGTGAGATCATTGGAAGCCAGTCACTTGCAGACTTGATTGTATTTTAGTTCCTTTCTCTTTGGAATGGCTCCTTCTGTTTGCTTTAATCAGAGATGTCTGAATTCTTTAGCCAGTTAGATGGTACTTCTGCTACCTTAGGACAGGCTGGCAATTGAGGCTGATCCCTTCACACCCACACACCCTTTATCACACACCTTGTTCACACATTTAAATGAACTTACACAGCATACGCCTAAACCAAATTTTATCAAGAACATAAAATGGAATACAACGTTTCAGCCGGAGTTCCAAACTGACAATATGGAGTTTTGTTGGACATTGGTTATAATGTCTATTAAACAGGGTTATGGAATTATTTTACTTATGACACTGAAGGACACATATACAACATTAACTAACATATACTTTAAAGGAAAATTTGATTCATTGTCTGTCTGTGTCCCTACACACGACTACTGTTCCCTCTAACATGTGCACACAACTTTTCCAGCCCCAGCGCACAACATTATCTGGCAGCATGCAGGACTGAGGCTTAGATCAGAGTGGCTGGCTGGTGAAGAGGCAGACTCACTTCCCAAAGCCCTGCGGCGAGTGCTGTCTCCAAGCTCGAACCTCTCACAGCAGCGCCAGACTGGAGAAAGAAAGACTGACTGCCATGAGATGCACGGGCTCAGAGACAGCATTTGCTGCAGGGCTTTGGGAGGTGAAGGTTTCTCCCTGATGGCCAGCCACTCGGATCTCAGACACCGAGCTGAGCAGAGCAGTGCCTGCAGGGCATCCTTGGCACTGGTAGGCACACTGTTAGGGAGGAGGTGGAGCCTGCTGCTTGCTTTCTTTTTCCTTTATTTCTCTTCCTTCCATCTCTCTTTTCTTTCTTTTTCTTCTTTCCATCTTTCTTTTTTCTCTTTCCTTTCTTGTTTCCTTTCTTATTTCTTTTTTCTCCTTCTTTCTTCTTTCCTTCTTTTTCTCTTTTCCTTTCTTCTTTTTCTTTTTTCCTTTCTTTTTCTCTCTCTCTTCTCACTTCCCTTCCTTTTCTCTTTCTTTTTTCTTTCTCTTCCTTCCATTCTTGTTGCCTTCTTTTTTCTTTTTCTTCTTTCCTCTCTCTCTTTCCCTTCCTTCTCTCTTTTTTCTGCTTTTTTGTTTCTCTTCCTTCCTCCACTCTTTCTCTTCTCACTTCCTTTCCTTCTTTCTTTTTTCTTTCTCTTCTTTCCTGTCTTGTTTCCTACCCTTGTTCTTTTTTCTTTTTTCTTTCCTCTCTTTTCCTTCATTTTCTTTTTTCCTATTTTTTCTTTGTCTTCCTTTCTTTCTTCTTTTTTCTTTCTTTCTTCTTTCTTCTCTCCTTTTTTCTTTTTCTTTCTTTCTCATCCTCCTTCTTTCTTTCCTTCTCTCTATTTTTAAAAAACTTTAAAAATAAATTTAATTAAAAAGCTTTCTAAAAATAAATTTCAAATAAAAATTCACACAAATTAAATTAATTAAACCCAATTAATTAATTCTATTTACAATAAACATTTTAAAACATAGGCCTATTTTGTACAAAAGAAGCAAAGAGTCTTGTGGCACGTAAAAACTAACAGATTTATTTATTGCATGAACTTTCATTGGAGAAATCCCACATTGTCAGATGATATGAAGATGGGGGAACTTACAGAATGGGAGGAAAATAAATGCAAGGAGCATAAGATATGGGATCAGGTCCTACAGTAATAGCAAATGGGAGCAGTTGTTAAGATTCAAACGCTGGGAAACAGCATGTAGTGGAGGGTGAAGTAAAATCACCTGTTGTAATGGGAAAAGAAACCATAGTCATGATTTAATCCTGGTTTCACACAATCAAATCTGCATATCAATTCTAATTCGGCTGTTTCTCTTCAAAGTCTTGATGCCCCATTCACCACCAAGCCAGCTACTCCATCAAGGGCTCATTAGCGTGCTCATCCACTAATGTGATTTATGTTGTCATGTGCTAGAAATGCCCCCACACCTTATACATTGGACAAACAGGGCAATCTCTGTGCAAAAGAATAAATGGTCACAAAACTGACATCAGAAATCACAACACTCAAAACCCAGTTTCTGAGCACTTCCATCTTTCTAATCACTCTGTGGACGACTTGTTGATCACTGTGCTCAAGAAACTCACTGGGACAGGAAGACTTCAAAGTGAAAAGGCTGAAATAGAATTGATATGCAGATTTGATTGCATGAAAGCAGGATTAAATTGTGACTATGACTTCTTTTTCAATTACAACAGATGATTTGACTTCACCCTCCTCTGCATGCTGTTTCCTGGTGTTTGAATCTTAACAACTGCTCTGCTGTGCTATTACTGTGTGACCTGATCCCATGTCTTACACTCCCTTGCATTTATTTCCTACCATTCTGTAAGTTCCCCCGCCTTCAAAGCATCTGACAAAGTAGTATTTCCTCCCATGATAAATAAATCTGTCAGGCTATGTCCACACATAAGCCCTTATTTCAAAATGCCTTATTTCGAAGTAACAAAAAGCTATTTCAAAACAAGGAAAAAGGAGGGAATCAAAATAGCATGTCCACTGTGACATGCTATTTTGAAATAGGAGAGGGAATGGGGAGGGATGCCCTGTGCTGGGCTGGGTAGGCCCTGCCCTCAGGCTTCTCCTGCCCCCCTGCAGCTCCTGCTGGGCATGGGGGGGGGGCTTCCCCTCCCCCTCACAGCTCCTGCCGGGGGCAGAGGGGCTTCCCCAGTGCGGCGCTGGGGAACCCCCCGTCCCCAGCAGGAGCCGTGGGGGGGAGGGGAAGCCCACCCATGCCCAGCAGGAGCTGCAGGGGGGGCAGGGGAAGCCTGCGGGCGGGGGGCCCCGGGCTTGGGGGCAGCTCCAGCCAGCTTCCCCCCTTCCCCTTGCTGGGGGTAGGGGGTGAAGGAGGCTAAGGCTCCCATCCCCCCTGCTCCCAGCAAGGGGAAGCGGTGGAAGCTGGCTGGGGCACCTCTGACCCCCTGCACCCCACTCAGCACCCTGGCCAGGGTGCTGATCCCTGGCCAGGCTGCTGAGGGTGGGGGGACCTTCCCACCAGGGTGCTATGCACCCTGGGAGGAAGGTCCTTGTTATTTCAAAACAAGGATTGTTTCAAAATAACATGTCCAAACGACTTATTTTGAAACAGCTGGTTTCGAAATAACCCTCCTTTCGAAAGAAAAGTGGTTTAAGCTGTTTCGAAAGGAGAGCTCTTGTTTCAAAACAAGGAGCTCCCTCCTTTCGAAACAAGAAAAGGTTGTGTGGACATAGGGACTTTCATTTCAAAACAACCAGTGTTGTTTCAAAATAAAAGCCCTGTGTGGACATACCCTTAGTCTTTAAGTGCCACAGGACTTCTTGCTTCTTTTACTGAACTACACTAACATGGCTGCCCCTTTGGAACTATTTTATACAGTATGCAATTGTACTTTTGGTAAAAATTTATAATAATGTATAACTGTAAAGTTGGATTTACAAGTTACCATAAGGCAAAATTTCTGCTAACAAACTAAAATTTTTCCTCATGACAGTCCAGCCCTTAGAGGGAACATTGCACATGATCTCATCATGAAGCAACAGAAACCAAGTAGCAATTTTTATCTTTAAAGTATCTTCCATTGCTATCCTTAAATAACCCTTAAATATGTTCCCTATTCCATTAATACACTCTAAGTCAGATCTTAATTAATTTAGGGACCATGGATGGACCTCAAAGGAATATATTTTATCTGTACAAAGGAATCTATTTTACCTCTGTGAATAGATATTTTGCAAAGTAACACTTGTGTGGGTGCATCAGAAATAGTTAGATAGCCAACATGACCCTCTGTGATATCAGAATTAGTTGCTGAAATGATTTTCAGTAAAGAGACTGCAAATAAGGCATAAGGAGCAGGAACAGATAGACTTGTAAGTAAAAAAGAGCCTCTTTTCATTTGGTAATAATGAGGGAAGACCAATACAGCAGAAATGTTTTGTCAGAGAGCATTTTCCACAAAATATTAACAGCCCTTTAAGCATACGGCATTTAAGAATATTTACTTTTCTAGTTGTTATTCAGAAGTATATTGACATATGTTGCATTTGACCCAGCCTGATTCTTTGCCATTTTCTGCCTGTAGGCACCTCACGTTACTGCATTTCTACACCCTTTACAGTCAGTCTCTTCATCTATTAATGCTGTCTCTTGGGCAGATTGGGCAAAAGGAACTCTGTGTGATGTGATCTGAATGACTGACTACATCTACTAGTGTAAGGGCCCAGTCCTGCTCCCCTGGAACTCAATGGCAAAGTTCAATGGGTGCAGGATAAGACTTTTTGTAGAAAGTCAGGCTCCGGGCAGTGTATAAATATTCCAAATACTGGATCACCATCTTTTCAGCAGGTTATTTTTCCAGATTTTACATCCAGATTTTAAAAGCAATGTAGAAATATGCAGACTGGAATTCATCATACAGTTTTGAGGTAATATTTTTGCCACAAAGTGATGTGTTAACATGCTACCTCTCAGTGCTTGATTTTGACTGGTTGTGACAGTGTCTTAGAATTTATAAGTGAAGTAGATGAATAAGAACATTGGAAGCTCTTTTTTCTGGATCTGTCCCAACAAAATATAAATGTTAGGTTAAAATGACTACACGTGATTATAGTTTGTTTAACCCTATTTAAAATACTGAATTCTATAAAATCCGTTAGAGCCTGATTTTCAGATTGTTTTCAAGGAAAAATTCCATTTGAGAACAAATCCTGGTTCCAATTAAGTTAATAGGAAAGCTGCTGATTTAAATAGAACCAGAATTTGGTCCATTGACTTTAAAGAGGGTTTTCTGTATATAATCCTAACAGGATATTATCCTTAGTCAACAGCTATAAACAATCAAGGTATTTCTCAGTGAGTAGGTGTCCATATCACTCACATGTGCAAAACAAAAAACAACCAACCAGACATGTCACTATTTATAGACTGGCAGGCCCATTATTGATGGGGCATGGAAATTGAACTATCTTCTCACTTACCTTCTTTCTCTTCCAGGTCAGGATTAAAGAAAATAGATGGAGCAGAATGGGGAGGGCTGTCAGTCTAGCACCTTTCATGAAAATGAAATGCAGACACACAAAATTACAAGTAAAGAAAAGCTACATTAGTTTACAGTCTGCAGAGAGACTGTTGACTGCATACTCCTGGTGACATCATCATATGCCCCTTTGGAAGAAAAATACAGTGCTGATGCTTATTGATATAAAATCTAGAACTATGTTCAAAACATTAACTTTTGCAGCATGTATATAAAATCTTTTGTCAATCAAAGCTTTTCATATATTTAAGTTGAAGCTATTTGGAGGATAACATCATTCCCTGGGGATCCACAAGCAGAGAA
This sequence comes from Podocnemis expansa, assembly GCA_007922195.1. Lineage (NCBI taxonomy): Eukaryota > Metazoa > Chordata > Testudines > Podocnemididae > Podocnemis > Podocnemis expansa. The sequence continues at coordinate 8,214,900 of ML681993.1, read as the reverse complement.
CAATCAACAAGTGTAGTAGCACTTTTTGAAACCAAACTTGGGGCAGGGCTACAGGTATGGTGGCAAATTAACCACCATCAGATCAAACTTCTGGACTGCCTGAGTGCATCTGTGAAGACCCATTCAGTCAATTGGGAAGTCGATCCCCAAAGACCACCTCTTCAAGTGGAGTTGCACTGACTTGAAGGGAGGGCATTTCCCTTTGATACAGTGCAGTGGATATACTACGGTAGACAGATCTTAAGCATTTAGAGGGAGATAAGCAAGTTGTTTTAAGTCACTTGTGTATCACCTTTGACTGTCACTGAAAAATGCTCACCGTGTAGACCAGGGCCTACAAAGAACCTTTTTCACTAACTCTAGGAAATAAAATTTAGACAAAACTGTCTCAAAAAAATCTCTAGATACTTCCCCTTGTGAAACTTCTTGCAACTCCAAAAAGACCACACGTTTTAGATTAAAACAGCTTTTCCTGTTTCTTTTGTCATTCTCATGTTAAGAGCTTTTAATGCAGCTTTTCAGTATAGAGTCATACTTTCACACTTCATGCTTATAGCATTCTCACATACATTAACATTAACTTCTATAGTTTCAAATGTTCATTTCTCACACTTTCTCCATATCTTTGGCTATGTCTACATTGGAGGCTTAAGTCAACTTAAGCAGGCTAAAGTCAACTTAAGCAACTCCCTGGCCACATTTAATAACCCCTTTATCCTTTCTGCTCTCTCAATCCACCCGATCACTCCTTAACCCCCACCCCATCTCTTACTCCTTCTGCCCCATCACACCATCACTCCCTGCCCCCATCCCCTCCCCCTCCCCCTTATCCTTTCTGCCCACCTCACCCTACCCCATCACTCCTTGCTCGATCCTCTACCCCCCACCCCATCCCTTATCCCTTCTATTGAGCTGAGCCCTTGGTTTGGCAGATCCCAATGAACCACCCCCCACAATGCTGCTGGGAGCCCCCTGACTGCAGCTCTCCCATTGGCACGGTGAGATTCCCTGCTGGAGAAATGGATCAGTCCAGTGCCTGCTCCTCTGAACAATGATTCAGCCCACTCAGTTGAGGGCAGGGTGAAGGACTCCAGGAGGGGCAAGTGTTTGGGAGGGAAGGGCACAAGAACTCAGACTGGCAAAACAGGTGAATGAGAATGATTCATGAAACCAGCCACACACACACACACCCCCTAGGAAAAGCAGCTGTGGCACAGAGGAGGGACTGGTAGGCAAAGAGACAAATCAGACCTGCAGAGTGGAAGCAAAAAAAAAGCAGTCTGTCAGCAATGCAGTGAAACAAACAGTCAGGGCAGTGGGGAGACTAAAATGAAAGTGAAAGTTTTCGGGGGGGGGGAGTCTACTCATTGCCTGCTACTTCAGCAGAGAGTGTAGAGGCAAAGTGAGTAGCAATCAAGGGAAGGCAAAGCTGAACATAGATTTGCAACAAGCTTTAAAACTAAGGTCACAGGGTACTGTGTGCTATATGACAAGTTAACATACTACAATGGGGCACCCATCAGTTAGATACTGATTAGACCCCTGTCCTAACATTGTTCCATAAGTAGCATGCTCACTGAGGTTAGTGGGAATTATAGGGGTGGATTAATGAAAGGATGTGACTCAAATTAGCCATACATGGAGTTGTATGATGTTATTAGTAAAGGGAGCAGATTTAGATGGCATTTCTTTTTTTATGTAAACAACACAAATGGCATTACTCAGACCAAGCTGTTCAAATTTAAAAGTAACAGAAATTATGAACAACAACGCTGCCAAACACAAGAAAAGTTCTATGATCTGAGCAAATGCTGGTAAGCACAGGCTTATGTGGGAATATACTGTAACAAAGAGCAAAAAAGGAAAAATATTGAGCAATGAAGTGCAGGAATGTATTAGTCAATGGTCCAGTCCTGCAAAATGCTGAGAATCTCTTGGAAGATGAGTACCCTGCAAGTCTCTGCACCGATGCCCTATCTCACTCAAGGTTTGATCAACTGAGGGGCAAGACACTGTAGGTAAGAGCTTATGGTAGTGGACATTTTATAGGAATATTAAGCACCTTGCAAAATTAAGCCCTTCATATGCACTTCATTGTATGACATGTAACAGTGCTCTTTAAGGATTTCTGAATCAGTTAACATACACAGTCAAAGATGTGAATGTTCTCTGTGAAACTAATATAAATGGAAGTGGACTGTCCATGTGATCACAGGTGAATTGTTGAAAATTTGATGTGGTTGTGCAAAGTGCAATTTAAAAACCTTGCAAGTCAACCAAATCTGAACCAATTTTCCTTCCCTCCTTCAAAGACACTGTTCAGTCAAGGACTATCTTCCAGTCAAATTTTATCTTTTCAATCTCCAGCTCTTTTGTACATAGACAAGTTGAGAAAACAACTGCATATTTTATTTTAAATGAAAAAAACAAAAATAAGCAAAACCTTTCACTCTCCTTCTGTTCAAAGAATGCTGCATTATTTTGCTCAAATGTTTAAATAAAAAATCACCTTTGAGCAGAAAGAGAGCCTAAAAATTTTAGTCCAATAAGTAACACTTCCAGAAAATTCTGTATCAGAAAAAAGAGGTAGCCTTAACTATAGTAGTGCTCTGACTGTAATGAATCATTAGCTAGATCTGCAGTACCTAACACAAAGACATTAAATTAATTACAATTGTCAATTAAAAGATACTTCATTGTTCTTTGGGAAGTGCACACTGGAAAACACATGAATATCATATTGCAGAATTAAGACTTATAACCACATAGGTATGTCAGTGCCTACATTTGAGATTTATGTGCCACACTCTGTGGTTTAGGTGCCTAAATCTTAGTTGTGTCTCCATTGTGATCACAAAACTCCTGCCAAACTCTATAAATGCCTAAGCTTATTCAGCACCTAAGTTTTCAGGGTTAATGTTCCTTTGGCACCTGGGTTTCTGCCTTTAGGCATAGAATCACAGAATTGTAGGGCTGGAACAGACCTTAACAGGTCTTCTAGTCCAGTTCCTGGCACTCAAGGCAGGATTGAGCATTACCTAGAGTAAAGCACCCATGACAGCTGTCTGTCCAACCTACCCTTAAAAATGTCCAGTGATGGTGATTCCATAACCTAAAAGGTAATTTATTCCAATTCTAAACTACCTTGACAGTTATGCAGTTTTTCCTAATTTCCAACTTAAACCACCTTTGCTGCCATTAAGCCTATTATCTCTTGTACTGTTCACAAAGGCTGCGAACAAATTTTCTGCCTCTGCATTGTAATAACTTTTTATATACTTTTAAACTGTTGTCATGTCCTCCCTTCCAGTCTTCTCATCTCCAGACTAAATAAACCCAATTTTTTCAGTGTTCCCTGCTAATAAATAAATCATGCTTTAGTCATGAAATAAGTCAAGTTTTCTTGACTTGTAATAATTTTTGTTGCTCTTCTCTGGTCTTGCTCCAATATGTCCACATTTTTCCTCAAATGTGGCACCCAGAACTGAATGCAATACTACAGTTGAGGTTAATCAATGTGGACTAGAGCAAAAGAATGACTGCTAATCTGTTGCTTACAACACGCCTGCTAATACATCCTAGAATGATGTTTGCTTTTTTTTGCAACAATGCTACAGTATTGACTCATTTCACTTATAAATGAGTTTGTTCAGATCATTATGAATTTTAATCCTATCCTTTAAAAGCACTTGCAACCTGTTCCATCTTGGTATCATCTGCAAACTTCATAAGTGTCCTGTCTAGGAGGATGGAATCACACTTCAAAATGATTTGGACAACCTGGTGAAATGGTCTGAGGTAAACAGAATGAAACTCAGTAAAGACAAGTGCAAAGTACTCCACTTAGGAAAGAACAAGCCATTGCACACTTACAAAATGGGCAATGGATGCCTGGGAAGGAATACTGTGGAAAGGGATCTGGATGTCATAGTGGACCACAAGCTAAATATGAGTCCACAGTGTAACACTGTTGAACAAACAAACAACCAAACCAAACAACCAAACAGTCTGGGATTTACAGGATTATTGTAACACAAGAGAATTAATTCTTCCAGTCTACTCAGCCCTGATTAGGCCTCTACAGGAGTATGGTGTCCAGTTCTGGGCACCTCATTTCAGAAAGATGTGGACAAATTGGAGAAAGCCCAAAGATGAGCAACATGCATGATTATAGGTCTCGAACACTTGATTTATGAGAGAAGATTGAAAAACCTGGGTTTGTTTAGTCTGGAAAAGAGGAGACTGAGAGGGGGTATAACAGTTTTCAGGTACCTAAAAGATTGCCACAAGAAGGAAGGAGAAAAATTGCTCTCCTTAACCACTGATGATAGGACAAGAAGCAATGGGCTTACCTTATGGCAAGGGAGGTTTAAGATGGACTTTAGGAAAAAATTCCTTACTATCAGGGTGATTAACCACTGGACTAAGTTGCCTTTGCAGGTTGTGGAATCTTCATTGTTGAACATTTTGTAACAGCAAGCTAGACAAACACTTGTCAGGGATGGTTTAAGATGGTACTTCGTCCTGCCATGAGTGTAGGGGTCTGCACTCAATGACCTCTCATGGTCCTTTCCAGTTTTTATAATTCTAAGCCATTCATTATCTATGCCATGTGCACAACTGAGGGTAGGCCTTCACTGATCGTAGCAAATTTGCTCTTGTCAGTTCGAATTTCCTGATCAACTACTCAGGTCTGTGAAGACCCATCCAGTCCATCAGGAAGTTTGGTCTCTGAACAGCACCCAAGCAACTGGGTAGCACTGAATCGATGGGAGGTCCCCCTCTTCGACTATGTGCAGTCATTGGATGTGCTGGGAATAGGGGACTGGAACTGAGGTACGCAGGTTATTTTAAGTAACTTGCGTATCTCAGTTCAAATGCCATTGAAAAGAGCAGACGCTGTAGACCTTCTCTCACTCATCTAGGCATTTATCTTCTGTATTCCTCTGCCATCTAAGTCACATTTGGGGCCTGATCCCATTGATGTGCTCAGAAGCTACCTACTGGATCACATCCCATTAAACATTAGTCCAGAGAAAGACATGCCTACCTTCTAACTTTTAGCCTGGCAGTTACAACATCTTCTTGGGAAGTGGGAAACTCTAATTAATGCCCCCTCTCTACTGGAGGGTGAGAATGGAGGCTCCCTGTTCAGATCTTAGCTCAGGTGTGTGCTCTTACCATTGAGCTATGGGATGTTCTGAAATAGAACTCTCTCAGTCTGTCCTGTTGAAAATATTTGAAAGTGACTGGAGCAGAGGAAACAGACTCAGAGTCTTCTACCTCCTATCTATGTGCCCTAACTGCCGGATTAGAGTGATTTTTTCTTTTACTCTCTTTCTCCAGCCCAGCTACTAATACATGTTTATTGACAGTGCAACAGAAAGATTGAGAAAGCTACGTCAAAATATCCCCAGCTCATTGGTTAGCACATACATCTCACTCACATCCTTGCACCACACTTGAGGGGACTTGAACTTGCACCACCCACATCCAAGGTAAGTGTGTCAACCAGTAGACTAAGAGCTATAAGACAGGCAGTACTATCCCTCATACGTTTTGTGTGGTGTGAGATAGACACTTAACTCATTCCTCACTAACTGCCTAAGCCTCTTGACTCCCAGTGGCTTGTTTCTGTCTACAGATCCCTAACCAGAGACAGGTGATTCCTTGCAGCCCAGCTTTAGGTACTTACAGGAAGCAGAACCTCAGAGTTACGAATGCCTCAGGAACAGAGGTTATTCATAACTCTGAACAAAACATTATGGTTGTTCTTTCAAAAATGTACAACTGAACATTGACTTAATACAACTTCGAAACTTGACAGAAAAAAATACTGCTTTAAAACTTCTTGATTTAAATTAAACAAGCACAGAAAAAGCGTTCCATATGCTCTCAAATCTTTTTCAAAATTTTTCCTTTTTAAAAAGTACTTTACATTTAATACACTACTGATTTTTTTGAGGGTGGGAGGGGGTCTCTGCTGCTGCCTGATTGCTTACTTCCATTTCTAAATGATGGGATGTGGTTGATGAGTCAGTTTATAACTTTGGTATTTATAACTCAGAAATTCTACTGTTATCTTCAAGAGAGTGCAAGGCTTCCTCATACTTCTCACCAGCGTTTCTCATTAGGTGGCTTAGGTGACTCCTCACCTATTGAATTGGGTTTATGGATCATAATTTAAGGCACCTACTTCTCCCTATTCATTGTATACGAGTCTAAGCACTAACTCAGGTTGGGTTCCTGTAGTTTTATAGGAGCCTAGAAGTTAGGGGCTGTGGTGGTCAGCACTGCAATGTCTAAATCCCAGGGTGAATCCCATACAAGTAATTATAAGGAGCAACAGCCAAATTCACACTGGTGCTCTATGCCTACCCTTTCTTTGTCCTCGCACAAAACGCGGCCATATGGCAAGTCTCATTGGTCAGTTTTCAGTGTTCTCCTTTGAGGCCACGTGACACGGCCTAGGCCAGACAGTGTAGTTTATCAATTACATTCCACATTTCTCCCCCTGGGACTTCGCCGACCTACATATGCGTTTTGCCTTGGCGGGTTCGGTTTTGCCCTATTCTGGTTGATCCTCAGCCCTTGCTTCTTATGGGCCACCAAGGCCCGTTCGCCTCTTGCCTTCGGCAAACGTCTTGCTGCGGGGCCTCTACCTTACAGGGCTTGTTACTGTGCTGTAGGTGGAAGTACCAATTCCACCCGCCATCCTTTCAGCATGGTTAGTAGCCACCTATTACTGAATGCATCCGAGCAGCACTTCTTTGAGATGGGCTGCTTGGATCCATTCAGGTCCCTCCCGTCCATCCCCACTTCTGGAGCTGGCGACTCTGAGGAACTGAGGAGGGGGCGGGGAGGTGGCCATATATACAGCCATGGGTGGCGTGAGGGGCGGTGGCCGCCTCCCCTCTTTTGACAGACTAGGACAAGTTTTCTCCAACCAATCCAGCGCTCCGGCACGGAAACACCTATTACTGAATGGATCCGAGCAGCCCATCTCGAAGAAGGATGGTTACTGAAGAGTAACCCACCATTTCTACTGTGTAGTCATATTGGTGTGCATAATTACCACAAGGACTGCATGAGATCATTCTAGCCTAACACCCTGCCAAGATGCAGAATTTGTTGTGCCTAAAAAAATGACAAATGCAAAGCTGTTACCAAATGTTTAGATCAACCTATTGAAAGGGTAGAATTCGCTAAGTAAAATCTGTTATGTACAAGTATTGTGATATATGAACAACAAGTACAAATTTGGAATTTTCAAAGGGATGGCCATATTGGTTTAGTTCAGGAAAACAAACAAGGAGTCCTACGGCACTTTTAAAGGCTAACAAATTTATTTATCACATGAGCTTTCTTGGAAGAAAATCCCACTTTGTCAGATGTTTTGACTGCTTATTTAAATTTGGAACTGTGAGAGCAAAAGGGTAACTTTGTACTTAACTACCTCTCAAAGGACACAAGTGCTTCATTAGTGCATAACATTGCAACAAATGAACAGGTAACTGTACCAGTCCACCTGCATGCACAATTTTCTGTGAAGACCTCCACTTTCTGTTTTTGAAAATATAGGCTTATTAGGCCATTTCATTTCTTCAAGATTTCTTGTGCTGTGGCAAACTTTTCCTCCTGCTGATGTTTTTTAAGTTCCAAAAGTTGACTATATTTTGTAAAAAGCCCATTATAAAGATAGATTTTTCCTCCCAAGCTTCACTGTATTATGGAGTTACAAACAATGTGAAAACAAAATCAGTCAAACACATTTACAAATGTGCAATTTCTCTTAAGAATCCATTTCTCATTATATGACCTGACTTTCAGTTAGGTGCCAGATTATTACTTTGAACATAAATCACACCTCGAAGAGTGGGAAAAAAAATGGTGAGAAGATAGTGCGCATCTAGATTAGTTGTGGAAAAATGAAGAAGTAAATATAAACTCCAATTTTAAATTTTACTTTCTTGTTTATTGTATTTACCTTGTCTCAGTAGCAGTTATGTGTTGTCCTGGAAATTCTGGGGATTTTACTTCAAATGGCTATATAATGGTGTTGAAGATATTGATGATGAAGATATGGCCATTTTTGTTGTTTTCTTTTGCGGTCAGCAGTTAAACAAAGATGAATCAGCTTTACAACCACTGACAAGAGTCCTTGTACTTCCTAAACTCGCCACAGTTTCTTGTACTCATGCAGTATTTTCTGAAGAAATAGAAGCCCTTTGTCAGTTCTAGATTAGGCATTAGTTTAAAACAACTTTAAGTTGGTTGCACATCTGTATCTTCAAGTCCTGTAGCAATCTCACTGATTCGTCGACATGGACTGCCTGTCTCTTCAGCTGTTTGATTGTTGTTCCCTTTTTCTGGCGTACATGCACACATCATTGGGACTGTAAAAGGCCGAAACTGTTTGATATATTGAATTATTTCAAAAACATAAAAATAGTAAAAGGCATTGTTTAAATGAGAACTAGACTAAGGGTATGTCCACACGTATCTTTTAAATCGAAATAACACTTGTTATTCCGATTTAAAAAAGATTAGGTACACACGATGTTTTCTTGTTTCGAAACGACGAGCTCTGTCATTTTGAAACAAGAGACGTTATTTTGAAATAGCTTAAACCTACTTCAGTTCGAATCATCTGTTATTTTGAAATGGTTATTTCTGAATAACGCCTTTCAGACGTGTTATTTCAAAATAACCATTATTTCGAAAAAACACTTTTGCCCTTCTCCTTCCCAGGGTGCCTTCCTTTTTGGATATATTGGATGGGGGCATGGCCCCGGGAGGGGGCCATGTTGCCACACCTCCCATGGTGCCCCTCTCCTGATTCGAATAGCAAGTCCTGTGTCTGGACTTGCTATTTCAACTTGAGGTTTTTGCTTATTTTGATTTAAGTTAATTCTAATTAAGGATTTCATTTTGAATTTTAACTTATTTAAATTTAACTTAAATCGAAATAAGCATCAATTTTCAGTAGTGAAGTCAAAAAAATTTTAGATGACACCTCGTGTAAGAATTTTCTTAAAAACTCAGGGCTAACCTCAGTACATTGTAAATTGGAGTAATTCCATTTGGCTGAGTTACTCTGTATTTTCATTAGTAACTGGGATCAGGAGTTTTCATTTCTGAATAATGTTTTAAGAGATAAATCTCCTTTTTCATTTAATGCCTGAGTTCTGTGGCCATTTAAAGGCCTTTTATAGAACTGGAAAAAAGTTTGCAGTCACAGGTTCTTCTGAAAGACAAGGGGAGTGATTACTCACACCATAGCAACAATTGTGTAGTGACTGCTATGGCGAGCAGAACCATAGCAGTTTTAGCCTGGTTCAAGGCCTAGTGATTTTCCCTGAGAATTGTGTGTATAAGCTAAGCTACACTCTACCTTGGGAGAATAGTATGGCTTTGCTAATGTGGTTCTCAGACAAAATATTTCTCCATTTTGGTAAGAAAACTGCATTCTAATTATGCCAGCAACAGCTATCTTTAGATAAGGTTGTTGCTATCACCGTTTGAGACATAGACTAGTCTGCGACAGATTGTACACCTCTCCCCTCAGTCCCAAAAGAAGGGTGCATGCGGCAATCTGTGGAAGGACTGTTTCTTTAAGGATTACTGTTCTGCTTTCTTATGTTTCTACCTAGGAGTATGCAGCCATACATACATGTGACATGTCAAGCAATGTAAGCTAGAAATATTAATTTTATGTAATTCATCCTGAATTGTAATTTGGGCTCTGCTATAAACTCTCTGCTTGATCTTGTTAAAATCACTTAAACCAGTGGTTCCCAACCTGTGGTCTGGGACCCATAGGGGTCCGCAGACATGTTGCAGGGGGTCCACAGAGCCTCTCCCTACTGGGGCCAGAATCCAGCTACATGCCTGATGCTCCGTGCCAGGGCTGCCTTCCCATGGTTGGATCCAGGTAGGGGATGGGCCTGTGGCAGCTCCCTGGGAGGGGCATGGGCAGGGGCCACAGCTGCTGTGACTTGGCTCCATAGCAGCGCAGGCCACAGTGGTGGCACCGCTGCTCGCCAGCTGTCCCAGTGGCACCACCAAAGTGATGAGGGCCAGAGTCTGCCCATGTGGGCCAGATTACATTATTAGCTGGGGGAGGGGGCGCAAACTTTTTTTTGTTAAAAAGGGGTCCCCAGATTGAAAAAGGTTGGGAACCACTGACTTAAACTGTTCCATCTTGTTTTCCTCATCTGTAAAACAAAGACAATATTACTTATTTATATTAGATAGGTTTGTGCCATGGTTGCTCCATGCTGGCCCCTCCTCTCTGACCCTCCACCTGTGCCAGTGGCCCCCTCCTCTGAAGAAGAGTGGCTGCCGCCTGAAAATTCAGTGGTGGCCATGACGGGCGGGGGGGGAGGTTCCCAGGTACACTGCTGAAAGAAGCCGCCAGGACTGGCTTGTTTCATTGGCATCCCTAGGGACACTTTTGGCTACAGCTGGGGTGAGGGTCCCCAGGCACACTGCAGAGAAGAGCCACTCCACCTCTGGCATGCCATAGAAAGAAGCTGCCTGGATGTCTCCGCAAGAATGCCACAGATATTTGTCTCGTGGAGTGGCTTTTTGGGGGCAGGATCAGCAATTTCCATGCAGGCTGGGTCAAGGCTTTTTGCTGCCCTCAGCCAGCAGGGATTTTGGCACACCTCCCCTCAGCCACCAGTAGAGCTGTGCCACCACCTGGATCCGGCTGCAGTTGGGGAGTGGCACCACCACCAGGGTCCGGCCCCAGCTGGGGACTGGTGCCACGGAGGGAGGTCCGGCCACGAGCAGGGAGTGGAGCAGCCCCAGCCCAGCCCTTGGCGCTCCCTAATTGTTGGTGCCCTAGGCGACTGTCTAGGTCACCTCTGTGGAAGAACCAGGCTGATTTTCATGGCACTGCAGAAGGTGCCACATACTACTTGAAATGGTCTCATAAGCCACTATTGGCATCCATGCCAGGGGTTGCTGACCCCTGAATTAAAGTATGTACCATGCTATGATGTTATTAATTGCTCTGTTTCATTAAAAACTTACAAGTCATTTATTATCTATGTCATAATTTATATGGTGGGGTGACAAGCTGGGTACTGTGAATTAGTCCATAACTCAGTAGTGGTACAGTGGCAGCTAACTCACTATACAATACATTGAGGTGTTTAGATGATAGATAATAGAAATACATATTGTTTTAAGCTCTTCACAAAATCATTATGTTATATCGTTATTAGCTGCAGTTGCTTCAGCAAACTTGACTTTTGTGTAAGTACTTTGTCATTACTTTGTTCCAAACTGGCAGCCGTGTTAGTCTAGTTCAGTAAAACAAACAAGGACTCTTGTGGCACTTAAAAACTAACAAATTTATCAAAGTGTCTGATGAAGTGGAATTTTCTCCCATGAAAGCTTATGTGATAAATAAATCTGTTAGTCTTTAAGTGCCACAGGACTCCTTGTTTGCCATTACTTTGTAATTTATAAACAAATCTCAAAATAGCTTTACAGTATGCTTTCACGGAGTAGTTCAGTAGTATAAAACAACAGTGCCTCTGTCTCCGTATATTTTCTGCTGTGTTTAGTCTCTTCCCTGAGGTGTTGGACTTCAGACATGTTTTATTAACATTCTAGAGTTGTACCCTTCTGACTAACCAGCCATTAGCTGGCTCACTGATCCTTAACTGTAGATCACTCTCTCTTATATAGGCTGCATTTCCCTTAGGTTTCAAAATAATTAGTCTCACGGCTATGGATGTGATTTCCGTTTAAAGAAATGTAGAAGCAGCACCTCAATCACTGCTCGCGAGTATCATTATTCATATTATGTGCCTTTTGTGGTCAGTATTTATAGAATACTATATTCTAATTCTACTTAACAAATAGGCTAACACCAAAGAGGGTTACGTTTGCCCTCCAGCACAATTTTCAGCACAGTGAGCAAAGACTTACACACACAGAGCTCCCATAGCAACATGTTATTGTTAGCTGAAGTTGTGTGCATAGCTCTGTGTGCTAAAAATTCACTAAGGACCAAGTCAGCTGTCAGACTGGACACCAGAGAAGTGTCTGAGGGAGAATACTTTTATAAACACATAAGGGCATTCTATGGTGATGGAATAGCCCCTAACACTGCAATATTACAATTTTAAGATGAAGTGTTTTGTATGATTACTACAGAACAATGTGCTCCTTTTTGGTAAGGATGGAACCTAGTCTTCAGTATTGCAGAACATTTGAGTATCACTGCTCAAGTAGTGGTCCATTGCAAGCTCATAAATCTTTATTTTGTTCATATCAAAATTATATTTTTAATCCTCTACAATATCTCCATCTGAATGTATTGCTACTGGTGTCCCTTTCAATCAGCATCTAGATTTATTCATTTTAAATGCCAATAATAAACAGAAATAAAGTTAAATCAATTAAAAAACATGATATTGATGGAATAGCAAAATCCATAGGTATATTATTTACATAACCCATCTTCTTCCAGGACCAAAAAAAAAAACCTGAGAGTAAAAGTATCTGACAGGTGAAATTTCATTTAATACAGTTACTTAACAAAGATCCCAGTAGATCCAATGGTCCTAATTAAAATTAGTTAAGTGCCAAAATGCTTAGCTATTACAATATTTCAGATATGAAATAGTGGCTTTCATCTTACTGGACTTATCACAAATAGTCATCAACTAATGGTACAAGATTAATTGTGTTAGTATGATAAAAAGGCTTAATTGTCCCAGTAGTGGCTTATTATTGTTTGTTTTATTCGCTGATCTACCAGCGTCAACAATTTTTTAAGAGAAATTAGGCAACCTAGTTTGACAAAAGTAAACAGGCATTGTGTATGAATGAGACCCTAAAGAAGCATTAAGGATATAGGCCCAAACCCTCAAAAGTATTTAGATACTGAAATAAATGGGAATCAGGGATCTAAATACCTTTGAGGATCTGGGATATATGTAAAAAAGAAAACTGCAACCAGTTTAAGGATCTGATCCTGCAACAAGCGTGGTCCCTCCTGAGAAGTGCTGAATATCTTTAACTCCCACTGAGTCTTGTAAAGAAAAGGTGGTGCTAGTAAAGCTATCCAGTGCTCACTTTTCCCTCTTACTGTTTCCATCAGCACACACCATCCTAACAGCACAGAAAGGAGGCACAATCCCTGCCGGAGAGCATCATGGAGTAGTACAGTTCTGCCTTAGTGCAAACCAGATGGTAATGACAATATCTGACTTAGTAGTAGCCCCAATATTTAGGGCCTGATTTCTTAGAAATAACTTTTTTTTTCAGGTGTAACTTTTCATGGACAGTTAATTATAGATGCAAATCACAGCATTCAGATGTTTGCTTCACTTAAAAATGCAGTCACTTGTTCAGACTCCTAAATACTGGCATTTACACCTTAAAAACGGCAGGCTGACAGATGACCCTTTAAAAAAAACAGACTTTCAATTGCCGTACATATTATTTTGCTAAGGATATGAAAACCTGTCAAAAGCTTGATTAGATAGATAAATATATATAAATATATTAGTTAGGAAATAAACAACTAGAAATTATCATCCTATTTTGGAGGATAAAAGCAATCCCCTCTTTGTGCTTCTTATTCTCTCTGTGCATGTCTATGCACCATACTTCCAGGTTACAAATGTGTCTGTTGTTTTTCTTTTCCTTAATGTGGATCAGACCTATAGCAACAGTCTTTTTATCCCTCTGGATGGGGAACATTGGGAAGATTTGCATATTTACTTTTTTTTTATTAAACTGCATCTTCCTTGATTACTCACTGAAAAATGCCCAGTTTCAAACATTGGTTTTGATCTGGTTTCTTGGTAATTAAATTGCCTGCCTTTAAACTTCCCCATTTATAATAATCCCTATTGAGACAATTTTCCTAAACTTCAAATATTGGTTTTCAATTCTAGTGTGAAGGGAATGAATAATGGTTTGGGACATATTTACTGACACACAGACTGGTTATACTAAACTAATAAATTGATTTTCTTTTCTCTTGTATTTATTAAGGGAATGATCCAACAAATTTTTACCCTTTCAGAGGCCTTAGTCACGCGGTAGTCTCACCTGCTTCAGTAGAACTCCTTACATTAAAAATCTACTCAAATGAGGAAAGATTTCTGGGCCTGAATCCTAAAACATGCTACAATACTTCTAAACAAACATTTCTATGCATTTTAGGCAATGTCCCATGTGAAATAATTTCAGTTCTCAAATAAACTATAAGGAAAGATTTACAAGTATACCTGTGTAGACAAAATATTCTTGCCTTACAGTAATCTAATACAATAAACTTGTACAGTATATCTTGTAGATTGACTGAACTGCTTCTGATCTGAGCTTTCCCATGTCTGAGGGGTTCTGATCAGAAGTTCCATCTGTGCTCATCTCCACTGACAAGAGAATAAATGGAAATAAATGTAAAGGGATAGATTGTGCCTTTTAGTCACCCTCATAATAACTAATTAAATAAAATCTGTAAGTCTTTGTTTTAATCCAATGTAAATATAATTATATATGTCATTACATTTAAAATATCAATCTCTGCCTTCTATAATTCCACATTTGAATATTTGGTAATTATGTTGATTGTGAAGTAATTAAAAACCTGTACCATAGAATATTAAAAAGAGATTAAAAGGCCTTTTGTTCACATGGGAATACGGAAAACAACATTTTGTTTAAGCAGGATTTTATATTCCTCTACTCAAGTGATGATGGGGCTTTTGTAAAGAAAACCTTTCATCTTAAACATTCAGTACTCCATCACAACATAATTACCCTAATTTGTATTCCACTGTAGAAATAGGCTTCTTCAGTTTAAACAAATTAAGCAACAATCACTAAGTGTACATGATCAGCATTTTTTCAGGTAAGTTGTTATCCTCCTCTAGCTATGGCTTTATCTTTAAAAACTAGAAATCCTGTTCTGTTTTCCTGATTTTTCTGAAGATTATGTTAGTCAAATTGTCTAACGAGACATTGAAGATCAAAACTGGTTTGGGAATCAAGACATTATTCCCCAGTCTTTACTCACTCATTGTATGATCTTGAGCCAGGCACTGTGGGCTAAAACTTTCCCTCATGTAGGCCCCACTTCAGGAAAACCCTTACGCACATACTTAACTTTAAGTGTAGCCCATCTCTCTTCAACAAAGCACTCAAGCACATGCTTAAGAGCACTGCTGAATCAAGGCTGTTCATTCCCATTGACCTCAGCAAAAGACATATGACTTCCAATATAATGATTTGTATCCCTTATAAGTTATTATCCTACTTCTTTGTAATTATGGATATTCTTGCTGTTTATATAAATCTGTCAGGACATTAACCTACCTGTAACTGGATGGGGGTTTGAAGAACTTCCTCTATAGGCAGTTTCTTTCAGAATGATCTACTACAGAGTTTCTTGTGCTTTCGTCTGAAGCAGTGGGTCCCAACCTGTGGTCCGTGGACCCCTGCGGGGGGCCACAAAGTTACTGCAAGGGGTCCAAAGACACTGTTGGAAGCTGAGACCATTACCTGTCCCACCCTGCACAGCCCAAGCGCATGGGCTGCATAAGGCGGCAGAAGTCTGCCACAGAAGCAGTTTGTATCTGCTGCTGCAGCCTGCAGGTAAGTGTGGGAAGGAGGGTGAATAGGGTTGGGGGGCAATGTTCCCTCTAAGCTGCGCTGGTGTGCTGCAGCGCAGCCCGCCACAGCCGCCAGCGCAGCGAAAGCTGCCGGCAGCGCACTGCCGGAAGCCGGAGTCCCTCCACAGAACTCCTCTGGGGCTGGGAGTTTTGAAAACTCCCGCCCAGAGAAGCTCCAACAGAGCATGCCCAGAAAATCTGGGCATGCTCTGTAGAGCTCCTCTGGCCCGGGAGTTATGGCTGGGCCCTCTGGCTCCAGTCCAGCCCC
>ML681993.1:8187150-8198585 GCA_007922195.1 Podocnemis expansa | reverse complement strand
GCTCCAGTCCAGCTCCAAGGTAAGGGGGGGGGGGGCCGAGCGGGAGCAGGGGGCTGTCAGGAGCAGCGGGGGGGGCGAGCGGGAGCAGGCGGGCTGCCAGGAGGGGGGGGCTGAGCGGGAGCAGCGGGGGGCTGTCAGGAGCAGGGGGAGGGGCTGCGCAGCAGGCCCCGCGGGGGGGGGAGCGCAGCGAGCAACCGGAGTTGCTCAGCTGCCCTCTCCCCTTAGAGGGAACATTGTTGGGGGGTAAGGGGCATTGGGATTGTGGGACTGGGTTGGAGAGGGACTGATGGCAGGGGCAAAGGGCTGCTCCCAGGCCAGGGCTGCATCATGATGAAGGCACCACTCCCTGGCTAGCGCCAGATTTTGGTGGTTGGTCCGTGTTCATGACTCATTGAGTTGATTTGATGGCCGCCCTCCCGGGCCATCACTTAAGCATGTAAGGAATGTAAGGGGAGCAGATGGCCCCCTCAACTTAACTAGATCGCCCTTAAATTTAACTAGATGGCCCTTAAACTCAACTAGATGGCCGTTGTCACCCCATTGTTTTTCTTGGGCTTGGCGTAGGTGGGCACTGCCTGACTGCAAGGTCCTTTGTGACACTGAAGACATGACTCACATTGCCTTTGTTCCCCACATTCCCTGTAATCAGGGAACTGGCAGGAAACAGAGCTTAAAAGCTCAGGTCTTGGGGGGCTCAGGCAGGACGGTTGCCAACATCTTGCCTGGCCTGATCACCCAGACGCTGACCTCCTCTGCTCACGAGTTCTTCCCCAAGCATACCATGTTTAAACTGCCGGCCCGAGTACGAGTCTCTCTCTCCTGCCTGTAATGCTGCTGCTACTGCTGCTAGGAGTGGTAAGAGCCTGCTCTGCAGGTTTCTTTAAAGGTTAAGGTTACTCCATTCTTTTGCTGCTGCTTTGACATTGCTTTCTCCCAGCTCTACAGGCTCATTTGTGTCTTTTGCCTTCTCCTTTCCTCTTTTTACTTGCTGCTTCATTTTGTGCTGTTAAAGGAGCTCCCGTGTCTCTAGTTGTTTGCCGCTACTCTGTATCACTTGATGTATCTCTTTCCTCTGAATCATTTGAAGTTGTTTTAAAAGTGCCATTATGAATTGCAACATTGTATTGGGTTAATTGGTAGCCTTAGTAAGTTAGATGGTAAGATTGTTTCCTTTAGTCTGTAACCTTTAGAGTTGCTTTTGTTAAGATTGCTTTGCCCTCCCCAGTGACCCCCCTGATCTGAATAAATTTTCCTCACTCAAACTTTCTTTGTCCCCTCTTTATTTCCGAATTCCCTCGTGTGCCCCGACTTCCTATGTGTCCTAGCCCCTCTTTCCAGTGGCTCTCCGCAGCATCCCTCTGCTGCCATTGCCTCCGTTTCCCCCCGGCTCGCCACTTCCCTTGGCTCCCCTTAGCTGCTGCTCCCAACCGCTTTCCCTTTGCCTCCCCGTCTGCAGCTGTCGGCACCCCGTTGCCGCCTGTTTCTCTGTGGCTCCCCCACTGCCGCCGGCTCTCTGTGGCACCTGGCCGCCCCCCGCCAGCTCCCACGCGGCTCCCGTCGCGTCCCATGGCCACCCTCCACCTCCCGCCACTTCCAGCGGCTGCCCCAGCTTCCGCTGGTTCCTCGCAGCTGCTCGCTGCTGCTGCCGGCTCCCCCGCTGCTGTACCCCCCCTTGCCCCCACTCACCGCTTCCCTTTGCCTCCCTGCCAGCTCCCCGCCAGCTCCCCACTCGCTACTGCACCCCCCCTTTTTTTTGCCACCAGCTCCCTGTGACTCCCCCAGCTGCTGCTCCATCACCCGTTCCTTCCCGCTCCCACAGCCCCCCTTCAGCCCCCTCTGTGTCCACCTTGAAACTCCTACCTTCTCTGCTGGTTTTCACCCTTCACTGTCACTGCCTCACACTAAATTATATGGTACCCGCCCTTCCTTATATGGTGTTGAAATATCCTTTAAATAAGTTGATCTGTAACTGTAAGTAAGGTTAGTTTCAGCTGAGAAGCCCCATTGCTTCCTAACTCGTTGCACCCCACAGAGTTGAGCACTCCCCAATCTCCCTATTGTAGAAACACTGTGACACACACCACACATACACCCCACCACTCACTGTACTCCCATACCTGTCTTAATAAAGATTACACTGTACCCCGCTTGGGCAGTAATTGCCCCCCAAGATCCCCAAATTTTTCGAACCTGCTGGCAGGGTCAGTATGGTCCCTGGCCAGGGCTGCACCATGGCGGCAGTGGCGTCACTCCCCTGCAGGGGCTGGGGACCATGGTGGTGTTGGTGCCACTTGCCAGCCAGTCCTGGATCCTGGTGGTGGCTCTGCTCACCGGCTGGTTCTGAATCCCAGTGGCAGCTCTGCTCACCAGCCAGTCCTGGATCATGGTGGTAGCTTTACTCACTGGCCAGGCAAGGACCGCAGCAGCACCGCTACTCTGTGGTGGGACCAGGCCCCTGGTGGCGGTGCTGCTCCCTGCCCAAGGCCAGACCCCAGCGGCGCTTCCGCTCTGCAGTGGGGACTGGATCTTGACTGCAGCCCAGGGGTGGCTGCAAAATTTTTTTATATTAAGGGGTCCCTATCCTTGAAAAGGCTGGGAACCACTGCTCTGAAGCATTGGGCACTGTCCACTGTCAGAGAAAGGGAATTGAGCTAGATGGGCCACAGTTCTGACCATTCCTGTGAAATCAGTGGAGTCACAGTGGTCTGACATAAAAATCAGGCCCAATATATTTAGGTCCTAATTCAGTTATGTGCTTTAAAGTATAAAGAACATTTTTAACTGCTCTGTTGAATCAGAGACTCAAAGGAAAAGTAAAGGGAAAGAGGTAAATGAGTAGTTATGTACTCTGCAATAAAGAAAACCCCCTGACACTGACACTTAGAGCCAGGTCAATTGACTCAGACTTTCAGGGCCTGGGCTTCAAGAAGGATGGATTTTGGAGCATGAGCTCCAGCCCCAGTGCAAACATCAAGACAGCAATTTTTAGTCTTGCACCCTGAGTCCCAAAAGTCCAAGCCAGCCATAGTTGTACTGCTGGTCTTTTTATTGCACTGGAGTTCATAGTTCTCACTTAACACTAGCTCTGAGTATGGTCCTGTATCTTTTATAGAACAGTAACAGAAAAAGAAAGCGTACTGATTTAGAGACATCAGTACTGAATTAAATGGAATGACCCCTCATAGCATGATGTGGTGGTGCGGTGGCTGGTAAAGAAGAGGAGGAATTGAATATGAATAGCTCAAGGATGAGAAAACTTAACATGAAAGCTCTTGGTATTACATTTTGGTGATATAAGATAGTGAATATGGCACTTAGGCTATGTCTACATCTGAAAGCTTAGCTCGGACTTGCTTAGTCCGAACTAAGCAGTTCCAGGTTATTTCAAACTAACCACGGCTTTTTAGTTTGAACTATCTGCATTATTTAGTTCAAACTAACTTTTTAGTTCAAACTAAAAAAACGCAGCTACTTCAAACTAAAAGCTAGTTCAAACTAGAAAAAGCAGGTAGTTCAAACTAACTGCTTAGTTCAAACTTATTTAGTTCAAACTAGCCCAGCTACATCACTAAGTTCAAACTAAGTGCTAAGTTCAAACCTATCATTCAAACTAACTAGTTTGAGCTAAGTTTTTGAATTTTTTAGTTCGAACTAGGCAAAGCCTAGTGTAGTCAGGGACCAAATTAGCCTCCTTAATCTGGACTAATTTGCCAGCATAGACATAGCCTTAGTTAAAAGCAGTGGCATAAATGGATGGTGTAATTTATACATCTAGGGCCAGATTTGCCAATCAGTTCCAGGTCCTTTACACCTCTGAGATGATGCAAAATGGTTATAAAGCTGGTTTATCCAGCAAATAAAACTGGATTTACAATTACATACCATTGCTAAACACCAGAATGCAATGGTGAATCTAGCTTCCAAGGAACATTGCTTGGAAAGTGAGTTTAAGTATACTGATATGGTAAAATAGCCCATCTTGTATAGGTGTACAAGAAACATAAAAACAAAACTCAGCAAAATTTAGCCAAAGCGCATAAGGTACAACTCTTATTAAAATAAATGGGAACGGCACTCAGTCATGCCAACACTGAATTTGGCCCTGGGAGTATTGGAGGTGGTACTGTTAGCTTGCATAGTCTTTCACCACCTATTGATTCTTTATCTTTGCAAACATGGCGCATACATTTCATTAATGTTACGCATGCATTGAAGGCAGGTTAGCACAAGTTACACTACTCTGGTGTCTCTTTACAGCTGTTCCTGGCCAATATACATCCAATGTGTAACATACAGATCCAGGAATTGGCTTGCTTACCAGGTTACATTTAAATGAATTTGGCTCTAAGTATTTCTCTGTCTGTTCCAGATCTCTTGTAAATAATTTAATAAACAGATGCACACAAGTTTTGGCTGACTGGAAGATTGAATCTGTCTCTGTCAGTGTTGGATCAGGGCCTGGTGGGGGCTGGGGCTGCACACCCCATGGGAGTCCCCCCACTGCAGTGGCACCCTACCTGGGGGTGGGTCATCTAGCCTGCTGGTGTTGGGGGGTGGGGTCAGAGGCCCCAGCCAGTGCTACTGAAATGAGGCTGCGGGAAGCTAGAGAGGGGGCTGCAGCCAGTGCAGAGCTGCTCGGGGCAGGGGAGAGGGGCCACACTGGCACCACTCAAGAGGCTGGGGAGGGGGCCTGTTGGCAGAGTTACTGCCACAGACCCCCGCTCCCTCTGGGCCATGGGTGGAAGACCTGGCCCAGGGGCTGGGTCAGAGGGCTGAGCCTGGTCTCTGGTCCCAGGGCATTGCCCCCCGGCAGTGGTAGAGCAGGAGTGCTCTGAGAGCTCCCTCAAGCCCTGCTGGCACTGAGCAGGGTGGGAGGGGCTGGATCAGGTAGCAGTTTTAGGGGCTGAAGCCTGGGACTCTCCTTTAGGCTGGGACGTGGGGCTTCAGCCCCTACATTAATCCGGCCCTTGCCCCTGTTATAGAACATTGAATAAAAAGTTAATAAAAAGGAACAAGGATTACAGACTTTGTAACACAAAAGTTTCTTCTAGCTTTGAGTCATTTAGGCACAGGCTTCTTGGTTATAGTCAGCGGTGTCACTGGGGCCTAGCACATGGAGCTTGTGCCCCGAATCCCAGTGTCAGTGCCAATGCCCAGAGTCCTGGCGCCACCCCTGCCTTTCCCGGTCTCCAGGCGGAGATCCGGGCCCAGCCGCTCATGGTGGCAGCGGCAGCTTCCAACCCCGTGCTAGGCCAGGCCACCTGCGGCTGTGGTTGCAGCTGCAGCTGCGGCTGCCTCTCCCTGCCTTGTCCCTGGCCGGGGATCCAGGGCCAGGCTGGCGGAAGCAGGTGCCTGAGGCCGGGTGCAGCTCCAGCGCAGAAAAGGGGCCCGTGGTGTTGCCAGGGGGCATGGCCTGGGTGGGTGCCCTGGGTCCTTTCCTGGAGCAGCGACGCTCCTGGTTATAGTTTCTACATCCTATAAACTTCAGATTCTGTTTTCTTTGTTAGATAAGGTACAGCCATGATGATTACAATTACACTTTGTAGTTTCTTTCCCTGAGGTGTAACTTAAAATTAAAATCATGCTCCAACAGTTTATATTTTTCTAACTAAATCTGCGGTTAGGTTAGAAGACAAAAGCTCACCAATTCTCTGTTAGGAAGAAACAACTCAATTAATTTATAACACAGACTCATAGAATTGTAGGGTTGGAAGGGACCTCAGGAGGTCATCTTGTCCAACCCCCTGCTAAAAACAGGACCCTCCCACTAAGTCATCCCAGCCAGGGTTTTGTCTAACCGGGCATTTAGGTCTAAAGGTGAAGATTCCACCACCTCCCCAGGCAACCCCTTCCAACCTCTTCTGTGGCTACATTGTGCTAGTTCAAAATAAAGTTCGAACTAAGTGCTAAATTTGAACTAGGCAAAGCCTAGTGTAGACAGGAACTAAATTAGTCTGGATTAAGTCTTCTTAAAACCAGACTAATTTGCTAGTGTAGACATAGCCACAGAGTCCTGGCACTTAAAGACTAACAAGTTTATTTGTTGCATGAGCTTTTGCGTGAGAAAACTGCTCATGCAATAAATAAATTTGTTAGTCTTCAAGTGCCACATAACTTCTTGTTTGTTTTAACACAATTATAAATCCATGGCATGTAAGTATCAAAAGCAAAACTAACCATTTGAATGGTGAGCTTTTGCTTAAAGAGACATTTTACAGTAATATAGTCACCAGATCTATTTTACAAGGTGTTACTGTATTGGAGTGAGCATCATTACAACATCTGATCCGTGACATATAATTTCCTGAGATTTTATGAACTCAAGTGAAATCTGTGTTTACACATATTTAACAGGCTAGGCATGTTGATGAATATTTTTTTCTTTGACTATTCATTTAGATTTTATGAACAATTCAGATATCCTTGACTTTGAATGGCACTTTTTACATTTATGCTTTTTATGAGTGAGAAGTTTTTAGTAAAATTAATTCCCTATTGTTCTTGTAAATTTGGCAGCAATAACTGTGTAATTTTTGTCCATTAAGTATTTTTCTTTCTTTCTTTACCATAAGTCTTTCTGAGTAAAACTATGCATGTAGCTTTCGATACAAAATTTTATAAATAAAAAACAACAATAATAATAATAAGAAAAAAGGCTGAAAGCCAAATTCAGATCATTCTTGAAAGTAGAAAAGCTTCAAATACAGATGGAAACTGACTGGGATTTTAGCACACTGTCTTGCTTGTCCCAGTAAAGTGATGCTGCCCTAGATGCAGAAGGAAAATGACTGCCATTAGTCAGCTTCCTACTGCATCAGGTTCTCTACACACCCATCTGGCTGCACAGTTTCTTTTTGCAGCCATGTCGCTGTGTAATCCTAATCATTTTCCCTTTGCAACTGTGGGGTGCCTGCTTTGATGTGGCGCTGTAGGTGGCTGCCTATGTTTAAAGGAGGGCCTGCAAACAGAACCCCTTCTGTGGAGCAAAAGAAAACATGTGTGATGCCACATTTTTTTTTTTTGGATATATAGAGGAAGAACTGATGTCTGTGTCTCAGAATTTTGTTATATAGCTTAATGACATTAAATAGTGGTGTGGATTTGCTAGACATGGATCTCTCATCTCCACCCTGAAGTTAGGGATATCTATCCTAGAACTTTCTTCTGCTGTTGGTTTAATTCAGTGACTTTCAGAACTTTCCAAGGAAGATGGGTTAAAGAATTTGAGGTGACTGCTTCCAGAGCATCTTCTGTGGAATCTTTATTGTTAAATGCATTTATTTGTGATGCTGATGGATTAAATATATTGTGACATGTCTTGAGACAATGAAGTTTTTTGCATTAGGCTATTTCCATCTGTATGACTTGAATAGATGTTTTTAATAATATTAACATAAAATATGATGGCAACAACAAACTGTCAGTTTTATTCTCACTGCTCAGTTACGTGAGGAAGAGGCACATAAGTCATCTCTTTTTTCCTCAGTAAGCAGCAAGGATAAAACTAGTTTTCTACTGTCCACTATTTTGTGTCTTCTCTGTTTCTGTGCAATTTCAATGCATTTATTGCCATGAGAAGTTAGAAAATTATTGACAAAACTAATAAATCTAGACCAAAGTTTTCAAAATCCTGGTTAGGTGCAAATAAGTGTTTGAGCACCTATTTAGAGGCACATAGTGAGGCTGATCCCAGAGGAAATTTACAGTGTTGTATTTGTCTGAATCCAAATACATCTGAGCACCCTAAGAGTGTAGGACAGAGTCATGGTCTGGAAATCATGTTAGAAAAGAAGTTCCAGAATGGTTCAGGAGCACTCTTCAGCTGCTGTCAAAGCTCAGAAATTAGTTGTGTCAGAGGAAGCATAAGTAAGATATTCAAGCAGCACTCCCTCACTGGTTGTTCCTGAATCTCTGCACTTTGAACAAATGACAGCATGCAGGACTTGATTCTAAATATATATGAAAGCACTGGAGAGAATTTACTGTGGGTTATAGGATTAGTAGAACATAGGAAATAGTATAGTGCAGCAGATCAGTAGTCCATGCAGCAGGGGTGTCGCTGGTGCTGGGCACCCCAGGGCATGTGCCCCAAGTTCCAGCCGCAGTGCCCCAGATTTCCAGCTCAATCGGGCCGAGGATCCGGGGCCCGGCCGGCCGCCCGTGGCTGCGGCAGCCCGGTCTCCTGCCGGGGATCCAGGGCCCGGCCTTCTGCGGCTGCTTCTGGCCTGGCCCTGCTGTGGCCTAGCCACCTGTGGCAGCGCAGTCCCACCTGGCCCTATCCCTGGCCAGGGGGCAGGGTCTGCCGGCTGGGGGTGGAGCCTGGGCCGGTGCCTTGGGTCCCTCCCTGCCCCAGCGACGCTCCTGCCATGCAGTATGGTAGCCTGTCTCTGACAGTGGCAGATGTGTCAGAGGAAGGTGAAAGTGTGGTAGGCAATACTCTGACTATAAATGAAGGTTCTTCCTTAACTCCCTGAACTAGAGGTTGTTTTATGCCTAGAAGCATGATGGTTTAAGCTATTCCAGCCTTTCAGACCTGTTAAATATAACTATATATCTACCTACATATTTTGAATAAATGTCCATTTTTGAACTGTTCTAGACCTAACAGTATCTTTTTGGCAATAAGTTTCATTGATTAGTTTCCATAATGAATACAAAAATATTTTCTTTTCAACTGGTTACCTTTCACATTTATTGAACATGTCCTTGTTCTTTTTTTATGGGAAAGAGTAAACACATGAAGCGCTGTTATCCTCTCCACATTCTACCCTTACTTATTTTATACCTCAAATTAATGAATGAACATTTCTTCCATTCTGCTCTGGATACTCCCATTCTAAGTGCACAAACACAGGGACCCAGACCTTTTATAGAGCCCCCATCCTAGGTCTGGTTCAAGGGTTTATGGCACTGTAGGTAAACTATGATTTTTGTCCCTTCCATGTTATAAAACATATTAATATATATTTTTAAAAGAGAGAAAAAAATCACTTCCATCTAATTTGGTGACCGCCTAGTTTATCTATATGGTTGGGCCAGCTCTGCCCCCCCCCCAAGACCTCTGAAATTTTCTCTTCCAGTTTCCCTACAGCCCATACTGTGCAATGATAAAGGAATCACAGAATAATAGGGTTAGAAGGGACTACAAGGGTCATGAAGTCTAACCCCCTCCCAAGATGCAGGATGTATTGTGTCTAATCCAGTGATACTCAGACTGAAGCTTTTGAGCTGCAAGTGGCTCTTTAATGTGTTTCCTGCAGCTCTGCTAAATATTTCCTATTATATTGTTTCAGTGTGAATATATTGTACTATATTAAATGAAACAATAAATTCACACTATTATGGGTCTTTTGGGTAAGGTTGATCAGGAATTTGGTTCCTGAACCACTGAGTAGCACTGGGCTAAAACATCCAAGACAGATGGCTATCTAGCTTCTTTTTGAAAACTTATGAAGGAGCTTAAACAGCCTCCCATAACAGTCTGTTTAATTGTCCTATTGCTCTTACAGTTACAAAGATTTTCCTGAAATATAATCTAACTTCACTATGCTTGTTTGACCCTAATGCCTCTTGCTCTTCCCTCTGTGGCAAGGAAAAACAACTTCTTTCCATCTTTTTTATGACAGCCTTTCAAGTGTCTGAAGACCAATCCCATATTTCCCGTTGAATCTCATCTTATCCCAACTAAGCACACCCAGTTCCTTCAACCTTTGGTCACATGGCTTGCAACTCCACCCTTTTGATCATCTTTGTCACTTACCTCTTTCCCGTTTCACCACCTTTTCTATACATTGTGACCAAACTGGACATAGCATTCCTGCTGAGGCCTAACCAGAGACCAGTCGAGGGGTACTGTCACCTTCCACAGGGGAGTGGTAGAAACGATTACTATGAATGTAGCTAGGCTGAAAAATCTCTGTCAGGGGTTGGCAACCCAAAAGATAAGAAGAGGCATTTTAAAAAATTGCTTCAATAATCAACTGTTTTGAGAGCTGTGATAGGTGTAGCCTCCTGGTGGTGGGTGGGGGAACTGGGCCAGGGTACCTGCTGTGGGTCCCCTGTGGCAGGGAGGAAGCCAGATCCTGGTGTGGGCCACCCACAGGGTCCCCAATGGCTGGAGGGGGAGACAGTAGGCAGAGCTAGGAGCAGAGATGGCTTTTGGGTAGGTGAAGCAAGCATACGCCCAGGGCCCTGAGCAGTAAGGGCCCCCTCACCTTATTAATGCATCTGCCTTGGTTTGCAGCATCAGGAGGAACTGGCCCTGGGACCAGGGGCAGGGAGCAGGGAGCTGGGAGCTGGGGGTGAGCAGAGACTGAGGCCTATGGAGTGGGTCAGGGGCTGGTGGTAGGGAGCTAAGGCTGGGGGGGGTGTTGCTGTGGGGGACCTATAGGGTCTTCACGTAGGGCCCCCAATTGCCTAAGGCTGCCTTTGGCTAGGAGCCACAAGGAGGCAATCAAACAGCCACATGCGGCTCTGGAGCCACAGGGTGCAGATCCCTGCTCTAAGTAGTCACCAAATATGACTCTCAAGCACAGCCAGATTCTGGGCTTTGGTGGCTGCAGTGCACAGTGGGTGTAGGGTGAGGCTATTTGGGGCTCTGTCCTGTACGGGGCTGTTGCAGGGAGGATGTCACAGGAGGAAACTGGGGCAACTGCCTTGATCCCCACACTTCAGTTTGCCTTGTAGTGGGAGGCCTGGGATCTGGACCCCTACCCCCCACCTTGGTCAGTCCCTCTAGTGCTTGAGGCAGGGGTGGTGGTAGGGGCAGAGGCTGGGCTCCATGCTCCTGCCCCTGGGCTGACTGGTCCAACCCTAGGAGTGGGTTGGCACCTGCTTACTCTGCTCCACTCCAAGGGTGGGGCTAGAGACCATTTGGCCTGTTCTGTGGCTCTGGCATTGCCTTCCATGGCCCATCTGCCCTCAGCCCCAGAGGAGCTCCTGTGGTGGTGGTGGGGCTGTGACCCCAGGCAAGGCGTGTGGCTCCCAGTGATGGGGCAGCCTGTGGTCCTGAGGCCCCTTAATCCAGCCAGTTTCCAAAGGGTCAGCCATGTTAGTTTAGTACAGCAAAAAAGACCAAGGACTCACATGGCACTTAAAGACTAACA
This sequence comes from Podocnemis expansa, assembly GCA_007922195.1. NCBI lineage: Eukaryota > Metazoa > Chordata > Testudines > Podocnemididae > Podocnemis > Podocnemis expansa. The sequence goes on along the minus strand of ML681993.1, from coordinate 8,187,480 downwards.
GATTTATTTTTCACATGAGCTTTTGTGGGAGAAAATCCTACTTCCTCAGATGCTTTGAAGAGGAGGAACTTACCGAATTGGATGAGAATAAATACAGGGAAGCCTGATCCCATGTCTTACACTCCCCTGCATTTATTCTCATCCACTCCCCCTCTTTAAAGCATCTGATGAAGTGCAGTTTCGTCCCACAAAAGCTCACACAAAAACCAAATCTGTTAAATCTTCTAAGTGCCACAAGACTCCTTGTCCCACCCTCCCAATCCAGGTCTAAGTGCCACAAGACTCCTCGTCCCACCCTCCCAATCCAGGTCTAAGTGCCACAAGACTCCT
>ML681993.1:8133666-8187140 GCA_007922195.1 Podocnemis expansa | reverse complement strand
TCCTCGTCCCACCCTCCCAATCCAGGTCTAAGTGCCACAAGACTCCTTGTCCCACCCTCCCAATCCAGGCCTGCCTGGGATTTGGGGGGCAGCGGTTGCAACGGAGCAGCATGGGCCCCGCCCAGCGCTATAGACAGCCCTGGTCCTTTATAGGCACCGATTACTCCTCCTCCCCTCCCCAAGTAAAAAAAAAAGCAAGGAGTCTCGTGGCCCTTCAAAACTAACAGACATTTATCGCATGAGCTTTTGTGGGAGACTATCCACTTCGTCATGCAATTGGGGGCGCTCACTAAATTTTTTATTAAGCAAATGTTTGAAACAGGTACAAGCGATCACAGTGAGGTATAAAACAAGAGTGGTCAGTTATCCAGGTTTATAGTACAGATCATTTACTAGAGAAGAGGTATTTGAGTGAACAGAAATCACAACAAGAACATGATCTACAATACCCTGGAAGAACAAAATAGACTGTACACTTATATAACACAAACGAGAACTGGGGGGCTGTTGTGAAATCCGGGGAAGCTGTAGTGAAATCCCTGCCCTCCCGATTTTGCACGCTCGCTATTGGGCCAGCGCGAGCCGTGGGACGAGCACGCACGTGGCTCACACGGCCAGTGCCGAGGCGCCGCGGCTCCTCCGGGGCGTGCACGGCCAGTGGGGCGGGCTGCTGCCCTCTGCCCGCACTGCCCCTACTGCCTCGCGCCGCTGGCGGCTCCCTGGCCACGTGACGTGCCAGGCCGGCGCCTCACCCCAGAGCGTCAGGAGACCGCGCGCCTGAGGCCTACGCGCAACCTCGGCTCATCCCGGCGCGCGGCCAGCCACGCTCGCGAGCCACCCTTGACAGCGTGACCGCGGTCAGCTCGGCCAGCGGGCGAGGGGCGCAGCCGCAGAAGCTCGTGGCCCGCGTGCGCTGCCCCGCCCCGCCAGCATCAAGACCAATCAGGGGAGCCGCCGCGCGCCCGGCTTCCCTGGCAGTTGATGCACGCGCGGCCCCCCAACTGTCCGGGCAGCGGGTGTGGAGAAGGCGGCGCTCCTGATTGGCTGAGCGCGCAGCGCTGACCCCGCCCCCCTCGGCGGGTGAAAGGGCAAACCCGGCGCTCTCGGCCGTGGCGGTGATGATGATGATGATGGCGGCGTCCTGGGGCCGAGCGGTGGCGGGCGGCTGGCGGCGCGGGTCGGGGCAGCGGCACCTGCTGGCGTTGCAGGTGAGGGGGAGCCGGGTCAGCGCCCTTCCCGCGGGCCCCGGAGGGTGGCTGGGTCGCGAGCCGCGCGCGCGCCGGTTTCGCGCCCCGTCGGGTCCCCGGAGGAAGCGGCCAGTTGGGCTGAGGCCGGCGGTGTCCGTGTCTCCTCTCCCCCACCAGGGGGCTGGGCCGGCGGCTCGTCTGTCCGCCCGGGTGCCTGGTGGGTTTCCGTGGCTCAGGCTGCTGTAAGGGCTCCCGCCGAGCTGCCTCGCGTGAGAGTAGGGCTGCCAGGTACCAAAACCTGGAGGGGAGGACTGGGAAGTACAAGAACAAGGACACATGGAGAAAATGTAGTATTAATGTAATAATCTTATGTTTTTTGGGGGGCCCTGGAATGCTTTCCCCTAAAAATAAGGTATTCTGTGGCATTCCAACATATTTTAACCCCTACAAGTAAAAAGCCAGACAAAAATCACATATTTTAAAATGCCTGCCAGATGGAGGATGCGAAGGTAGAAAGGAGGACATGTCCTTCTTTTGCCTGACATCTGGTAACCCTAGGTGGGAGTAACGTTAGGGCTGCTCCTTCGGGAGCCTGCCTGCGGCTTCCTGGCAGCGTGGAGCTAGGGGATCTTTTGCATTGGCACAGGCACCAGTGTGTGTGCTAAATGGTTAGTGAGTCATTCACTCTCGTGACAGGAGAAATGTAGTCTCCGGGCTTACCATCCTTGCTCGAGAGAGCATTCTGCGAGGTGCTGTCTGAACGTGCATGTTTGTAAGAAAACACCTTCTCTGCCCTGCCAGGTGGAAAGTGAAGTGTGATCAGTTGTAAATTGTGGCTGCAGGAAGGTAGTGCTCCATAATCTCAGTAAAACTGTAAGGCTAGCTATTTGGCTGGTATAGATCCGCATGTTATAGTCAGCTTGTTTTTCAGATAACCGCTGTTGAGCTCTGAGCTGCTTTATTTAAAGCAAGGGTCTCAAACGCAGGGCCTGTGGGCTGCATGTGGCCCCTAAAGCTATTTTCTGTGGCCTAAAATGACACTACTGTTACTGATATTTGCAATATTGTTGTATGAAAAGGTTTCAGTGGTTTGGTGCTTGGGCTAACGTACTAGTTCTCATGTGGCCCTTGTGGTGATTTGCGTCTGAGACCCCTGTTCTAAAGTGAACTGAGTTCAGGTCTAACCTATGGGCTTATATTGGTAGAAGTCTGTTATTTGTGTTTGAAATGAACAAGGTGTCTTGTGGCACTTCTGAAGACTAACAGATTGATTTATCACATGAGCTTTCATGAGAGAAAATCCTGCTTCATCAGATGCCATCTGCTGAAGCGGAATTTTCTCCCATGAAAGCTCATTTGACTAAATAAATGTTAAGTGTTTTAAGACTATTTGTTTGGTGTGTGTTTTGCTGAATTAGACTGCTGCAGCTACCCCTTTGGAACTTACACATTTAAAAAAAATTACACGTCAGGGCGATGTGGTTACAGCAATCTAACTTGCCCTGTAGATAGGGCTAGGATGTCAGGTGGATGAGGAAGTGTCTCGTGGATAGAGCTACTGCTGCTTGGAGACAGATAAACTGTACTGGCTGATGGAAGGAACTTAACTGTGGTGCAGCTGCATTGGTGCCAATGCAGTGTTTAAGTATAGACCTGTCTTTTGAGTTGTTCTGTGCTCTGGGTTTGGCTATAACAGCCATTTGATGGGATACTTCTTTTCCTGATACCCTGAGGCCTACTTTCCCCAACTTCTGTTTCTGACATGTGAGCCAATGAAAATTAAGTGACATGGCACACTTTTTTTTAATGTGATGAAATGTATAAGTGCAATTTCAAGTGTTGTTTTATCACTTTGAACTCTCCATTACTGAAGAGATTTAACTTTAAAAAGAACTTGTAGCAATTAGTTCTCTCTCTTTCTTGAATATCTTTCTCATAATCATTTTCTCCACTTGTCACTTATGTTGACAAGTATAGCCAGTCTCATTTGTTGTGAATCTTCAGAAGTTGTTTTGTGAGCAATTCTTTCATGGGGTTTTGGGTAGTAATTTATTTTGTAAGATTATTTTCATGTAACAGAAAGGTATTAAAGCAGAGCATTGGTTGAAAATGATCAGCTGATGTAAACAAGTCATGCTATAAATACTGGAGATAACCCTTTAACCTTCTGTAAAGTTGACAGTAAAACTATTCATAAGGCAGTGGCCCTCAGTCAGGGGCATGCATGAGACTGGAGGTACTCAATTCTAGATCAGTGATTCTTAACTCAGGGGTTGCAAGTGCAGGGTTTGTGTTAAGCGATGACAAGCAGGTCAGTTGCTCAGTGCCTCAGGAGCACTCATGAAGCTAAGTTACATGCCTCTGTCCTGGGTGGCTGGACTTTGGCTTCACATAAGGCTCACAGTGTCTTTGCACAGAATTTTGCATAGTTGTTACTCATGTGCATCAAAAGATATTATCCATTAGTTTTTCTGGAGTTCATAGAGATGTTATAAATAACAAAAATTTTCTTTTTGCAAATTTGCTTATGTACAATCTTTTTTTGTTCATTTCTACTGGTAGCCCAGAAATGTCATCTACATGAGTGGGGGAACCAAAAAAAGAGTCATAGATACTGCAAAAGTCCTAACAGTGAGTTTCTTAGCATAGTGGTTTTCAACTTTTCCACACTACTTTATCCCTTTCAGGAAGTCTCATCGGTCTTGCATTGCCCAGACTTCATCAACTTGCTTACGAAAAACAAAAGTCAGACAAATACAAGTGGAACAGCACACTATTACTGGGGGAAAAAACACTTATTTTTGCATTTTTACCATACAATTATGAACCACACTGATTGGAATAGTAAGGAGTCCTGTGGCATTTTGTGACTAATAAATTTATTTATTGCACAAGCTTGTGTGGGAGAAAAATCCCACTTTGAGGTGGGATGCTTTGAAGAAGCATCAGGTTTTCTCCCATGAAAACTTGTGCAGTACATAAATTTGTTAGTCTTTAAGAGTCACAGGACTCCTCGCTTCATGTATTTGCTGTTTCTGAACAGAGGCCTTCCTAGGAAGGCCTTGATCCTTTAGAGAGAGAGGTGATGCTTGGAGAGAAACTTGCAGAGCAAACCTTCTTCATTATTGAAGATTAGGGTTGGAAGGGACCTTAGGGAGGTTATCTAGTCCAGCGCCCTGCTCAAAGCAGGACCAACCCCAGCTAAACAATCTGTCATGGCTTTGTCAAGCTGCACTTTGTAGAGCCCTTAGGGTTTATGAGCTCTGCAGAATAGGGCACTTTTAAAATCTAAGTCAGTGAGGCTCCAACCCTTCTGCTTGCTTTAAGAATTCTGCAGAAGGGGTCAAATGTGGCTGCTTGTGACTTTAGAAGGGAAACTTGCCTGGGGGGGGAGTGGATGCCTGGAGTCTCCTAGGGAGAAGGAGGGACAGAAGCCAGGATTTACCTGATCAGAAGATAACTCTAAGCTCTGTAGAGCAGGAACCTTTCCCAGTGGTGTATACTTTAAGAACCGTGGTAGCAATGGTTCCATACTGTGAACCTTAGGAGGCCTGCAAGAGGGGAGACTATTGTCAGTTAAAAGGTCTGCCCGAGGCAGCTAGCTAAGCGTGGGTGTGGTTTGAATGACCCTGGTTTCAAATATAAAATGCCAAGGAGAGGAAAAGGGATAAATAATTAACTTATTGCACCAATGCACAGATTCTTTGCAAGTTCTCTTCCTGCTCTATGATTGCACTAAAGTCAATGGGGGCCAGGATTTCACCTTCCTGCTTAGGCCCTATGTGTCTCGAAGTAATGAGATTCTACTCAGCTCCCTGGCTTCCATGTGCTTCGTTACTTCTGCACCCTTTAGTGACTACCAGGATGTTTATAGTTAGCTGACGGTAGTGTGTGTAGTCTGAAAGTGTAACTACCCTACAATAAGTTTAAAATAGAACTACTTCATTATTTTCCGGTATACTTACCATGCATAAACTTTTCATTTGACTTTGGAGTAACTTACACTGCCGCATATTTAGCTGGCAACACTTCAAAAATGGTATCCGATCTTAAGAACATATACTGATAATGAAATTGAGTATTTCTGAGCCTGTTGTGAGGAATGGCAGTCCCTCTGTTGGGCCCTAGCAAGGGAAAACCCAACAGAAGGGAGAATGTTTTTGTGTACTTAAAGCTGTTTTTACAATTAAGTTTTTGGAGAACAGTCTAAATAAACAATACTTTATTATAAAAAGAGAATTAAGTATTGACCATTTGGACAATGTGCACTCCAGTTGACATTAACAGTAAGTGTAGACATGGAGAAATAGTCTTGACTTGCTGCCTAAGCTGAGCAGAACCCTCAGTATCTTCCTTTTGAGACTTTTGTTGTTGTACGAGGGTCTATACCAGGGGTTTCAAACTCATTGCTATGGTTGGCCAGTTTTGACTGAAATGTACTTTGTGGGCTGTATGTATTACATACTATAATTCAAAATACTGAGGCATCATGGAGTGCTGTGTATGTAAAACTGCAGTCCGTGACAACTCTCCTTCTCTGTTTGGGAGAGAGCATGGTCTTGCAGAGTGCAGTCTCGCATAGCCGGGACTCCATGATGATGTTGCAAGACCAAACACGCTCATGTCATTGTGGGGACTGGGTATTTGAGGAAACACAGACACACGTACACAGTCACAGGCCAGATGGAAGAGGTTCTCGGGCCACGTTCGGTCCATTGGCTGTATGTTTTGACACCTGTGGTCTATACCTGTATCAGAACTCTTTTATTCAGTATTTACTACTAAAATTCTGGATATTCTTGTTACTCTGCGGATTCACTTGTAACATGTGATAATAGTTCCATAGGATTATTGCAGATTGCATGGAAAGTGTTTGCGTAGGAATGGCCCCATGAATTCAGACCATCGATCATACCAGGTGATGGGTATTACTGACTTATACAATAAGTAAGAAATGGAATATATAACACAAACACTTTTGTTTTTACTCTTGCTGTACATACAGCAATGGTCTTAACTGAATTGTCAACACTAGTGCTCAATATCTTTCCTGATATGAAACAAATAAGGAGTCTGGTGACACTTTTAAAGACTCACAAACTTATCACATGAGCTTTCGTGGGAGACAATAGCACTTCATCAGATGCCTGAAGATGGGAACTCACTGTGAGTTCCTGATCTTCAAGAGTCTGAAGTGGGATTTTTTTCCCATGGATGCTCATGTGTTAAATAAGTTTGTGAGTCTTTAAAAGAGCCACCAGACTCCTTGCCAGCTTCCAAAGGGGCAGCCGTGTAAGGCTAGTAAAGTGCAGAAAGCAAGGAGTCTTGTGGCAGTTAAACTAACAGATTTATTGCATAAGCTTTCGTGGGAGAAAATCCCACTTTGTGAGACATCTGACAAAGTGGGATTTTCTCCCACGAAAGCTCATGCGATACTTGAATCTGTTAGTCTTTAAGTGCCATAAGACTCCTGGTATGTTTTAGTTTTTCTGAAGTCTGTCACAGTTTACTCCACTCTTGGTTGTTCTAAATTTTCTTACCACAAAATTTTGCCACTGAACTAGTCACAGCTCTATTCAAATTATTGTTTCAGGCTTATTAAACACGACTAGTAGTGAACCTAGTGATGCACTGCATTTTTGTCTGTAGGTACACTTGTAAAGAAGAACTCCTATCACTAAATTCTGCTGAGCCATATCACTTGGCAGAAAAATCTCATTCACAAGAGTTGTTGAAACAATGCAAATAGTAGCATTTGCAGACTTTGGTGTTTGTTCTACTAGGCAATCAGCTGTAAGTTGGCAGTTTCAGTAGGTGCCTCTCGGTGTTCCAAGAAAAAGTGAGTGATACATTAACAGTCTCCATCTGAACTTTTGCTTCCTTTTACTAGAAGTCATTTTTATGGGTGGGCATCTTTCACTGCTCGTCCAAAATAACTGCATGGAGGCTTGAAATGACACTCCAAGTAGTTCTACTTACTGATCAGACAGGCCAGCCTTTCCATTTCACCAGCTTTAAAGAATACACTTGATAATCTCTGAAAGTTGCTTGATGAGGGAAACTAATAACCTGGAATTTGTTGTTTTTAGTCTACTGGAAATGGAGAAACTTGGCTATTAAGCTGTGAACAGCTAGCAGCCCTTGCATAAATTAATTCCAAAACCATTGAGAATGGCCAGATGGGTTGGTGGAAATTTAAGATGGTAGTTAGATTGGGATATAGGAGGGGGGTTAGTTCTAGACATTTGTTTGCCAGTTAACCAGAGGTAAACTTAATTGCAGCCTGGTCTTTTAATGGTTTCTTAGCCACAGAAAATCAGTCTTACTTGCTTTATAGTTTCTGCCTCGATCCCAGAGGATGTAGCATTGCAGGGCTGAGATGTGCAAGCTTCTCTGTCAGAGACAACTAGAGGGTTTAGTCATCAATATATCTCTTGTGAGATAATCAATTCCTTCTCTTTAGCTTAACCCCCCCCCCCCCGCACAACCCCTCTCCCCCAAACTTAAAATCATGGGAGTGGGGGACTAGCTATCTTATTAAAAAAGGGAATGTGGCAGTACAAGGCCATTCAAGGCTTATAGTTTATGGTACTTAATTCATCTTCCAACTTTTAGCTTTAGTTGCTGAGTGCCATGATGATTCAGTGTTCTTGGTTGGCAATGGAGTAAGTTTAGATTGACTTTTTGATTGCTAAATACAACACAAAGGAAGAATTTTGTTCCTGACCAGTATGCAACAAATGACTTCTTTTTCCTGAAACATTTTGAATTTTCTTATAGTTAGGAAGTTTGTTTCTTTTTATATCTTTTTTGTAGTGTGCAACATGCCATTCAAGATGGTGCCTTATAACATCACATACATTGTATTCAGCTGCATATGATCCCAAAGAAAAGGTAAGTAATAAAATCTCTCAGCTATACTTTACCATGAACACAGATTGGTAAGTTAAAAGTTTATCTTCTCTCTGGTGCTTGTGTTAACACAGCAGTTCTAGTGACACTACGTGGTCCCTAGCAAAACCACAATCATGGATCCACTAGTACCTGTTACTTTGATGTTCCTGGTTCTGAATTCATGTTTATGTTGAACTGAATCACTTTAGATGCTTTAAAAAAAAAAAAAAGTGCATCTTTAAAGAGAACTACTTTTGGGGCAAATAAACTTTTTTTGGGAGTGAACATAACATTTCCCAAACAATAAAGTAGTTATATACATTGCATTTAGCTTCAAAGACATGGGGCCCCAATTCCTTGAGGAACTTTAAAGCTCGATTGGACAAAAACATTGCAAATTACTATTGACAGCATCTCTGCATTAGCAGCCGGACAGTTATTAAATGATCTAACACATCTCTTCAAAACCTAATGACCGTTTCATATGCTGGGGTGGGAACTTGGGTGAAGATGAGACTTTAGTGGTGAAGAGAAAATCCTCAAGTTTGAGGAGTTTGCCAGCCCTTTTCTCTCTGTCAGGCCCATGAATTGGCTCATTATGTAGTCATCTAGCTCTGCAGCTACTAGCCAAGCAAAACATTTTCTAGTCAGAGGCTCACTTGGCCTCTCTCTAAATATGCTTGGAATGATTCCAAATGCTGTGGCTGGATGTGCTCTGATATTGAGGGGTAAGTGTGGCATGGGGGTGGGGGGTGAGTGGGGAATAGAAGCCACAGGTCTATATGTTAGCATAGAAGCAACTGACTAGGGATGACCCTATGTTAGAAAAGGAAAGGGGGGTTGGTTGGAGGTGAACAGGAATTGTACTACTTCTTGAAAGTAATTTGCTGGATTTTGACAGAATTTGCACCTGAAACATTTTCCTACAAGTCTTGATTGTTACTTAACAGAGGTTGCTCCTCTCTCCATTAACACCTAAATGTGGGGGTTCCCTCACAGTGTTAATTGGCAAGCTGGTGAGTACATAGATGTATAGTGGCAGTCAATGGTGCTCAAGTTCAGTTATGTGAATGCTTTTTTAAAAAATAGGATCTGATTGAGTTTCAAGACTTGCTTCTCCGTAGTGAAAATGACATACTCGGAAAAGATTTGGCACATCGCTCAAAAGCAGTGTGTGGTGTTTCCTTGCTTGATGCAAAGTTTTTTCCTCTTCACTAGCAGGAACAAGGGTTCAGTGTCTCCTCCTGTTAGTGTGTTTGCTGCAGAATTGACTTATTTTATTGTAGATGTATCTTAATGTGGTGTTGAGATACTGGACCTATCTTGCAGAATGAAGGATTTTGTTATTTAACCAGTAATTAGCTGAAATACTTGTGAATGGGAATTAAAACAAACTTTCAAAGTGACATTTACAAAGATACAGGACCTCCTTATGTTCAAGCTTCAGGACAAAAGACTGGCAATTTTGAAACTGTGCCTAAAATTTTGACTTTGAACTGGTCACTTGGGTGTCTTCTGATGTTTCCACTGGGCTTTTGATCAGTTCCTAGGAACAAAAGAGACAGTCTCCCTTCCACCGCCCCCCCCATGCTAGATACTTGCTCCTGTCACTGACAACAGGATTTAAAGCTATTCAGCAGCCTTGAAAATGAGGCTAGTGTTAAGAATGCAGAATCTCCATCACTGGAGGTTTTTAAGAGCAAGTTAGACAAACACTTGTTAGGGATATATTAAGAGGGTACTTGGTCATCCCGTGAGAGCAGGGACTGGACTTGATGACCTCTTGTGGTCCCTTCCAGTATCTATGATTGTATGTTCATTGGCAGGACTGCGTTCTGAGTCATCCAGTCCACATGGAATGGGAGGGGTGTGTGTGTGTGTGTGCGCACGCGCCTGCACAGCTACAGGCATGCAGATGTGCATGTCATTATAATCCTACCCCATCGGTAGTTATAGGTGACTAGTGCAAGTTTGCCAGCTCTTAAGTGCTCATCTTTTGAGTCCAGTAAATAATGCAGAATCAAAGCTAAGTATGGTTGCATCATTACACTTCAGATTTGGTATTAAGAACCAGATTCCTTAGGATTCTAAATTTGAGATGTCAGCTCTGGTTCAGAGGTATTCCTGTACTCTGCAGTTTGTGACTGCATATCTTCATATTCTTATGCTGTCAGTCAAGGTTCCTATGCTCCAATGCCCTGTAACAAGTCAAGAAAATCAGATACTACCCTTTGACCTAGAAAAAATGCTCCCAGTCTTTACTTGGCCTGGCGTAAGTCAATGAATGACAGCCTTTATTCCTGTTCTGAACTGAAATTTCCATGTTGGATACTTCAGTCTCTTCTCCTGATTTCCCCCCCCCCCCCTCCCTTTGTAGTACTCTCAAGGATCATGGGTAGGGGTTTGCAACCTGATGTGGCTCTTTGGCTCCCTGCTTGTGGCTCTGCCCTCCATGCAACTGGGTGACCCTCCAGGCAGCCCACACCAGACTCTTCTCTCCCCTGCAAACAAGGGGTGTGTGTGTGTGTGTGTGTGTGTGTGTGTCCTGCTTCTGGTTCTGGGCTCCTCCTTCCACCAGGGGACCTTTTGGCAGGCACTTTGGCCCAGCTCCCTGTTTCCCCTAGCAGGGGGCTACACCCATTGTGGCTCTCAAAACACTTGGTTATTGAAGGAATTTTTAGAAATGGCTCTTCTCTTTTGGGTTCTCAACCTCAGATCATGGGAATATTTGATTTATATCATGGGTTCTGTTTCTTTGTGTAATTTTGTCATATTTAAATGGAAATGTGCAGTTTGCTCTGTCAGGATTGGTCTTGATTTATTGTATCTGAACAACTTCTGGCTTACACAGATATGGTAAGAGATCTCTTTCCCCCCCCCCCCATTGAGGGGAGAGGCAATGGAAAATGTTTCTCTTTCTCTAGTGGATCTCTCCTAAGGTAAAAGTGTTTATCCTGTTTCAAAATCTAGTGGTTTTTGTTCCAGGCTACTCCTTCCCCCTCATGCCTCAGATGTTTGTTTGGGGTTTTTCTCTCCCCACGCCCCTTCTACTTCAGAAGTATGGCCTAGGATGTTAACAGGGCATAACTGTTAATTTAAGAGTGTGGGTAGTGTGACTGTTTTTGTTTTTGGCCAATACAGTAGTGCTGATAAAAGCCCCACGTTAGATGTAATACGCTCATGTAAAGGTGCTATATACTAGTATAGTTTATTTTGGTTCCTGAAATGGGCTAAATTTTTAGACTGCATAAACCTTCTAAGGCAGTGGTTGTCAAACTTAGGGTTGGGACCCAGTACTGGGTCGCAGGGCCCCCCTGCTGCCACCACCAAAAGACTGGAGTGTGTTGCTCAGAGATGTAATTGCTGGGTTGTGGGCATAAATGACTTTTTTTCAAATGGGTCCTGAGGAGAAAAGTTTGAAAACCACTGTTCTAAGGAATATATTAAACAGAATTTTTTATTGCTAGTTATACCAATATAATTATAGGGTACATTTAAACTAGTATAGGTTTAACTTGCTCTGTGGCTACTCCTTTGTTCTGGAATAAGGGATGTCTTTTGCTTTTTTGGTTTTAGTGTTGGCTTAAACACTGTACAAAGCAACGTAAGAGACTGGGGGGGGGGGGGAGCTCTTCTATATTGGAGCAAGTGTCTCCACACTGAGTGTGGTCTAAATTCATAGCTTGACTTGTAATGCTAGACCAGGGATCAGCAACCTTTGCCGATCCCTGGGCCAGCCCCTCTTCCTCAACTGTCAGCCAGTGGCTCCCTCCACAGAAATAAAAGCAGCGGCTGCCTGAAAATTTGGGGCAGCCATCGCTGGAGGTTTGTGGGTAGGGAGGCGGGCACTTCCCTGGCATGCTGCTGAAAGGAGCCACTCGTGGAAGGAAGCTGCCAGCCGTGGCTCCTGTTGGCAGCATGCCTGGTTACAGGGGTCCCCAGGGATGCCATGGAAAGAAATTGCCTGCAGCAGCTCCTCTTGTGGTGGGGGTGGTGGTCCCCAGGCATGCTGAGGAAAGAGGCTACCAAGAATGGTTCCTTGGTGCCTGTACACCATGGAGAGAAGCTGTTCCAGGCATCTTCTTTCTGCACTTTGCCTGGAACATGAGTGTGATGGGGACATTCTGTGCCCCAGCTGTCCCTGAAAGAAGCTGCCCAGAGTGACTTTTAGTGGCAGGAGCCTCAGTTTGACACTGCAGAGAGTACCATGTACTGCTCCAAATGGGCTCTTGTGCCTCTGTCAGCACACATGCCAGGGGTTGTCTACCCCTGTGCTAGGCCTTGTTTGTGTAGACAAGCACTTATTCTAGTTTAACAGTCTGCACTGGGGAGGGTTCTGACTCTTAATTATGCCAGCATAATTAAAATGACAACTTCTGAAGGTGAAAAAAGCCAGAGTTCAACCCTGATAGAGCAAGAAATCACAATTCAGAGTCGATAAAATTACATGGAGGGAAGCTAATATGATCTGAATTGGTTTGTCGTCTTTTCAGTCAGAAAAATAAAGATTCAACTGCTACAAATGGAGACTTTTTTTTATCATCTTTATAGAAGACACATTAGGGTGGCTTTCTGGGTTTGGGTTTTATGCTGGAGTGTTTGATATTTTTAAGTATACTTTGTTTTCTAAAAGAAAAATGTTGATTTTTGACTATCTTCTCCCTTCAGATGTTTGAGAAACTCCTTATTGCCAACAGAGGAGAGATCGCATGCAGGGTAAACTATATAACTTTTTAAAAACAATTTTTCCTCCATTTTATTCTTGAACTTTTTTTGTTATTTTGCTGTTTTAAAATTCTGACAAATCTCTCTTTAAATAGGTGATTAAAACATGCAAGAAGATGGGCATTAAAACTGTTGCTATACATAGTGATGTTGATTCCAATGCTGTAAGTATTGTCTGTTCCTTTTGTTCCATTTTTTAAAAAAGCTTATTACTGAACAGGAAAGGTATTTGAGCACTCTACTACTTGGCACTATGACACTTAAAAAATCTCTGCAATCCACAAACCTGAGTTAGCTGCTTAGGCTCCCTATACAGTGCCTGTGGAGTGTGGAGTGTAGACCTGGTCTAATAAAGCAAATGTAAAATGCCCTACAATATTGTAGATAATGTTAATACAGAGGTAGTGGAAGCAAGTAACCTTTTATTGTTTTGAGTCTGACCATCAGCAAGAATTGCCTGGAAAAAACCTGAAAATAGTAGGGAACTAGTAACTATTCATCAAATGCGGTTTTATATTACTAAAAATGGGGACGAGAGAGTGCAGTGATGTAAGAATGATGGAAGTGAAAATTGAGTTTCCAGCAGGTAGGTAAGCTAATAGGAAAGTTCTTGGTTTTTTGTGGTGTGAAATTTATGGTTGGATGGGAATTTGGTGTTTCTAAAACAAATGTTGTCAGGGACTGTAGAAAATGGTCCCAGGGGACTGAATGTCTGAGGGTTGATAATGACATAAATCTATTTTGGGTACTTAAAAATTCCATTGCCATAGTGTTTGAGCACCTTATGGCCTCTAATATAGTTATCCTCTCAAAGCGGTTGGGACGTAGGGTATATTTTGCCTGTTTATGTAGAAGGAGAAATGAGACACAGAGTTCAAAGGTTTATGTATACAGTACCACAGGCAGATTACAGCAGCATAAATTGTATAGCTCCGACTGCCCTGTGTAAAGCCTACTGATATGAACTTGTGTACCTATCTCATCTTAATGTAGTCTTGTCAAATGGGGACTACATCAGTGTGAACAATGTGTACTTCTGAGTTCAGCAGCAGAATCTACATGAAGCATTTAGAGTGCAGTGTTTCAGGAAACCTTGCAGTTAGTACCTCTAGTCAAGACTGCGACACTGTGCAGACAAGCCCCTTAATGATATGCCTGAGGTCCCACAGGAAGACTGTAAGAATGCATGGAATTGACCTGTGTCTGAAAACCCAGGCTACTGCTCAAACCCTTGAACTGTCATACAAGATCACTTTTTTCATTTATTCTTCTCTCCACAACCTCCCTCTGAGACTAAAGTACCATCACGACCTCTGGTTGAAATCCAGGCCAGTAGTAACTGAAAGATGCTGCTGTTGAGTGGATTGTGAAAGGGAGCCTGGTCTATTATTCAGTATGTAGGGCAGGTGTCAGTGTCACAGTTATCAGTAAATAGTGCTTTTGGAAATTTGTTTGAAAACTGAGGATTAAGTGGGTGTGGTGAATATCTGTTTTGCTAGTGGTGTGCCTACACTGTGTGGCAGTGAGCAAGCATCCCAGTCTAGGTATGCTGGCCTGTGCCAACTTGGCTTGAGTTAGTGCTAGGGAAAAATAGCAGTGTGGATTTGAGCTGCAGTTGGAGCCCTCGGGCCTGACTGGCTCCTTTGGCCCAAGAGTGGGTGACCTGTGCTGCAATGTTCATGCTATTTTTAGAATGTTAGCTTGAATGCCAGCTCAAGTCTGCTTGCTGGTCTGGGAGGCCCACTCCCGGCTTCAGTAAGGTATGTCCTAGCACTGATTTCTCCACATAGCATATAGAATGTTAAGAAATAACTAAAACCTCATTTCTCCTTAAGGTAGGCAAAATATAAAGGAGTATGGGGAAAATGAATTTGTTAGCCTGAGGGTAAATTGGAGATAGCAAGGACATAATCCAGGGTCGTGTCTTAGCTATATTTTGATTATAACTGATTTTTGTGATGATAAAACTGCATGTATTGATTACATGGGAAGGACATCAGTAGTATGAAAATTAATGTTAACTGGTACAAGTTATAAAAGGAGTAGTTTTTGCTAAGCTGTGGAGATCTTCAGTTAATACATGAAGTATCATTAAGTTACAGGGTTATATAGGTGTGCTTCATTCTGTTGTCAGTAGACTGATCACTTGGATATCTGTGTTGAAAGACAGAATGGTGTGTAACAATATAAATGGTAACTGTTTGCTTACCTAATCATTTTTCTTTTGAATAAAAGTTGGGTGTCTGAATATAATTGAGGTTTCACAATTAAACTGTATTGTCTGTAATTGACCTAGAGACTCAAACTGATTTGGTTTATCATGCTTTAGCTTTAATAACTTAATCATTGAGAGCACTTTTTTTTTTTTTTAGAAGTTTAGTTTTATATCCAAAGTTCTGAGCCATGCAAATAGGGGAGAGTGAGGGTGGAAGGAAGATGAATGAGCAGGTCAAAGAATTTGCTCATGTGTTCAAATCATGTCGCTATGATTAACATAGGGTGTGTGGAATGAAATCAGGTAATATAAACAGGGGTGTCACTGCCCCGGGGAATGACCCAAGGCATGGGCACAGGCCCTGCCCCCAGCTGGGGACAGGGCAAGGATGTTATGCAGAGAGCACTCAGGATCTTTTCAGGAGGGAAAAGGCAATGTGCCACATTTATTATGAGACACAAAATTAATTCCTTTCACACACACGCACCCAGACACACCAGTAGATGTCCTGTAGCTGATGGTTACCAGTCCTGGTCGTGGCTTGAGATCTCAGCTTGGGTTTGTTGCTGGAGTTTGTGGCTCGTGGCAGCTACCTGGCCAGGGAAGCTGGGCACTAGGGGGGAGCAGGGTCTCTGTCTGGCATGCACTGATGCTTCTTTCTTCTGGATCTTGTGCAGAATAGTTCCCCAAAGCCTTGTGATCTCACCCAGTCTTTTATACAGATTTGGCTTCAATGGAAGTACTGGTGGGTCACGTTGCTTCTGTACCACTACTGATTGCTGGACAATAGCAGGCATGACAAAAAGTCCATGGGTGCTGCTGAGTAACACTGCTCCTGTTAGCAGATGTGACTTCCAGCTTGATCTTGATGGTTTGATTGAGTTTTAGTTGTTTTGTTTCTGGGATGGATCTTTTTCACGCTCTTCAGCCTTGGATGGACTTCACACCTCATCAGGATCAACTGGCAGTTTGGAACTAGTTCACACATACACCCTCCATCCACACCTTGTTCTTATCAGACAAGATGGAGTACAGTGATCAATATGACAGAGATTGGGGAATACAATGATCAGTATGGAGTCTGGACCATATGGAGTCTAGAATGTTACAGAGATTGGGGAAGAGGTAGTGGTAGAACCAGAGCTTTAAAGATAAATAAGGACAACTTCATGTGCACTACAGGCTGGGGCTGCGTGGCTCAGGGGAAAGAGCTGCTCCCCTGAAACCATGCAAACTGCAAAGGGCAGCAGTTTGAATCCAAGCTCTGCCCAAAAGCCGTAGCCTGTCTAGGAGAAAATACTTATTACACTCCACTAAAGCTAAATGAAGAGTGACATGACTAATGTGACAAAGTTGCAAATACTAAAATAAGACCATCAATGTGAAACAATTAAAATGAAACAAAGATTGGCAGGGATAATATACAAATGTTGGGGTACTATTGCAAATGGGAAGTAATTAATTAGGAGGCACATTACCAATAAGAAACATAGTTACAACCAGATTTACAATATATGAACATTGACAGAAAATAAGAAACACAAGTTACACCTCAGTGGAAGTGGTACAAAAGTGAATTAGAACCATAAGCCAATAAAGTTATAAATGAACCCAATGAATTTAGGAATGAATCCAGAAGACTATAGATAACAATTAACACCATATGCCTACAGGGAGTGGCAGCCACAGCTGCGGGGTCGCCCAGCTTTTGAAGGGGCTGGGAGCGGCTGCCGTGGCTGGGCCCTGGATCTCCAGCCTGATCTGGCTGGAGACTGGGAGAGGCAGGGCCCAGCCAGGACCCAGGACACTGGCACTGGCATTTGGGGCATGGACCCTGTGTGCCAGGCCACAGCGATGCCCCTGAATATAAGACATCAGGATAGGCTTACACTGCAGTAAGTCTGCCCTGAGTCTCAGAACTTGGGTCAGTTGGATTGGACCATAGGGGTAGATAATCAAAGTCTGGCTGGAGCCTGAGCTCAGGGATGAGGTCACAGGGCTTGGTTTGGCTGAATGTCTACATTGCCATTTTAAGTGTTTAAAAGCTTGAGTTGGCTGAGATGAGCTAGCTGCGAGTGTGCCATGGGGCTTTTATTGCAATGTAGATAGACAGATGAGGCCCTGGAAGACTGCCAATGGGCCTACTTAAGTACCCAATGAACTAAAGACTAATAAGGCTAAATACAGCACCTAACTATCTTCATTTATTAAGCAATTTACTTGCTTCATTTTTGGTGATTTTAATGTCTCTTTCTGAAAAGAAGCAATGCTGAAACAAGGTTTAAACCTCTTTTATATTCTTGTAAGTACAATGGTTAAAGGTGGTTTTTTTTGTTTTTGTTTTTAACATTTATGGGGGAAAGTTCTATTCATTTGAATAACTATGGGTATGATTTGCTGTCAGTCAAATATACCTTTCTTAAGGAACAGTTCTTGGATCAAATTGTCCTAGTTATTCAAGGTTATGTACATAGATTGAAGGTTGGTGTGATAATCTTGCACGAACCAGGTTTACATAATGTAGGTAGACGAGGTCACAGGCTAGACTGTACCAGAATGTGTTAGAGAATGATCTGCACAGTGTAGAAATAAGCATGGCTCCATCCTGTATCTACAGTAGCGTTTCTCTGCTACTATTGGTGTAACTGAACTGGTGTTGGTCATAGGGTCTGATCACGTTAAAAGTCTTCCACTGGATTTTGACTTCAGTGTGCTTTTGATCAGGCCCTTAATGTCTCCTTACAAGAAGACAAGACTCATTCTTCTAACCTCAGGTCAAAGCAGAGGAGTCAGGAGCCTTTTACTGTGTTTCCGATGTTGGGGGACCCAGACTTCACCTCCCCCTTCCCACATCCTTGCAGCTACCACTACAAGACCTCTTGGATTGAACAATGATCATCCTAGGCAGCTCGTGAAAAGTAACAACAGAACTTAAGCTTGTTGGAGAAGAGATCCACCTCATGCACTGAGGAGTTGGAGGGGAATGGCTACCCAGGATAAGGTGAAGCCAGGGTGGCTGAGACAATTCTGATCACCAGGTACTTGCCAATAAAGATAGTGGGGGTGTGGCTGAGTTAGGGGGAGATGGGTAACACCAATACTTAAGACTAGAATATTCAGATTACTTTTGGTAAATACTCAAGTCCCCAGAACTGAAGTTTTAAATTTTCTATTCCTAAATTAAACTAATGTTGACTGACTAATCATCTGTTGATAAATTAGATGGCTACAGGTTTGTATTGACTAATCTGTTTCTTTTGCACTTCTCAGTAATTGGTTATTTTTTCCTGTAACAACTTTAGTTTTGCCACAATTTCAAAGAAGCTGTTTTCGTGTCTCTGTTACAGTGCTGAGAAGCAGAAGTGCCAGGTTTTAAAGGTGGAACAATGTCTCCGAAAGGGATACGATAAATATTGCATCGTACTGTGTACTGTAGGATAACTGACTTAACTGTAACAAATAGCAACTCAGATTTTGCTTTGACAAGTTTAACTTAGTATCCACTCTAGATTTGACATAAAAACTCTTACAAGCTATAGTGTCTTATGAGGTGAGCTAATTTTCCTGGATCCAAGTGCAAGCCTTTAAAGTAAGATGTGCCAATAAAGTCTCTTTAAACCACATCATGTATCTTGTGTATGTATTTGTCTTCTTGAGACCTCAGTTTAGTGTTCAGTTGGTGCACCTTCTTATAAAGGGGCTTGATGTTGTGTGGTTTTTTTTTTTTAGGGCTTGAAGGGGAAAAGCAGATTCAAAATAGAAAACTTCTCTAGAAGTGATCTTAAAAACAGCTCTTTCATAAATAGTCACAATTTCTAAGTCCAGAGTTCAGAGTTTTTTCTAGAGTAAAAAGCTAGTGCTGGGTCATGCTGAGAATTCCCCTTTGATGATGCTAAGTTTGGAGTGCTGCAGGGTCATGAGGCATTCTGCTTTAACACCCTCATCCTGCAAGCCTTCTGTGAGTACACTGCTGCACTTGCACTACAGCAGAGCTCAGCCTATGTACAGCAGTCTCTTTTCATAACATGTTACTGGAGCAGAACCCCTGATTGTGACATTCTTAGCTTCTGAAGACAAACTAATTCTGTATCAAGAACTGACTCTTGACTGTTTAGATCAGGGATCTCAACCACGCGGCCTGTGGGCTGCATGCAGCCCGTAAAGCTATTTCCTGCAGCCCACAACGATGCTATCATTACTGATGTTTGCAATATTGTTGTATAAAAAGGTTTCAGTGGTGCGGCCCTCAGGCTAACATACTGGTCTTCATGTGGCCCTCGTGGTGATTTGAGTTTGAGACCCCTGGTTTAGGTTTAGATCAGGGCTTTAAACACTCTCCCAAACAAAAACACCCACCTCCCCTCACTCATGTAGGAGTTGGTTCAGATTGGTGTAGGGGAACAATTTTCGGTGTAGCAAGTTAATGCTTATATTTAAAAACTACAAAAAGTTTGAAGACACTTGAGAGTTTGGAATAAGTCTCAGATGAAGGCCAAAAAACGCTGATAAAATTAAGATTTACCAAAGGATATTTTCTTCAAACATTGTACAGATGTGTAATATCACTATAATCAGAATGTTCATCAAATCAGTATTTTAATTCAACATGCTAATGAATGAACTGATAGAATATGGTAGTTTAAACTCCATTTCTGAGGAATTTAAAATTTTGTAGAACTGAGCATTCAGTAGGAGGAACCTACAGGGGTGGCCAAACTTATGGGACTCAAGAGCCACACAAGTTGATTATTAAACCTTCAAGAGCTGTGCTGAGGCACATAACCATATACTTTTACCTACTAAATTGATTTGCTGACATTCTACTTGAGCCACACCTCTTCATTCAAGAACCGCATGTGGCTCCTGAGCCACAGTTTGGCCATGCCTGAACTATTATCCTCAGGTGTGGAAGAAGTTTAGAGTAGTTAGGCACTATGACAAAGTTGGAACTGACTAGAATTTTTCTGAAAAAAGAATACAAGGAGTAATGCTGCTTCATCAGCAACTGTTCAGTGATCAGAAGGCTTTTTAAATACTTGGCCCTCTGCCACTCCTTCAACAAAGAAAGAAATACTGGAAATGGATAAGGTGAAAAGGATGATCAATGCCACTTAAAGGCAGTAGGGGAAGGGAGGGAATATGGTTCTTGTGCTGTTTTGGGGTGTGTTTCTTACAGGAAAAAATAACTTGTGGCCATCATTAATTAAAGGGAATAGGATTAGCCGTACACATACCATGAGGCTGAAAATAAAACAGATAACTCTAAATTAGTTGAGACTACAGTGCTTTAAAAGGGTTTCTTAAATAGAAAAGTAGTATAAGTGCAATTTAGGAAGTAATGTACCTTGACAATAGAACTGTGAAGGAATACATAGAATAGTAGGTCATAATATACCCTCTGTGCCATGGTTTTAAGATATTTGGCTAATATTTTAACAGGTAGTTATTTGAAGAAGCCCAGAAAATTTGTGAACTACTTGAATTCATGTGAAAGCATGTGAAAAACGTAATGGGAAAGATTTAATTTGCCACTTGGATATTAAAAATTGGGCCAGTGGGATTTTGCTGTATGTTTTAATTAAAAACAAGCAAGAAGAGCTCTAAAGTAAACCAAACATGACTGTGTGTGACTGAGAATAAGCAAACACGTTTCAGCCCAAAAGCAATCTTAACTTAAAAATGCTTGAAAATAGGAACTTCGTAGTAATGACTGTAAAGAAGTACTGTAATGCCTAACATATTGAGCTAAAAGTTTATAATAAATGAACAGGCTGAGAATAATTGGATCTGGGGAAAAAAGGTGTAGCATAAAGCAATGAATGACAGAGAATTTTATTTGGCATTTTTAACACAGCAGGGATTCTATAGCCATAGAATGCAATGAACTATAAATGACTAGAAAAATCCCATGGGAAAGCAATCTATATTAGTAGAACTATGAAGCAAAAGATGACTGACTGTATCTGGAATTCTGTGAAGTAGATGACTACTAATACCTTAATGTAGATTTATTTATTGATATGTTGTTTCTGCTGAAGTCAAGACACCAGATGTAATCTTTTCATAGTAAAAAGCAAAATTTAAAGCTGACTAAATACATGTCAGAGTGCTTTCTGAATTTATAAATACTTTTTTTTTTGTATAAAAGCAGTTGCACTTGATTTCGGTGTACTACAGGAAAAGTCTTGCAATGGTAGAGGAGGATAGGAGAAATTGGATGATGTAAAACTGTAGATCAGGGGTCGCAAACTCAAATCATCATGAGGGCTAGTGAAGGGCCGCATGAGGAGTGTTAACCCATCTGTCTCCTCTTGTTTAGACTAAAGAAGCCAAATTCTTTTAGTCTTCTCCCAAAGTCAAGTTTTCCAGACCTTTTTATTGTTCTTCTCTGGATTTTTCTCCAGTTTTTCCACATTGTTTGTTTTTTGAAATGAGGTGTTCAGAACTGGATGCAATACTCCAGATGAGACCTGATCAGCCCAGAGTAGAGTGGAAGAATTAATTACTTACAATATTCCTGTTAATATATCCCAGAATAATAATTGCTTTTTTTGCAACAGTATTACCCTGACTCATATTGGATAGAAAACTGGCTAGATCAACGGTTTTAGCGTGTAGGAATCCATGGAGCCATGTCTAGCTGGCAGCCAGTCATGAGTGGTGTGCCCCTGGGGTCAGTCCTGGGGCTGGTTCTGTTCAACATTTTCATCAATGATCTGGATGATGGAATAGACTGCATTCTCAGTAAGTTTGTGGATGACACCAAGCTGGGGGGACCAGTAGACATGTTGGAGGGCAAGGACAGGATTCAGGGAGACCTAGATAAATTGGAACAGTGGGCCAATAGAAATCTTATGAGGTTCAATAAGGACAAGTGTAAAGTCCTGCATGTGGGACGAAAAAACCCCATGCACCGCTACAGGCTGGGGAACATTCAGCTAAGTAGCAGCAGTGTAGAAAAGGACCTGGGGGTCGTGGTGGATGGGAAGCTGAATATGAGTCAGCAGTGTGCTCTTGCTGCCAAAAAGGCCAATGGCATACTGGGCTGCATCAGAAGAAGTATTACCAGCAGATCAAGGGATGTGATCATTCCCCTCTATTCTGGACTGGTAAGGCCACATCTGGAATGCTGTGTTCAGTTTTGGGCTCCCCACTACAAAAAAGACAGGGACATGCTAGAGAGAGTTCAGAGGAGGGCAATCAAAATGATAAAAGGGCTGGAGCACAAGCCCTATGAGGAAAGACTGAAAGCATTAGGCTTATTTAGTCTGCAGAAGAGAAGATTGAGGGGGGATTTGATAGCAACCTTCAACTACTTGAAGGGATGCTCTAATGAAGATGGAGCTCAACTGTTCTCGGTAATAACAGAGGACAGAACGAGGAGCAATGGTCTCAAGTTGTGGTTAGGGAGGTCGAGGCTGGATATTAAAAAAACAAAACAAAACAAAACAAAAAAACCCAAAAAACTTTTTTACTAGTAGAGTGGTGAAGCCTTGGAATGGCTGCCGAGGGAGGTGGTGGAGTCTCCATCTTTGGAGGCGTTTAAGGCCTGGCTGGACTAAACCATGAGTGGGATGGTTTAGTGGGAGTGGTCCTGCCTCTGGCAGGGGGTTGGACTAGATGACCTATGAGGTCTCTTCCAACCCTATGATTCTATATTTGTCTTGTGGTGTGCTAAGATAGTGGTTCCCAACCTTTTCTCTGCTTTGACATGCATTACTACCTTTATTTTGAGACACACCACCATATAGTTGCCAAATGAACTCATGAATATTCATAAGCCAATCCAGAACTCTGAAGTTTTTCAAAAAATTCCATGGCACGCCTGTGTTCTGTGGCACACTGCTTGGGAAACACTGCACTGAAACACCCAGGTCCTTTTCTGCAGTACTCCTTCCTAAACAATCGTAGCTCATTTTGTGTGTGTGAAATTGATTGTTCTTTCCTAAGTGGAGTACTTTGCCTTTGTCCTTATTGAATTTCATCCTATGTACTTTGGATCACTTCACCAGTTTGTCCAAGTAATTTAGAATGGTGATCCTATCCTCTAAAACACTTGCAACTCCTCCCAGTGTGGTGGTATCCCCAGACTTTATAAGCATATTGTCTGTCATTATCTAAATATTGATGAAAATATTTAGAAGAACTGGACCCAGAACTGATAATTGCAGTGCCGTGCTTGTTATGCTGTTCCAGCCTGGCTGAACCAGTGACAACTACTATCTGGAAGAGGTTATCCAACCAGTTATGCATCCATCTTATAGTAGCTCCATCTAGATCAGGGGTGGGGAACAGTTTTGGCCAAAGGGCCCACTCATAGTGGGGCTTGGAGGGGGGAGTGACCACCCCATGTGGTGGAGGGGGTGGGGAGAAAGCTTGGAGCCCGGAGGGTGAGTGGACAAGTTGTGCAGCACTAGAGGGCCCTGGACGGAAGCAACAGAAGCTGATCAGCTGTTTGTGCTCTGGTTGGGCCCTCTGGCACCTCAGGGAAGGGGGGAACCTGGAGTGGCACAGCACTGATCAGCTGAGCTGTGCTCCACCCCTTCCCTGTGGCACTAGAGTGCCCATCCAGAAGTGCAGCAAAGCTAATTGCTATTGCTGTGCTCCATGTGGGGAAAGGGTTGGATCCTGGAGGGAGGAGTGGCACCTTGCTCCACAAGGCTCTGCTGGACCGACATGGTGGGAAGGGGTGGGGCCAGGGCTCAGCTGACAGGCTGGATCAAAGGCTCCTGTGGGCTAGATGTGGCCCATGGGCCATAGTTTGCTTGCTTCTGATCTAGATTGTACTTCTCTGGGTTCTTAATAGGAAGGTGATGTGAGACTGTATCAAAAGCCTTACTAAAGTCTAGATATACCACATATACTGCTTTCCTTCATCTACAAGGTTTTTTATCCTGTCACAGAAAGCAATCAGGTTGGTTTGTGACTTGTTCTTGACAAATCCATGCTATCACTTAACACCTTTGTCTCTTCTAATTACAAATCGATTCCTTAATTATTTGCTCCATTATCTTTCCTGGTGTATAAATTAAGCTGAATGGTCTAATGTCTTGTTTCCTTTTTAATAGATGGGCACTATATGTGCCCTTTTCCAATTCTTTGGCCCCTCTCCAGCCTTCCATGACTTTTCAAAAACTAATAATTCAGTTACATGTGTGTCCCAGGTAGTTCTTCTTTTGCAGAAGCACTCTGTTTGCTTCTGGTTTTGTTGATGATTACCATGCAGATAAAAGGGATGCTGTTAAACCTGTAGACCTGACTTTAAATCTTCTTGGGCAAAAGTAAATACTGAATATGGAAGTAGAATTGTTTTTGTTTGAGTCATCCCACTCTGGAAATATTTGTCAGTTTCTGAAAAATGGAAGGTAACAAACATTGTGCTGTTAAGTTTGTTTTGTTAAAGTATACAAGTATAACAAACAGGGTGCTGGCAAAGTGTAAAATAAAGACAAACGTAAAACATTCCTGCCTCTAATTACATACCAGATCCGTCCCATCAAATGCCATAATACAACACTGTAAATGTTTTGATGGCACAGAAGTAGTCTAATATGTGTATCCAGCAGGAAGTTATTCTAGAACTTTGGACTTGGTTATTGTGCTCAGGGATTGCTGGCTTGGCAGCAGGATGCCAGTGTGGGAGAATCTGCCCATCACAACATAATCTCTCAGTGGGGCAGTTCCTCATCATTTGCACTGTAGTAATTAGGGACATGTCTATAAAACATACACATTTTAGTTGCTATTATGAAATTGTTAGGAAAATTGTATCATTGAATACATTTGTGTATATGATTTCCACCCTTGATCTCCCAAGACCTGTGTCAAATGTCTCCCAGACCCGATACACTGGGAGGCTTTAGAACTCCCCTACGTTCCAGTCAGGTGCAAGCACCTAGGAACAATGGGTTAGTTTAAGCTTAAAAGAACAAATTTTTGTCCTACTCTCTGCAAGGCCCTGGTGAAGTGGGGAGAGTCAAAATCCTCAAAGAGGACAAAGGGGCAGGTTACCAAGCAGGGGCTTAAGAAGGACTTGAAGGGAGAAGGCTTTGGAAATAGAGACAAGTAGGCCTGTGTAGAATGTGTTGTTTTTTCTGTTAATTGTAACCAAAGTCTAAACAAATTGATCTGGAGAGAAGGTCTCCATGGTTGAGAAGACAAGCCATATAAGTTAGGAGGATCCTGGATGTCTCCAGAGGACTCTGACTTCAGCCTGAAGAATGTTCTGGAGAGAAATGCAGATGGGTTTAATAACTTTGTAGAGAGCTGTATTGCTTGTGCTGTTAAGTAAAGAGTAATAGTACTGTAGGATGCACTGTGTGGATATGAGCATGCATTTTCAAGAGCTAACCTCTGAATTCCAAGACTCCATATGGCTGGAACTCAGGGAGGCAGTGTGTTTAAGCTATGGTTGAGTCTGAGGTGTCAGCACTGATTGCAGGGTCTGGGTAGTTTGACCATGAGGCTTCAGTTCTCAAAGTGGGTGCTAGGCAGAGGATCTGTATCCCAAAAGTGTGCCTAGAGGCTCCAAGATGGGGTAGTATCTAGACTCAGTTCAGAGTTTAGACTTGAAGGATTAATTCATGAGGTCAGTGGCATGGCTTGCTTCACAGCAATATAGTGACTGTCCAGCTGGGGGTGCTTTACTAGGTTTCGTACACACTGCAGGTGCTGTTCGATGGCTGTGGTTGCTATTGTGATATCTTAAGGTGGCAGTTACTTCCTTAGGCTGATCTTGTGTTGCTTAAGGTCTTACATGCTCATAGCAAGGCCTAAAATGCACATGATTGGTGAAGTCCTTTTTAAAAGCACTTCCATAAAATCTAGAATACTGTGAAGAGCAAGAGTTGAAATTGACAAATGGCTCTCTGAATCTTCAAGTAGACTTAAAAAATATGCCTGCCCACTTAAAACTCTTTTTTTGTCACACCAACAGCCAATTTATTAAGTGTGTCTATTTTACTGCCTATTGGAGAGATGACCTCCTGTTGTGTATTGTCTGTACAGAAAATGATTTTGGTACATTGTTTTGATAGTGACTATGTGGTGCAGTTCTGCGCAGGTGGATGAAAGCAGAGTGAACAGCAAGCTGTCCATCAGGCAGAGTATATTACACAACTTCTTGAATTACTTATTGAAAATTTTGAACACAGTGGGGTAGCTCCTAACTGGATGAAGTGTTGATGCCTAGAGAGTTCAAGGAATTCAGTTATATTGTGTGAAGTTTGTTGTATACTTACTGCTCTTGTTTATCCTCCATGTGAGAAATTGTAGAGGTTGATATCTGGCTCTGATTACAAAATGAGAACGGTACGTCTATTATCCATAGCCTTACCTTTCATAACATAAAAAAGCATGCATAATTCTATTTATAATGGAAAAGTTGTTTATCCAAATGATTATCAAATATTTCAGTGAAGTATTTTGTTCTCCGTTGTCTTATATATGAGATATGGAGAGTGGTGCTCAGGATCAGAAGTGAATAACATCTCTATGTAGTGTGAGTGTAGGGGTTAAGTACATGATATAAATCCCCTTGCATGACTTTCCCAAAGTACTTTAGTCCTGACCTGCAAAACCTTCTTTTTCTCAGACTAATATTGTGCTAAATTACGCTGGTTTAATGATATAAACAGACGACCACTAGGGCCTGGGATAAGACCAGTAAGCTTGCTTTCACTTAGGATAGAAATATTTGACATTGTACAGAAGGTCAAGATTCAGTTAAATTCTATTTTGAGATGTACACCTTTGTGAAAGCAAACTGTACTAGTCTGTCTAGATCTGCAGGAACTATATAATCTAAGAATGTTGCTAGAATATTCTTTTGAAAAAGATTTAACATAGATGAACCTTGGTAAAGGAAAAGGTACATATCAACTTTTTTTTTTTTGGTACCACCGTGGATTTAAATTGCAATAGAAACAGAAGTATAAGGGGTGAAAAAGATGTTTAAAGAAATTTTGCATTTTTGTCTTGAAGTACAGAGTAAAACAGATATTTAAAGTGTCCATGTCCTAAGTAGTGGGACTTTCTCCCATGAAAGTTTATGCGATAAAGAAATTTATTAGTCTTTAAAGTGCTACAGAACTCCCTGTTTCTGTTTAAACCATGTCTCAGGTGCTACAGGATCCTTCCTTGGAAGGGCTAACAGACCTCATGTAAAAGGTGTGGTGTATAATGGTCTTTAGGTGATTGCACTAAAGGCATAATTTTACCTTGCAGTTGTCACAAATCTACAAAAATTGTTGCTTTCATTTTCCTGTCACGTATTTTAGAATGTTTCCATTAAAAATTGGACACTCATAGATAGCTTCTCCATTCAGAATTTGTTCTGGACATCTTGACTGCTTCATCTGTTCAGTGGCTACTCCTGCTTCTGACAATTTGGTATGGACCAAATCCGGTTTACTTTCTAGTTTCTTTCAAAGATGGATTTTGGGAGATTGCACAAATTCCTCCTCTTTTTATTCAGTGCATTTGCTGTCATGGTGTTATGTTAGTTTGAATTAATTCTGCTTTCTGCTTCTGGAAGCTTTCTACGGCAGGAATATAGTGCATGGTGCATTCCAACCCCACACCATTTTCAGTGTAAGCGGGAGCTATGTTTGCTCCAAAACTTTTTGCCTAACTTGTTGCAAAGTTCATGAGTATTCCTGGTTGGTGGATGTATTTTTTACACTGCTTGAACAGGAGTGAATTCGTAAGAAGGTGAGTCAGCTGAAGGTAATATTTTATTTATGAGGTTGTTTCCAGAACCCCCTCAATCTGTAACAATCAGATTATAACTCATTGAAAGATAGAATTCATTTTTCGTGAAGGAAAATAAGTCAAAGTTCAGCTTTGGTAGGAAGCTTCCAACCAGATCAGTTGCTAAACCCTGCATTAATTTTGACTTCAGCAGTTACGCCCAGGGTGTACTAACTGTATAAACACCCAAAAATCATCCAAATAATAGGACTTATTGGTAATGGGAAACTTTGAGTACCCACATATCTGTTTGGGAGAATAATACAACAGGGCATAGATTATCCAATAACTTTTTGGATATACAGTGAAGACCCTTTTTTTTTTTTTTTTTTTTTTTTCTTATTTCAGACAGTGGAGAAAGCAACTATAGGAGAGGCTGTTCTAAATTTTGATTCTGACAGAGTTGGAGGAAGTGGTTGAATTTGAAAGTGGAAAGCAACTTGGGAGAAAGTTATGAAATGAAAGTTTATGATTCTAGGGAAGCAAAATAAAGATAATGGATTTCAAGAAAGTAGCCTTTTGTGAACTAAGAGTTGGTTAAGATCTCATGGAAGGCTAGTCTAAGGAGAAAAACAATTGAGATCTAGGAGTTATTCAGAAAAGTTTTTAAGGGCACAAGCAAACAATCCTACTGTGTAGGAGAGGCAGGAGGTATGGCAAGGTACAACCCTGGTTTACCCAAGGGGTCTTCAATGATTTCAAACTCAAAATATAGTCCTATGAAAAGTAGAAACTAAGTCAAATTGTGAAGGATAAATATAAACAAATAGCACAAGCATGAAGGAACAAAATTAGAAAGGCCAAAGCAGAGAATGATATTAAACTAGCTAGAGATTTAAAGGATTAGAAGATGACATTATGCAAATACTTTAGAAGAAGACCAAAGACAGGAGGTCCATTACTCAACGAAAGTGGAAATTGTGGGAAGTGCTACACAAATTTTTTGTTACTTTTTCAACAAAAAGGCTAGTAACAGTCAAACATTCAGGATATTGAATGCCAGTGAAAATTAGGTGTGATCAGAGGCTTGTATAGGGTAAGAACAGGTTAAAAAATTACTTGGACAACGTGTGTGTCATTTAAAGCTAGCACACCTGATAAAATGAGTCCTAGCATACGCTAGGAGCTGATT
Source organism: Podocnemis expansa (assembly GCA_007922195.1). Taxonomy (NCBI): domain Eukaryota; kingdom Metazoa; phylum Chordata; order Testudines; family Podocnemididae; genus Podocnemis; species Podocnemis expansa. The sequence goes on along the minus strand of ML681993.1, from coordinate 8,158,237 downwards.
AAGGAGATATGAGATGTTTGTGATTATCTTAGAAAAGTCATGGATGACAGGAGAGATTCCAGAGGCCTGGAAGAGGGCAAATATAGTGACAATCTGTAAAAAAGGGCAGAAGGATAAGTCAGGGAAAATATAGACTAGACCAGGGATGGCCAGACTGTGGCTCAGGAGCCACATGTGGCTCTTGAATGAAAAAGTGTGACACATGGAAGAACATCAGCAAATCAATTTAGTAGGTGGAAGTATATGGCTATATGCCTCAGTGCAACTCTTGAGGGTTTAATAATCAACTTGTGTGGCTCTTGAGTTTCATAACTTTGGCCACCCATGGACTAGAACAAGGGTGGCCAAACTTATGGAACTCAAGAGCCACACAAGTTAATTATTAAACCTTCGAGAGCAGCTCTGAGGCGAATAGCCATATTTTACCTACTCGGAAATTACTAAGTTTAAAACTCATTGCATGCTTTAATTTTTATTGTAAAAAAGAGGGCAAATATTGATCCTACTAATGTTAGATTCTAACAATTACTTACGGCAGTGGTTGTCAAAGTTGGGGTTGCGACCCAGTACTGAGTTGCAAACTGATAGGTACTGGCTTGTGGGACCGGTGCTGCACGGGGAAGGGAGGGGGCTCCCCTGATGGCCAACGCTCTTCTCTGGAGAGCCGGGGGTGGGGAGGAGACGTCCTAACATAGTGTGAGCCTTCAGTGCACAGCACTGAGACAAAAACCAGGGGTGTGAAAAGGTGTTGTTAGGATTAACAATGAGGTGCTAATGGTTGTTCAGCCAATCACTATGCTATCTTTTCTCTGACTCACTGCCTCCCTTTGGAGGCTTCTCTCAAGTGATTGAGGGACTGAGGGTTATTCACAGATCAGACCAAAGGCAAGCTTTAGCTTCCATCTTGCATTCCCTGATCATTCGAAAAGAACTGAGGCCACTGGCAAGCAACTTTTGAGCTTTTTAGCAATAGACCCAATGAAGAAAAGAAAAAAAAACAAACAAACAACTTTGGACACCCCCTTATACCACCATTTCTGGGAGCTTTTGGGGTGGGGGTTGCAGTTAATTTTACAAATTAGGACTTGCCTCTTTTTTCAGTGGGTTGACTTCCCTTGCTTGCAAAAAAAAGTTATAAGTTGTAGATTTTAATAAAAATACCATACTTTCTAACACAGGCTCCTAGTAAAATAGTTTGCTTTTCTCTTCCCTTTTTAATTATCAGTCTTAATGGTCCCACCCTGATACTCATGGTCTCACAGGGCCCTAAAGGCAATGAGGCCATTGTGGTTCTGCTGTGCAAAGGAGCAAAACAAAGTGGGAAGGTTAACACTTTGAGTGCTATAGAGCTGCTGTTGATGGCATATCATGATAAATGGAGCTGGAGTGAGAGTGCCCATGTTCCTTGTGGAGCCTGCTATGGGTGGGATGCTGAGGGAACTTGGGGAGTTAGACTGGAAGAAACTGAGTCACACAGGCAGAGCACTTTACAGGGTTTAATAAAGCTCCACTTGTTCAGTTTAACCTGCATTCAGCTTTGCTGTTTGTGAGTAAAAGATGGCAGTAGTGTCTGAGCAGTGAGTTTTCTGCAGCACAGTACCTGGCAGTGTCAGCCATGGAATTCAATTGGAAGCCTGAGCCCAAGATTTTGTAGAATAAAATCCAACTTGGGGGTGGATCTGCTGGAAGGAGAAGTTTAAGCTGTACAGAGACCTGGCCTTGCAGGAGGATGACAGCTTTATTGGGGAACAAGGTAGAGAGAGGTCCGTAGTGCACTAAAGCTCACCACTGCCTCAGATCTCATGTCAGTCCTGGGAAACTACTGTGCCCAACAGCAGAGTGAAACTGTGAAGCAACACAGGTTATAACACAATCCCAGCCTGAAGGGGAGTGGATAGCTCAGTTGTGTTGCTGCCTTATGCACACTGACAGCGACAGAGGTCACCAGACCAAGTAGGGAGGGCTAGCACCCCTTCAATCACAATATTGTGGACAATTGTGTGTTCATGGAAACTCATGCAGACTCAGGGAGCAGACGAAGAGCAGAGCTGACAGTGGAACCCAGAGGGGTTGCTTCAGTTCCTGTGATTGGGAAGTGGAGAAGGGAGCAGGACCTGGAGGGACTTGGACAGGCTCAGCCTGATGTTGGCTCTCCTCCTTTCCGTTTCTTGGCACTTCCACTTCATTTCTCCACCCAGTGTCCCCCTCCCCCATTTGCAGGGAGCTCCTACACATACACTACAGGTTCCTACGTGCAATTTTTGAGACTTGACATGCTTCCTAATTTGTGATAGGAGCATGGCATGTGGGATCACCCTCTGCATGTTCCATGATCAGTGTTCATCAAAGTTACAAAGGTACTGAGTTGTGGCACCAGTGCTGCACAGTGGGGGCTGCCCCTCACTCCCCAGCTGGCCCATTTCCCCCCTCTCCCAGCAGCCATGGTCACTGTTCAACTTTCTGGCTGTGTCCGCTTTTTCTTCAGTGGAGGGTCATCGCATGGCAGAGGGGTCCAGAACTGGGTCCCAAGGAAAAAAGTTTGACAGCCACTGACTTACGGTTACCATGAAAACTAGGCCTACCTGTACAGTAAAAACTTAGCTTCTCCCCACCGTCCTGACCATGCCACCGCTTCTCCCCGCCCTCTCTGAACATGCTGCGCTTCTTCCTGCTGTCCTGGCCCCCTCCCTAAATCCCAGGCCCTGATGCTGGCTCCCCTAGGCTGACTCCCTAGGACCCCATTACCTGGCCACTCTGGTGGCTAGGCACAGGCTGGGGCTCCCTCCTGAGCACATTCAGAGCATGCTCAGGGCAGGATATTTAAAGTTCCTAGCCTGGGGCTGCTTTCCTCTGGCTTTCTTCTGCAAGCCACTCTTTTTCATTCAAGAGCCGCATGTGGCTCCCGAGCCACGGTTTGGCCACACCTGGACTAGACAGTTTAACTTCAGTTCCAGGAAAGATAATCAAGGAATCAGTTTTCAAATACATAGAAGATAATAAAGTGATAAGTGGCAGTCAAGATTAATTTGTCAAGAGCCAATCATGTCAAACCAATGAAATAGCTTTCTTTGACAGTGTAACACCTCTTGTAGAGGATGGGTAGAAGCAGGAAATGTGAATTTTTTTGACTTTATTAAGGCTCTTGATAAGGTTCTGCATGATGGTCTTGCAAACTGGTGAAATACTACTTCCTAGAAGCAGCTGCTACAAGGTGGGTGTATAACTGGCTGTAGATCCATTCCCAGAGAGTAGTTTGTAAGTTATTCAAGGTCAAGCTGGAAGGGACATATTGAGTCGGGCCTGTATGGATCGGTTCTTGTTCTGGTCTGGTTCAATACCTTTATCAATGATTTGTATAATAGCATAGGGAGTTCACTTAAAAAGTTTGTGGATGATACCACCCTGGTAGAGATTCGAAGTGTTTTTTTGTAAGATAGGATTAAAATTCACACTAATCTGAACAAACTGGAGAAATGGTCTGAAGTAAATCGGATACCATTCAATAAGGAGAATGTGTTCCTAAATGGAATAATCACTTGCTCATGTACAAAATGAGAAAAGACTGCGTTGGCAGGAGTACTAAATGCTAAATATGGATCAACAGTGTAAAGCTGCATGAAAAAAAGTACACATTATTTTGGGATGTATTCATAGAAGTGTTTTAACTAACAAGAACTAATTCTTCCTCTGGGCTGATTAGGGACCCTTCCCTGATCACTACAGGCTCATTTACTCCAGTCCATTAGTTTAACAAAGAAACGGATATGCACTTAGCCTTTGCTTTAAATTAGGCACCTACACATTTACTCTCTAAAATCCACGCTGCTTTTGATAAAACAAATATCAGGTTATTGATTAAAACATAATTTTAAGTGAGTAAATAGCAGATCAGTGCACAATCAATCAGTCAGTCAGTCAAGGAGTTTATCACTGTGAAACAAAAGAAATGCATGTTCTAAGCTAAACTTCACTGTTGCAGTCTATCTGGACTATCACCATTACTACTGGAATGGATGGGAACCTTGGTCTCCACACTGTAGCCATTTGTTCTGTGATTTTGAGGTACACAGTCTATGAGTAAGCCAGCACCTGCTAACAAACCTTTGGAATCGATACCTCCTGTGCATGATGTCCAGGAAACAGTTGAAGTGGGTGAGATTTTAGAGACCATATCTCCTCCTCACAACTACTCATTTTCTAAAGATGAAACAATAATTTCTCTGCCCCTGATGACAGCAGCTGACTTTAAGCAGTTTCAGGAGAGTTGCTGACTCTCTAGAGTTGTCCATACAAGATGTCACACATTTTGGACACAACATACTGAAAATCTTGCAAACAGTATCATCAACAAGAGTTGTACTTCCTGTTACTGCTCTCCTTGAACCAGCCAACATCATCTGGCAAACACCAGCCTCTATACAGCCTATCTGTAACAGAGCCGATAAGAAATACTATATTCCCACCCACGCACTTGGAATACCTCTTCATTGACCCACCTCCAAATTCATTGGTGTGGTCAAAGTGGCTAACCATAGATCTAGGCAACATTTCAATAGATCCACTCCACAAGATAAAGAAGAGGGATCATCTTAGGTGCAAAGTTTACACATCATCCACGCTACAATTCAGAGTGGTAAATTATGGCCATTCAAATTACATAAAGCTGGCAGACTTTACTGACCACATACCAAAGGCTAAGAAACAGCAGTTCAGCTCTATTATCAGGGAAGTCCAACTTATTTCTCGAACAGTGCTCCGAGCAGCCTTGTATGTGGTGGATATGGCAGCACGTAACATGACGACGGGTATTGTCCTTTGACATCCTTCCTGGTTTCGTTCAGACGGTCTTCCAAAACCTCTCAAGGCAATAATCGAAGATCTACTGTTTTTGATAAAAATAACTATTTTCAGAAAAGATCAGTGAAGTGATTCACACCTCAAAAGATTCCAGAGCCATCCTCCTGAATTTTGGAATTTATAGCCCAGCAACCAGAAGACATTCCTACAGATATCAATGTTACAACTTGAGATGTCAATATCGATGTCCCTTGAGACAGCAAAACAGAAGACAGGACCAGTCAAGAGGCAGGCAACCCCAACAATACTGCTAACACTCTAACAGCCACCCTCCTGCCCCACAACTGCTGTCTGCAGCCAAACCACAATTTTGAAAGTCTGGTTAAGAGCCCGGAACACCACCTTGGATCTCTGGAGCATATTCATCATCCAGGCTACCGAAACAGACTACAGCCCTTGTGCCATTCTTGGGCTGCAATAAACTATAGACAAATGGGTCTTAACATTAATAAGCATGGGTTACACCATCCCATTTGCCTCAAACCCTTTCCTAACCATCCCTCCCTGTCCCTCTTCAGGGACACCTCTCATGAAAATCTCCTACAGCCAGGGTTGGCTCAAGGGGTTGTAGATCATTGAGCCAACTTCAGCTTTGGTGCCAGCCCCTATCCCTTTTTCACCTTAGCTGAGCCATATCCTGTTTTCCTGGGCTCTGCATCTTTGTCTAACTGCTTCCCTGTCCCTCAGCTCCACCAGACTCTGCCTCTAGGGTTCGGTCCCCCTGCCATTACCAAACAACTGGGGCTGCCAGGGAGACACTTTCCTGCAGCAGGAGGGGTCTGCTGGGCCTCAGGCCTTCTCCAGTCGAGTCACCGACCCCTGCCCACCACCCAGGCACCATCTCCCCCTCACTCTTCCCTTTGCTATCCTGTCCAGGCAGTGTGCCATTTCCCCAGGGGCCCCGAACCCTTTTCCCTAACTCATCCGCTGGCTCACAGACACCCATCCCTGGCCTTCCTCTCTGACCCTCCCTTTGTGCCTTTTCCTTGCTGGCTCCCCCTCCCTGACACCCTTCCAGCAGGGTTAGTTGTCCCTTACCTGGTTGCTGGTCCCCAGAGCTGCCACCTTGCTATCTGTGGGCACAGGCTGCTCCTGCCCTGAGTATGCATTTGAACATGCTCAGGGCAGACAGAAGATTTAAAAACTCCCCCAGCCTGGTGCAGCTCCCTGCCATAAGGGCTGGGGCTGCCTAACAGTAACCCCCAGGACAGGGAACAGCCAGCCCATGGGCAGAGCGGGCCAGCCCAGAGACCGGGCTCCATTCTCTTGCCCTTCACATGGATCAGCTGTTCTGCCCTAGGGCAGGGAGGGCCAGCCTAGAGGCGAGGTGAGAGAGTAGAGTCTGTCCCAGGGCTGGCCTGCTCCGCCCCCGGGAGTAGAATGGCTGGGTCAGGGGAGGGGTGAGAGCATGGGGTCCGGCTTCTGTGTCAGCCTGCCCTGCCTCCAGCTGGTGCCCCTAATCTTGGGAGCCTCGAACCAGTGCCTCACTGGCTCATGGCTAGAGCTGGCCCTACAACAATAGGTTACTCACCTCCTCAAGTTAGCAGTACAGGGGGTCCCCAAACAACACAAGGGAACAGGGTTCTGTTCCCTCTGCTTTCTGACCTAAAAGAAATCAGGAGACTGGAGATGCATACTCGATCTCAGAAAACTGAACAAATATATAAAACCACAGAAATTCTGGATGATAACTTTGTCTTCCATAATCCCTCCACTGGAGTCCAAATACTGGTTTACAGCTCTCGACCTGCAAGATGTGTATTTTCATATAGGGATACACCCTGCCCACAGAGGATACCTCCAGATTCGTCATAGCTCAAGAACACTATGACCTTTTGGCCTTTCCACAGCCCCAAGGGTTTTCTGTGAAGTTCTTGCAGTCATTGCAGCACATTTGTGCAGAAACGGGATCACCATCTTCCTGTATCTGGATGACTGTTTCATAAAACTGTACTCACAAGAACAAGCTACCTGAGACCTTGCATATATGACAAACCTATTCCAAAGTCTGAGTCTCTTTATAAACTTAAAGAAATCCACCATGAAACCCACATAGATAATAGATTTCATAGGAGCATGATTAGATGCTTATGGAGTAAGAGCCTTCTTTTTGACAAACAGACTCGCTACCATAGCACAGTTAGTGGAAACCATTTCCAAATCTCCCACTGTTCAAGCACTCCAATGCCTTCAACTACTAGGCAGTATGTCAGCCATCACATGTAGTCAAATACACACACATTCACATGTGCCTGGTCCAGCTATAGTTAGGGAGAGTATAGAAGCCCCACAAATATTGAATACACAAAATGGTTTCCTTACTGAGAGAAATCAAGGAATCCTTGACATGGTAGACATACCTTGCAAACCTCACACGGGATCTATTTTTCTCAAAAAGAAAATTCACTGATGTCATCCACGGACACATCACTCACAAGATGGGGTGCCCATCTACAAAGCCTGTCTGCACAGGAGCAGTGGTGCCCTCACGAGACCATTTTACACACAATTTACTTGAACTTCTATCAGTTTTCAACATGTGCTGGCACTTCAAATGATACTGTGCCTTCCAGCAAGTAAGGATCCTTACAGACAACATTGTGCGTATGTTCTACATAAACAGGCAGAGCGGAGTGAGATGTGACTCCCTCTGTACAGAAGCACTAAAACTTTGGCAATGATGCATAAAGAACCATGTCATGATCTCTGCCACATATCTACCAGGAGCTTAGGACATTATAGCAGATTGGCTCAGCAGATGCTTTCTCCCACAACACGAATGGGAAACTTGTTCAGACATAATACCATATTCCAACAATGGGGTTATTCTCTGATAGATGTTTTTGCAACATTCCAAAACTGAAAATGTAATTGCTACTGCTCTTGAGGTGGGACAGGGAAACACTCAATGGGAGATGCCTTCCTGATCCCTTGGAATGGGTTGTTACTTTGCTTTCCTTTAATAATGAAAACACTCTCTTGAAAATACACAGAGAAATGGCAGGAGTCATACTTATCTCCCCAGTGTGGCCCAGACAAATCTGGTTCACATTACTGAACAACATGTCCAAATGAACACCAATAATGCTGCCTGTCCATCCCATCTTTCTCCATCAGAACAATGGTCTAACCATACACCCTCAGCTACATATATTGCACCTAACAGTATGGTTCCTGCATGGTTCCAAAAGGAGGTATTATGATGCTCAGATCGTGTGAGAAATGTTAAATGGCAGAAGGGTTTACACTAGAAACACTTGCAGAAATGGCATCGATTCTGTCATTAGTGTGCGAATTTGGGCATCATACCCACAACAGCTCCAAACGATACTCTCCTTGATTGTTTTCTACAATTGAAAGACTCACGTCTGTCACTAGCATTGTTAAAGATCCATCGTGCTGCCATAAATGCCTTTCACGATGGAATAGGCATTTTTACTAATCCTGTGGTAAAATGATTTTTCCTTAGTATCCAAAATTTATATCCAGAAATATGACAACCAACTCTGCTATGGGACCTGAACCTTGTTCTATGGTCTATCACCAGACCTCCCTTTGAGCCTTTAGCAATGTGTTCATATCTACATCTGTCCACAAAAGTCTCACTCCTTGTAGCTTTCACCTCTGCAAGGCACGTACGTGAAATAAGAGCACTCATGGCTGAGCCCCCTTTCACTAGCTCTCACAAGGACAAAGGCGCTCTAAGACCACACCCTAAATTTGCACCAAAAGTATACCTACCTTTTTGTTTCAAGGAACCAATACACTTAACTGTGGCTTTGGTAAAAATACATTCTACCCCTCATGAGGTGCTGTTCCACACTTTAGGTGTCAGGCGAGCTCTTCTCTTCTATCTGGATAGAACAAAATCTTTTAGATCCATGGAGATTATTTGTTGTTGTAGCAAAAAAGGTGCAAAGGGAAAACCATCCCAAATCAAAGGCTTTCCAAATGGATTTCAGGGTGCATCTATGAGTCTTACAAATTATTGAACATGTCACTACCGCCTCATAAAAGCACATTCATTTAGAGCCATGTCTACCACACTGGCTTCCAGAAGGTTCCTATTACTGAAATATGCAAGGCAGCAACACGGTCTGCCATGCATTCTTTTATAAAGCATTAGCCATTGATCAGCTAGCCCATAAAGACACAGCAGTGGGTCATTCAGTCCTTACCACCATTCATAAAACTAATTCCAAAGTCCTTCCCACCCTGTGAGGGTACTGGTTGTAGCCACCAACTGTGGGGCACCCGAAGGGGCATCTCTCGAAGGAGAAAAGAAAGTTGCTCACCTTGTGCAGTAATTGGAGTTCTTCAAGATGTGTGTACCTGTGCATTCCCCACAACCCTCCCTTCTTCCCTTTCTGCTTTGGAATCAGCTTCCAGTTGGAGAGGGAGGTAAGGAAGCTTAAGCTGCGTGTGCCACGAGAGGCGTGAAAGACTCATCATGAGACTCCTGGGCTGCATGTGTGGCATGATGAGTACTGCTGCTGAATTCTTCAATCTGCATGTGCATGGGCGTGCACGCACAGCTGTGGGGCACGCACAGGGACACTCATCTTGAACTGCAGTTACTGCACAAGGTGAGTGACCTTCCTTTCCCTATAAGTGAGTTTTACCCCAATCATCTTGGTCCTGTACAGTGTAATGACTGCAGATCTGCATTTGGGCTACTTTCTTTTATAACAGTCTTGAATAATTGAGCAGTATTCTCAGAACAATTAAAAATTGCTTGAAACAAAGGTAAAATCTTGGCATTTTGGGAAACAAGTCCTATTCCCCATACACATTCCATCACCCTTAGGTAGTGAATGAATCTGAATGTGTTGGCATTGACCTAAAAAGGAAACTTGCTTTTAATAGCAAAGATTGGTCTCCAGCAATGAGTGGACAGATATTGTTCCAGTCATTATTTCAGATCAATTTTAGGGGAGAAAAATTTGTAGAATGTTGACGTGAGATTCTTGCAATCCGTTTGTGTGTGAGTGGTATATTTTGCTCTAAGGAAATGTGTTGTAGCTTTTCTGGCCAGTAGCCATATGTAAGATTTTTAGTTCCTGTAGTTCATTTGGATAAAATCTAAGGTTTCAAAACCCAGACGCCATTCTTAGTTTATACATAAATTACTAGTCTTTATGGCACCATGGCAAACTGGCAGTGGTTGTGATTTTAGTAGGAGGGCTTAGAATGGCTTGAAGTCCCTGTAACTTTTTATGGACGGCTGCCTGTGTTTAGAAGGATGTCAATGATGTGCGCAAGCACAAATATGTCTTTGCGGGAAAGATGATGCCCACATGCTTTGTTTTGTTAACTGAACAGTCTTAAGCAGCATTGTTGCTTATGTTAATTGAATTGAGCCATAACCCAGGCCTCGACAAATGCATGGTTCTTGTAGCTATAGCGGGTGGTTTTAGTAGTCTGTTGCTTAGCTCCACTGCAGAAATGTAACGGAGGACTGCCCCCTGGTGATCAAAAGTAAAATTGCTGGTGTCTAGCTGGGAGCCAATTTTGTCGACCTGTGCCATAACCCAACATTTACTCTACGCTAGCCTTGTTGCTCAATTGTAGCATTGATTTGTGGCAGATGACAAAACTACCTTGAATGAATGAGTACAGTTAAAACATTAAATCCATGTTTTGTTTAATACGCTTCTTGCAGACACCTCCAAATTTATTTATCTCAGTCATTTGATGACAGTTTAGCAAGTTGGTTATTTTTTTATCTGAGTAAAACAGAATAAACTATGAAGATATGAGACAAAATATTAAAGGCCAGAGGATTCTGTAGTCCTTGGCCGAATGCTGCAGTGATGTTACAGATAAGTGATCATTTTGCAGTGATTGTAACAGCTTGTTCCCAGTACCAGACAGTGTGTCTTTTGTTTATGTGTAACTTAACTACAGAAGTGCAGCTGCTTCTCCTTCTATAATGAAGGATTTCTTCAAATATTCAGTCATTCTTCATTGAATCACAGGGCTCAAGTTCAGGAAAAGGAAAACTTTTTTCCTTTGAACAGATTTTTCTGGGGCTGGGTAGCTCTTAAATCATGGTCATCGTGAAAGTCTGAGAGAATTGTGATAATAGTACATGTAGGCCTGAAGTTCTTAATCCTTTTTGTGGTTTCTTTAACACTTAATAAACAGAGGATCAGATTTGAATATTGGGTGTCTGGGGGGAAAAAACTCTCCATTTAAGATGAAGCATCTTGATTATTTTTTAGGCTCTGTGCTTAGCACACTTCCACACTGCACATTCAAAATGGACTTTGCAGCTATGTGTAGTGAACAGAGGTGGCTTTAGCAAGGGTTCATGGAATCAGTTGCATCCACAGAAATCATGAGAGCAGGAGTGCAAACACATCCTTTGTCAAGGAGAAGGGCATGGAGCCATGTTTGCTCTGTTGAACAAGAAACCATGCATGGCTGTATAGTCTGGGTCCTCCGTCATGGTGGTTGCACTCCTGGTGATGTGTGCTGCATACTGATATCAGTTACATGCAGTTATAGAGGCTTGAAAAGCAAACCTCTGTCAGAACGTAGCACTAGGAGGGGTGTGTGAATGGATCCCCCGTGTGTCCAGTCTCCAGGCAGCAGGAATGAATGTGCAGTGCTCTGGGATCAGGTTGAAGCTGCCCTCTGTTCTGAACAGCTGCGTCTGGATGCTCAGCAGAATACCTCCCCCTATTCATCCTGGATGGTTATCTCTTGCCACCTTGAATAATTGGAGCCAGCCCTTGTGTGGCCACGTGCTGTGGACCCTGCTCTTAATTGGGTACTGGCCATCCCTCTTCCCCTGTGCTTCTGTGGTACTGTCGTATTGTATCATAGTTTTTGTTTGCTTTTATTTCATATTGTGAGTACTTTAGACTTTAATATGGTGCACTCACTAGTGACAGAGCTCATCTCGCACAGAAATAGTAAACTCTACAGACAGATTCTCCTAATTGTCACACCTTGTACTAGAAGGAGCCTTGATGATATGTATTAACTTTTGTACTAGAGCAGTGGTTCTCAAACAGTTTTTTTCATAAACAGCTTGAGAATTGCTGAGGGTCACGGTGAGCCACTTAATGATCTTTCCAAATTCTGTTTGTACTGTTAGTTACCTATGGTAAAGCGTTTTGGATGAAGGCACTAAGGATTGAAAAATGTTAGCAATTAACCATTTTTTGTTCTACAAATAAAGGCACACAACTCATATTTTAGTCATTTTACACATTTTGTTTTAAAGCATAGTTCAGGAAAGTTGTGTGTAATATTTGTCAGTTTTAGCCTGAGGGCAGGTTCAGCATGTATCCTGTGTCTGTATTTGGACTTGACTTTGGTAAGTGATAAAATGTCTGCCTTGCATAGGTACGCAGTAGTGATTGGCATCAGAAAACGCATTGCGTTGTCTGCAGCCCTAATGCAGTTTCCTTCTAAATTCATTTTGCAGGCAAGTATGCTTGTATTTTCTCTGACCCAAAATAAATTTTAAACTTATGGCTTTAAATGGAAGAAATAATGGGGCCTTTTTGAGAGCTCATTTATGCGGATAGTAAGCTCTTAATGTTAATTAAAAGGTAGTTCATGGCTCCATGTAATTTAGGAGCCATTTGTTTTATTTTTCAAATAAAATGAAAAATAACTTCCTATGAACCAATATGTCCCTGGCTTGCTGTTTTTTTGAAATTGTATAATTTCAAAACTGGATGGGACACAACACTTGCTGGGGGGTGTGGGTACCTCCTTTCTTTTCATTTTTATTTTGTTCCCTATGTTTATTGAGACAAAACAATTAAGGATGCAGGAAGGGCTGTCCTTGGGGGTGTGCAGGAGGGGCAATCGCCCTGGGCCCCGTGCTGCCCTGCCATGAGCAGGGCAGCAGGGGGCCCACACTGCTCCCCCCCCCATGGCTGTGCTGTCCCCCACCCCTTCCTTGCTGCTTTTGGTGCGATGTCGAGGGAAGGGAGGAGCAGGGTGGGAGCATGCAGAGCCGGCCTCTTCTTCGGGTCTGCCAGCCCTGTCCCCAGGACGGGGAGCAGCCAGACCAGGGGGAGAGCGGGCCAGGAGAGAGCTGGGTTTCTCTCCCTTCCGTGGGCCAGCTGTTCCTCACTGGAGGTGGGGTGGGCTGGCCTAAAGGCAGGGTGGAAGAGTGGAGCCCAGCCCCCTGACCAGCTCATACCACCCCCTCCTCCCAGTACAGGGAGGGAGTGTGGAGGCCCCACCACAGGCGGGTTGCCCCGGGCCTCGCACCCCTATAGGGACAGCCCTGCACGTGGGCTGTCTAAAGACTATTCTGTATCACTGGGAAGAGTAGTGTTGAGTTACTGAATCTGCATATTGTAAGCACAAGGGTGATGACATCCTAATGTTTATACCTAATTAGGGTGTTAGATGCAGAACTCCAAAACTTATGTTCAGGCTTCCTGGTGCATGGAGGAAGGACATCTATGGTGCTACAACTTTCTGTCAAACTTTCCTAGTCAAGGTATGGTGGATTTTAAATAAACATATTGCTTTGCAATGATCAGTTCAACCTACTCTCATACAAGTCCTACTTGCTTAGAATGTGGTTGGGGGTCAGGTGCAGTACCTTACAAAAAGTTAAGAGGTGAGAAAAAAGACAGTCCATCTAGCATGCTGGATGGTAGTTCCTGTCATAGTTTTCGGAGAGAGAGGTTAGGGAAAGGCTTTATGGATGAATGTTATGTAAGGTTTACTAAAGTAATTCAGGGTCATCCTGAAGTTCAGATTTCTGGTAATACCTTCTGCTTCCTCTTACCTCCATTCTCCACTTTTACTTTGTTCCTCCCCAATGGCAGCAGTGAGTAGGACCTCACCTCTAGAAATCTTTTTTGTACTCTGCCATGAGCTTTGTGCTTCTTTAAGTAGTTACTGATTTTCATGTGCTCTTTCATTCAATGTCTTTACATTCCCTGGAGCTTTCTAGATTGTGATCATACATAAGAGCTGTATATTGCATAATTGAACTCTTGTAGGGACTCATGAACTGTAAATTTTGTTTTCAGTTCTTCAGACACCTCTCTCTTTCCATCTTCTTTTCCCAAACCTCTCATCCCACTGACTGTGTCCTAATGGTGTCCCACCTCCTGACAAACCTGACACGGCGTTCTCTCTTTCCAGCATCTTCATTGTCATTGGCTCACCTTCCTGGTTTCATGTGGCTTTCAGCCCAAAATGCAGATGTGCTTGCAGCTGACCCGCTCTGACAGTGGGTCGAAAGATAGCTCAGGTTACAAATTAGTGAGGGGTTTCTAGCAGCTTGAGGTAGGACAGGATTTACATTAGGTAAGAGTCCGCACTTTCCCCAAAGTCATGGTTCCTTCTATTTCAACGTCTTTCTTTAAAAAATCCTTAAATAATTAATCCTAACTGCTATCTATTGGGAAATCAACTGATTTCAGAAGGTAAGGATAGGTTATAAGGAGAGGAAAAAAGGAAACTGGATTTAAGGAGACTATAGGTGAGTGTGTTCCATTCTTGGACAGTAATTGGCTTTACAGGAGTAGGGAAGATTGCTGCTGTAATCTTCATTTGCTGATAAGTGAGTGCATGCCATAGTCTTGACTTTCATAGTTAATGAATTTTGTGGAAGTTTCTGGTCACCTGCCATGGTGAATTGGGCAGGAACACTGAATTTGTGGTTATCATCTTTTCTGACATGTGGAAGACCAAACTGTGTCCCTGATGTTAATCTTCAAAATCAATATTTGCATTTTACTTTGAAATTTTTTGTATATTATGAATAAAATATCTTATACTTGTAAACTCTGAAAGTTTACACACATTTAATTTATTAATTTTCAGTTAAAAGAAGACTTGACAAAACCTGGGTGCTAGATCACCATGGCACCTTGTTGTGCCGTGGCACTTAAGGGGCAGAACATCGCCAGGGACCAAAAAAGCCACTGCCCTGCATTGAGTGGTGTGTGGCTTTTTTCATGGTACACTTCTTTGCCCGCAGTTTTTTTTTCTTTGCTTGCAGTTCCTTTTCTTTTTCTCTTTGTGGCTTTTTGGCGGGATGGGGGAGGGTTGTTTCCTCCAAGCACTGCTGAAACGCGACAGCTTTTTGTTTGGGGGAGGGAGTGCACTTCTTCCTCACAGTACCCCCAGAAGTAGTAGTGGCTTTTCAGCAGTTGGGGGCACAGGGGTGGATGAAGGGACTCTAAAGTGCCACACACCTTGGCATCTAATTTTCTGAGACAGTACACAGATGTCTGGCCCATTTGTTGAGGCCTGATTTAAAATAACTTTTAGGCTTCTGAAAAACTTGAGGCTTGGCTCTTTTAAAAAATGAATTAACTTTTGAAAAATGAATTGCATCTCTGTGGGCACATCATTCCCCCCAGCATATTGTACACATGTTAAAATGTATAAATATTTGACATTTACCATGTTAAAACAAAAAGTCAACAAAATTCATGAAAATCTCTGCTGAGAACTGCATCTTACTCAGGTGGCCTGCTGTTTGAAATATGACTCCTGGCGTGTATTGTACTCTTAGCCCTAGGATTCAATAATGAGATTGAGTGGTATCTTGCCTGAGCACTCTTGGATGATTGACAGTGAGGTGATGTGATTCATCATTTATCAAGATATTCTCATGTCTACCCTTGATAATTTCTCCCTGCTGTCTGGGGAGGTGGTGAGCACAGATATGACTTTGTGATGTCAAAGTAATTAGTGTTTGTTGGTTTACAGCTGAACAAATGGGAAGCTAATGATCAGGTGAATGAGATAGAGTTCATTAGTATAGTGAAAGTTGCATAGACCTTTTAGGAAGGATTTTTTCAAAATTTCATGGTGGTGTTTAAATGTTCTGTGTCTCCTAATTGTTCAGTTTTATTCATTCAGTTGTGAACAGTAGATGAGGGCATTCTTAAAGTTAGAATACTTCAAACTTTCATTTTCATGGTGTTTTTTGATCTCTGCATTTCAATGGAGTGTGCCTGCTATAGCGTTAGAGATTGCACTGTTTTTTAAAATTTGGACTCTGACTTGCATTCAGCAATGGCAACTGCTCATTAAATTGTTTTATAGAATTAATGCAAAGACTTATGAGTGGTTTTATGTACATGATAAATTATTGAAAATCACCTATACTTCTTGCTTTCCATATATTTCCACATCTCACTTGGTCGTTTATTCTGTCAAATCATTCTGGCTTGCTAAAACACTGAATACACATACACATGGATATTCTAGGATGTCTGTGGCCTTTGTAATCTGCTTCTCTTGTGTCACAGCAGGTACTTAACAAGCATAGTGGTTTCCTGATGCAATTTAAAAGTAATAGGATGCATGAGATATTATTGAAATATTATTTTATAAGTCAAAAATCCTATTATGATAACAGTACACACAATGTTTCACATGAGACTGAAGTTACAAGATCAGCTGAATATAATATAGCTGCAAAATCCCTGAAATCATTGGTTAGTGGCTATAGTAGATTTAGTGTGAGATCACAATTAATATAAGAGAGCAATTAATGTGTATTTAGACATTATAGACTGTAATTAGCACATTGAAGAGTTACAGATATGTTTGCTCTTCAAATGTCTTACTTACTAAGATTCATTTATCAATAAACATAAACTATCAGTTTGCCTACCTGTGTATTTCTTCATGACTAACAAGCATTCTTTATGTAACAAAATGCAAGCAGAATTTAAGTAGCTTTATGAATAGGTTTGCTGCTTTTTCAGGGTTTTCTTCGTTAAACTATCACTGCAAAATCATTAGACAGGTTAGAATTCATATGGGCTAGAATTCAAATATATGGCTTTAGTGTATGTTTGTATTTTACTTTCTTGAATCCCATTCCCCACTCTCCCCATGCTCCCCTCCTCCCCCCAGTGAAAGTGAGTAGGCTAGAATCCCTGGCAGGAATTTGTCTACATTAATATGGCTCATCAGAGACATTATAGGTAATTGGAGAGCCTGCGGTATGGTAGCAGGAGGCTGAAGGGAATTATTTAGCATTAGAAATGGCTCGTCTGGGAGTTCTGCACTAATCAAGGAGCTTGTGTGTTAGCTGTGGGGATGATGGGAATTATGACGATTATGACATGTTAGCACATGTCTGTATGAGAACTGGACAGGCAATGAGTTAATCAAGAAGTATATTAAATGGCTCCCATGCTGGTTCCTTATTTCTCTGTATCGGGTCTGTCAGGTTGTGTACTTCAAAATCACAAAACTGAATGTATGTTTTTATAGGAAAAGTAGTCACCCATTTCTCTAACAAAAAATCTGCTCTGTATGCTTTTGCAGCATATGTGTGTTATGTACATTCAGTATTAAATGAAAAGTAAGTGAATGTTTGGGCTTCAAGAGGTGTACTTTAAAAATTTACCTTTTTAGTCTGCTGATAGTTTTTGTGACTGTTGTGTACATGGATCATCCAAATCTTTGCTAGACATTGAACCTTTTTTGAATGTTTAAAGGTCTCAATTAGAAAATGAAACTAACTTTAAAACGGACAGCAATTCACATATTTTAGCAAACTATTAATATTTAACACTTGGCAGCTACAAGCATATAAAAAAATTAATCTGTACCATCATCAAAGTGCTCTAAACCTCGCAAAAAAAATTTCCCTTAGCTGTGGAGGGTGGTCTGCTTATATGCCAGGTAGACCCATTCTGTGCCCAGCATGGTAGAGGCATCCATTTCATATCTGTCATGAAACTATCAGTTAGAAATGCTAGAAATGTACATGTTTCTAGGAAATAGACCTAATAAATTGAGTTCATTTTAAAAAATAAATTGAAATATTGCATAAATCCACAAGCAGACTGGATTAAATCTGTAGGCAAACTTATCTTAGACTTACTGTAAAGATGAGCACACACAATTTTTTATTATTGTAAGCACTGCCAAATTTAATAAAACTTTCTACCAAACTGTGACTTTCATGTATTAACTTAATTAAAGCAGTATCATGGATAGTTCTCAAAGTGTTAACCTGTAGGAGGTTGTTATTGAAATCCATTATCTATGGAGTCAGTATTAGTGGTCAGCAGCATCAGAAGTAAAACTGCAAGTAAGACCCTCCCTTGGGTGCTGTGAGCTCAGCAGGTTAAACTGTCAAAGCTTCTTAAAGGACTGATAGTTAAACCCCCTGGAGTTATAGGTAAACCAATCATTTGCCGTCAGCAGGGAATATGGCTTTATTTAGCAGGGAGAAAAAAATTGAATGCTAACAGGAAAAAGGATTTACTCAACACTTGTATTTGCAGTACTGGCATATGTGTATACTGTGGCAAGAGTTCCGTAGAATTTAAGGTTTCTTCCTTTGTTGGACAGGAAACTAGTTATTTTTAGCAAGGTTTTATAAAATAAAAGGGTTGAATAATCTATTTGTATGTCAAATATATGGTGTTTGGAAGTATGTGTGGTATCCAAAAGGAAGAAAAAAGATTGCCTTTTTAAAAAAGAGGAAGAGTTATTAATAAGTACAAGTCCCAATTTATTTGGAGTTTTTACAGAGCAAAATAGTATAAATTTGCAGACTGATGTATACAAAATTCAGTAATCTTTATGAGACATTGAACACATCTGTTTTTGTATATGTTTTAAACAAATATTAATACTATTACATACAGACCATAAAATATATCTGATGCCTATCACAAAGAAGGTAACATTGTTACTAAAACTTTTGTATTTGCCAACTTTATTATAGTTGTTTTTGGGTTTAATTTCCTTGTTTCTCCTTTTGGTAAAGGAAAAAAAAAATTAAACTGAACTGTAGTATTTAGAATGTGCCAGTTCATCTGTAAAGCTAACACTTGTTATTCATGTACATAAATGGGGAATGAGAGCTGAGTGCAAGCTTTTGCAGTACCTGTTCTAGTAAGAGGCTGGATCTGGGACTATGTCAAACTCAGCTAATCCTGGCAGGTTGTCTGTCGGGAAAGTGCCAAGTGATTTCAGGCCCCCCCCCCCGTATGACTCTTTTAACTGACCAATCTCATTTTTTTGTAATATTGTTCAGCTGTATCAGTGAGGAGGCTGCCACCTCATTGATCTGTCTCCCTGGCTGCAGCAGGGAAACCGCACACATCCTGTAGTCTCTGTGTGACATCTGGTCTCTAGTCAGTAGCTCCCTTCTGCAGCCGGGGGGAAAGAAGATCAGTGGTTCTTTCCCTCTGGCTCCAGCAGAGATCCCCACATGCATGGACCTAGATGGATTAGTTTTACTGTGCTCCTTGTTGCAAACAGGGAGAGGGGAGCACAAATCTCCCATCTGTTTAGCTGCAGCAAGGAGCTGTTATCAGTCTTTTAGCATTGAGGAACAGGGTCGGATTAATTACCCCAGGCTGCTGCCCACTGTGGGCTCCCCCACCCCTGCCTTGGGCTCCATCCTCCATCATAGGGGACAGCCGCGTTGCTGGGGAGGAGGTCCTGGGACCAGAGGGTGCTCATGCCCTGCCCCCACTCTGCTTAGTCTGGAGGAGGAGGTTGACTGGAGTGCAGCGCGGCAGCCTCCGATGTAGCCCCTCAGGGCCGTGGCCCCAGCAGCTGTGGTGCACTGCTGCACTGTGCTGAAATGGAGCCAGGTTGTGGCTATGCCAGCCGGCCCTGCCCCCTGGGTGGAGTGAGCAGGCACCAGCTCTCCCTGTCTTTCCTTGGGGGTGGACTAACTGGCCAGGGAGTGGGACAAGAGTGTGGAGCCTGACCTCTGGCTCCAGGCCCTGTCCCCCTCCTCACACTGCTGGTGCTGAGCAGGGTAGGAGGTACCAGACTAGTGTAGGGATTTTAAGGGCTGGAGCCTGGGGACCACTTTCAGGCCGGGGCCCAGGGCGTAAGCCCCTAAAGCCCCTGCAGTAATGTGGCCCTACTGCTGCCCTCCCCCACCATAGTTTGAGAACCAATGCCGTTATACAGTACTCCAAAATAAACACTGTTTAAATACCAATGCCTTATTTTTTGCACCACTGTCAGCCTGGTGTAATTCTGCTGAGCCATACCAGCTAAGGTTAGTGTAATGCAATGGATAATAAGGCTCATCTGTTCGTGAGTTGAGTCTACTGAGGCAAAACCATATGACAATAGAATTGTCCAAAAGATTTGAGCAGGTGAAAAGAGGGAGGATGGGGTCTATAATGGAAAGTGTTCAATAAACCTGGCTACATAGTGAATACAGTATTTCCTTTGGCAGATATGGAGTTTCATCATAGTTATGAAAAACAAACAAGGAGTCTGGTGGCACTTTTAAAGACTAACAAATTCATTTATTGCACAAGCTTTCATGGGAATCTCAAAAATTTGCTGGTGTCGTAATGATCACCAGGCTTACAATGGAGGAAGGGAAGACTGGAAATTTCTCTCTTTGTGAAAGCTCTGCTACCTGATGCAGAAAGTGGGACCATGGCCCCTCACTTATTTTAGCTCATGTGACCTCCTTTAAGGGATCTAGTGCTACTGTAGAAGACTTAGCCCAGGGTTGTGCTAGCACAGTAAGGAGAAAACAATGAGCCACACTCTCTGCCTCTATGTCAGTGGTTCCCAACCAGTGTGCCAGGGCACACTGGTGTGCTGCAGGAACACCCAGAGTGCGCCGTGAGCATGCCTGAGAGCTGGAGTTAAAGTTCCCTCGTTGCTCAGCCCAGCTATGTAGGCTGTGCAGGGCTGGGAATGGTAGGGGTGAAAGTAAGGGGAAAGGCACTGGAACACAGTTCTGGGGACCCTGATTTTTAGGTAGGCAGCATTCCAGCCCCCCTAAAAATAGAGGAAGGCACTGGAATGTGGAGTTCCAGGGGTCCTCTTAAAGGTAGCAGGAGCAGCCAGAACACAGGGTTCAGGTGGCTCCACTTTAAACCCCGCTCCACCTTAACCCAACTAGCAGAGAAGGGCGGGTGGCCCAGAGTGTGTGAATCTCCCCCTGCAGGGTGGAGCAGCTTGTGTGAGGCAGCCTGCAAACAGCCCAGGTAATGGCTTTGAGGTGCTGCTGGAGGTTGTGTGGGGCAGGTGTGTGTGTGTAGCAGAGATGGGTGTGTAGCTGTGGTTGTGGGGTGGCTGTTTCGTTGGTGGGGTAGCTGGGGCATGGGGTGGATGTGGGTGGGAGGGTGTAGCTGGGGGCTGGAGGCCTGGTACTGGCCCCTGTGGTGATGGGAGGGTCCATCACAGGCAGCAAGGGCTGGAGGAGGAGAAGACAGGACCCACTGGGGTGGGAGGGAGCAGCAGTGGAGTGAGGATTTGCCCTGGGTGGCAGGGGGGAGCAATGTTCCCTCTAACTACTTGTAGACTGTGTGCGTAAACAATTTCTTTGTGTGCGCAAAAACATTTCTTTGTGAGCACCAATATTAGCATTATTGAATTTGTTTGTGCGCACTTTATTTTGTTGTGTGTGAAGGTTTCATGACCTTTACACGCAAGCACACGTGCACAGCTTAGAGGGAACGGTGGGGGGGAGCCGCTGTGGAGAAGGAGGAAGTGGGTGCTGTGCCATCCTCCTCTGCCTTTCCTTCCCTCTCCCCGGGTTCCCCCTTGCCCCACCTGCAAAGCCATTCTTGTTCTCCTTTCCCCTCTCCTCTTTTGCCACCCTTGTGCTGTTCCCCACATGGCTGCCCTTATCCTCTTTTGCCACCCCTTCCCTGCTCTGCTCCCAACGCTCAGTCCTGCCACTGCACATGACTCCTGACTTCTCCTGTTTTGCCACCCCTACTCTGCTACCCCTACTACCCCACATAGCAGCATTGCTGAAACACTGTCCCATGGTTCATGAATATTCATAAGCAGTTTAAGTTAATTTGAATATTAATGAGTTTAATGGTGGTGTTCCGTGCAAAATTTGAACATATCAACGTGTGCCATGGCAGAGAAAAGGCTGGGAACCACTGCTCTAGAGGAAGGTACAAGACCCCTGGAAGGGGAGAGTTTTGAATCAGAGCTGAGTTAATTCCATGGTGTTAGGGAACTGGAATACAGAAGCTGAAAGGACAGAGGGGGGGAAACTAGCCCAGGGGAAATTTAGTGCAATGGTGAATACAGCACCCGCAGCAAGTAGCTGCTATTTGTTGGGTCCCTGTGCTGGAACCTGGAGGAGTGGGCGGCAGGCCCAGATCCCTACCCTCCTTCTGGCACTGCTGGACCCCATTGCAGGAACTACCATCAGGTAGGTGTGCTAACTGGTGGTGCCCTAATCTGCAGTAAGATGCAGAAATGTGAGATCTACTAAGGCGAGCTGGCAGTTTGCCACACAGGCTTATGTTGTTTCACTAGTAATGAAGGCCCAAATCTACCCTCAATGTGCTATATGGAATTCCCTTATCTTCCAATTTGTGCCCAAAATTAATTAACAATTCTGATACATCATGAACAAGAGAAGGACTCAGCTCAGTCTCTCATAATTCTGTTTGATTCTGCAGGACTAAAGAAGTGATGTGTCAAAATGACTGAAATATATAATGGAGAAAGTCTTTTGAATGAGAAGATAACTTTTCAGCACAGAATGGCTCTTTGAGCACCATAAGTACTGAGCTTCAGTAAATATTGTTTAGTGAGGTCAAATTTAATAAGATATTTACAGATTTAAGATATAAAAATTTGCTCTAAGAAGAATGACAATGTGGTGAAACACAGGAAAAGTTATTTTATAGCAAGGGTCTGAACTCAAATCACCACAAGGGCCGGACGAGGACTAGTACGTTAGCCCAAGGGCTGCACCAAGCATGAGGACTAGTACGGTAGCCCAAGGGCCGTACTACTGAAACCTTTTCTTACAATGATATTGCAAATATTGATAGCAATAGTGTCATTGCAGGCTGCAAGAAATAACTTTAGGGGCTGCATGCAGCCCTCAGGCCATGAGTTTGAGACACTTGTTTTATAGGAAGCATCTTTAATGAATCAAACGGTTATGTGGCCTGGTGCTAGAACAATGGATTTCATATGCAGTCAGTTTACTTGTACTCGGATGGCATTCCTCTTTAAACATGCTCCAAAAATGTGCTCATGTTAATCTAGTTCAGCAAAACAAACACAGAGTCCTGTAGCACTTAAGACTAACAAATTTATTTATTGCGTGAGCTTTTGTGGGAGAAAATCTTACTTCATCAGATGCTTAGAACTGGGATTTTCTCCCACAAAAACTTATTTATTAGTCTTTAAAAGTGCTGCAGGACTCCTTGGTTTTTTTTTTTTTGTTCTTTAAACATGAGATCAATTTATTTACTATTAAAATTGCACAAATACTTTTAGAAAAAAGACATCACAAATTTTATTCAGTTATTGAACAATGAAAAGTATGCCAGGTGCTACTCCACATATGATAGAAAATGCCCTAGTCCAGTGGTTTTCAAACTTATTTTCTCAGGACCTAGTTGAAAAATATCACTTAAGTCCATGAGCCAACAACTGCTTCTTTGAGCAGTATGTTTCAGTCTTTCAGTGGCAGCAGCAGGAGCCCCTACAACCCATGTGTGAGGGTCTGTGACCTACCACTGGTCTAGTCCAATGTTCCCTCTAAGCTGATGATGCAGCTGAGCAAGTTCCCTACCCATTCCCTGTCCCGGGCCCGGGCCCCTAAGCCACTGTCCATCGGCTCCCCAAGTGCATCCATAACTTGCTCAGTTGCGTCACCAGCTTAGAGAAGGAACATTGTATAGATGTCTTCTTGTTCAAACTTTAGTAAACTAATAAAACCACAGTATTTCAGTTTAACATTTGTATTAAACAAATATGAAGCAGTGATGCTGCCTATCAAGCCGCCTCTACACCTCAGTTTTTGATGCCTGTCTTTGTCACATTTCCAGAATGCATATAGAGAGTCTAGGTCAGCCTTGAATCCAGCACTTAGATATGACTTGATGTGCATTAACGTGTCTAGATGAGAAACATCCAACCTGTTACGAGGCTCTGTCTTAATATTATTCATTAGACTGAAGCCTTGTTCAGCATTTGCACTAGATGCTTTAAACCAGGGGTACTCAAAAGGCGGCCCGCGGTCCACAATGCGGACCATGAAGACCTTTCCCGTGGACCGCGACAGCAGGGGCGTCACTGGGGCGGGGAGAGACCCGGGGCATGGGCCCCGCCCCCGCCCCCAGAGGGCAGGCCCCACCTCCCAGCCAGAAGGGCACGCCCCCTGGCTTGGGATACAGCTGGGGGAGGCCGCGCCACTGCCGGCAGCTAGGCCGCGGCGCGGCGCAGCCTGGACTGGCCCAGCCCGGCCTGGCCTAGCACGGCCCGCCATGCCGCACAGCTTCAAGCCCGGAGACCTGGTCTTCACCAAGATGAAAGGGTACCCGCACTGGCTGGCCTGGGTGAGCCCCAGCCCAGCCTGCCTGGGGGCTGCCCTGCCCCTGCCCCATGCGGGGGGCGGGGTCTGAGTGTTGAGGAGCTGGGATGCTCCGGGTCATGGGGTGCTGGGGTGGGTGGTGGGGCGGTTGTTGGGGAAATGGGGTGCAAGGGTGGCTGTTGGCAGAGGTGGGGTGCAGGGGGTAATGGGTCATGAGGTGCTGGGGTGGGAGCTAGAGTGTGATGGGGTGTCAGGAGATGGTCCCGTATCGTGGGGTGCAGAGATGGGTGTTGGAAGAGATGGAATGAAGAGGGAGAAGATGATGGATTGTGGGGAACAGGGTTGTGGAGAAATGAGGTGAGGAAAGGGATATGGATTGGGGCAAGAGGACATCAGGGATGACAGTTGGCAGCTGGGGTAGTCGGGTGTGTGGTTTTTTTTTTTTTTTTTTTTTTTTTT
>ML681993.1:8080609-8132863 GCA_007922195.1 Podocnemis expansa | reverse complement strand
CTCGTGGGGTCCCTTCCAACCCTATGATTCTATGATTCTATGTCATTGAGAGTTCAAATCAAATCAAATCATAGGGCTGGAAGGGACCTCATGAGATCATCAAGTCTAACCCCCTGGGAATTGAACCCAGGACCTTCTGCATGTTAAGCAGAGGTGCTAGCCACTAGTTACTGGCTTGTGATTAAGTTCCAGAGGGGGTAGCCATAGTACTCTAGTTAAGTAAAAGAAACAAGGAGTCCTATTCTCCAGTGTTTGAATCTAAATTAGTGCATTGATTTGCTGTAACAGTCTGACCTGATCCTATGACTTATACTTCCTTGCATTTATTTTTCTCCCATTCTGTAAGTTCCCCCATCTTCAAAGCATCTGATGAAGTTTGATTTTTCTCCCATGAAAGCTCACGAGATAGATAAATTTGTTAGGCTTTAAAAATGCCACAGGACTCCTTGTTGGTTTGGCTTGTTATTGGGTGTCAGGGGTGGTATTAACTGCATTGTGATACGTTTGTGTGGTGTGGCTAAAGTGCTTGGAGAGGGTATGTATGAGACACACAGTATAATAGTATCTGTTGGGGACGGTGTCAAGTGACAGTTCCTGGAGGGGGTGGGGGTATATTGGGTATTACTGATGACTGGGAGCGGTCATGGTGTGTGGGGCATACTGTGTGGGTGAGAGTGTGTTGGGTAGTGTTCCTGAAAAGTAAAGATTGTAGAGACCCTAGGGCAGGGGTACTCAAATGATGGCCCGCGGTCCACAATCCGGACTGCGATAACAGGGGTGTCGCTGGGGTGGGGAGGGACCCAGGGCACGGGCCCCGCCCCCAGAGGGCAGGCCCCACCCCCAGCCAGAAGGCCACGCTCCCTGGCTCAGGATAGGGACCCCGATGAATGGTGGAAGGCTGAATGTGGACCGGATCGCAAAAAGTTTGAGTACCCCTGCTTTAAACGTACCACATATATCAACCAACTGGGCCAGGAAAGGGAACTTATCTTCTGTCAGCGTATAGGTGACAAACATCTAAGAATGTGTTCAGTGTACCAGCCATTACCTTTTCCAGAACAACAAACATTTTGTTTGTCTGTAATTTCAGCTCACCTTTAGAAGATGTGAAAATACATGAAGAAAATTTGTAAGAAATTACACTGATAAGAGCTGATGATCACAAATAGACAATACAATTCTATTATTTTTTTAGAGATTCCTAATGAATGTGCCAATTCTGACTAGATCTCACTCACTGAGCTAAAAGAAGTCACCCTGATTTAGGCTTATATATTACTTGAGCTAATGTAAATTAAGGTCAATGACAGTTTTTCCACTTCACTGAAAAAGTTAGATCAGGCTGCCCTCTCTCTCTGCTACAAACCCCATCTACCAGTTTTTTGTTGTTCTTGTCTGCAAGCATTGAACTTTCTTTTACCAGCTTCCAACTGAAAACAGAGCTGTGCTAAAAATACATGGAGGGGACACCTCCTCCTAAAGCCATTGTTTATGGCACTTGGTAAAGATATCAAAATGGGAGGACACATGTAGTTTGCCTATAATGTATTGTCAGGGCCATTCACTTAAATGTGAGCACAGGTGGGGTGTGCCTCTTGGATCCCACAGAGCCAAGCATGTGTGAATGCCTATTATAGTGAGCCATTGAGAGATCCTGGGGTGGAAAGTGCTGTAGAAATGCCGTGTGTTAATAAAATAACATAAGGTTCTATACAGTTTTCTGTGTTTATTCTGAATCTTGGGTGGAATTTGTGTGTTGTGTCTACCTATCTCACTGTTTCCCAACTAGTGTGCCACAAAATTTTTTGAAAAACTACTCAAAGAGCTCTGGATTGGCTCATGAAAATATATGGCTTCATTTGGAAACTATATGGCAGTGTGCCTCAAATGAATTAAAGTAGCAAGGAGTGTCATGGCAGAGAAAACGTTGGGAACCACTGACCTATGTGGCATCAATGACTTGAAAGGGAAACAAAACGTTTTCTTACACATCAACCCCCCCCCCCCGCATGGCATGAGCTTTTACCCGGCTTCTAATCTGCCCCCAGCCCAGGAACCCCGACCCAGCTCTGATCTCCAACTTCTGCTCCCCGCCAGCCCCGACTCCGGCTACTCCGATCCCTGCTTCTGCTCCCCGCCAGCCCCGACCCTGGCTCCTCCCACCCCAGCTCCTCTGCTCCCTGCCAGCCCCAACCCTGGCTCCTCTGCTCCCCGCCAGCCCCGACCCCAGCTCCTCCAATCCTGGCTGCTGCTCCCCGCCAGCCCTGACCCCGGCTCCTCTGCTCCCCCGCTTCTGTTCCCTGCCAGCTCTGACTCCAGCTCCTCTGATCCTGGCTCCTCCACTTCTGCTCCTCACCAGCCCCGACCCAGCTCCTCCGCTCCCCACTGCTGCTCCCCACCAGCCCCGACCCCAGCTCCTCTGATCGGGGATCAGCGCTGGGGTGAGTGGCAGCAGCTGTGCCACTGCTCACTGGCGCAGCTTACAGAGAACATTGGTCTAGTCCATGCCCTGAAAATTTATAATCCAAAGGTACTGACCTTATTTAATCTGTGTGAGCAGACCGTCTGTTGAAATCAGTGGGGCTTTGAGAATGGGTACAGGAGCCTGCCTGTGAATAACTTAGAACATCAGGGCCTTAATTTTTATGAAAACTATGTGCACATATGTGTACACACTTTTTTTACATTAGAAAAATCCAACGAGTCCTGTGGCATCTTAAAGACTAACAGATTTCTTTGGGCATAAGCTTTCATGGGCTCCAACCCACATTGTCATATTTTTAGTTTACATAGAAAATCTCAGTTTGTGCTCAGGCCGTGCTACAAGGTGGGATCACACTTACTGCTGAAGCATCTCAAAAGTTACAGCATAATTGATAGGCTAGAACTAGCATTGTTGCACAGTACTGTAATTGATGGTGCTGGGTAAGGGTTCTGTGATTAAAAATTGAACTTGGCTTCAGTGCTGAGGAAGGTCATGTTGCTGCTTATGTATTAATTTTTCATAATTGGTCTTCTGATACAGGCATGGACACAGCCTGTTGCAGTCTTTCTTTCCTTCCAAAGTATCCCTGTGTCAAATAGATGAATTTTAACTGTTGCTTTATTGCCTGTACTAGATATTCATAAGTGTTTTACAGAAATCATTTTTATATCAGACTTCACTAAAGAAACCAGAAGTGTTACCTGCACAGTAGGGCACCACATCTTTGCCCAGATCCATAAGGCTCAAGGCATAACCTTGGTAAGGGCCCCCCCTGCTTTCCCAGTCTGTAGGTCTCTGAGGGAAAGGCACCTGCCCTTACCCAAGTCACAGCTTAGAGGTCAGGGTCACCCATTCCCCAGACCATAGAGCTCCAGGTGTAACTTGATTGATTAAAGTACTCACCTGTTCCCAATCTTTAGGCCCCTGGGTATAATTCTTTGTGGGTTAGCAGGATCTTTAACCAGGAAGGAGTCTTAAACAGTAATGTTCTTATTCTCAATTTATTACCAGCTACCAAAACAGGATACACACTCCAAGCATACAAATGTGCACCACTCCCAATAAAGCAGCCAAACTTCTCCTGATGGCTGATCAGGATTAGATTATCTGGGGACTCCAGCTTCTGCACAGTTTGGGTGCCAGGGTGCTGAGATCTGGTGACTCTGATCTGGGGCTGTGTCCTGGAGTTAGGTTCCAAAGAACTTCCTTTTGGATTCCAGTTTATGGTTAAAACTTGGGTCCTGTTTGGCTGTGCCTTAACCAGTCATTTCCAACTAATACTACAAAACACCAATGTAGCACACTACAAAAGAGTTCTTTAACCACTCATATTCCACCACCTTTATTGATTTAAATAAGGTGCCTAGTTTTTGCAACAGACAAACAATTAACGAATGAGTCAGAAAAGATTTAGATACAATATGGGAAAGTGAGGAACATAAAGATAAAACAATAAGAATTGTAGATTTTAGGACCACAACTGTTGATAAGCTATGCCTTTCCAGACAGAAGGTTGTGAAGCAGAGATTTCTTTAAGCATCTAAAAATTAGTTTCTTCTTCGAGCAGTGTCCCTGTCCACTCCACTCTAGGTGCGTGGCCAGCCCTGCGCCTCAGATCAGAGAGTCTTAACAGTTGTGTCAGGGGCACCCTGCGCACTGCAGCAGGGGTCAGGGATTCCGGTGCTGACATGCTCGGATGCCCCCCCCCCACTCCCCTCAGTTCCCTTCTTACTGCTTCGGCATTCAGATGGAGACATCCACAGCTCCTGTTGATAACCCAACGGCTGTTTTAACGGCCACCGCTCACTTGAAAAGAAAATGCAACAACAATCAGGACACTTTACTTCAGAAATGCCATCTCCTCCAGGGTTTAAACGTTGCATCTCCTGCCGCGACGCTATGCCAGCGTCTGACGGCCATGCTGAATATATAAGGTGCCTGGGTGAAAGCCATCTGATACGCAAATGTCCTCACTGCAAGAGGCTAACTACCAGAGCCCGCAGGGAGAGACAAATGACACTAAAACTACTCTTGCTGGAGGGCTCTCTTAAGCCCGCCTCGGATCCTGGCCAGCAGCCGCACTCCGCTCAGCCGCACAAGCAGCGGTCTGCGGCTTCCTCCCCCACGCCTTCTAAAAAGGCTAAGGGTGATGGCAAAACTCATAAGCCTAAAGGGGCTCATTCTGGCGGCTCCCGGGGGAAGGACAATTGCCCACTCAGCGCTAGAGATCAGCGCAGGCATGATAACTCAGCTACGGGGAATATGCTTAGGCTGACCCCGGCTGTGGTCTTGAGCACGGCACAGACGTTGGCGCCCGTGGCACCGCCAACCCAGCTACCGGCACTGTTTTTACATCCAGCACTCTGTGCTGCCGCAGATACCCCATCTCCGACAGCAAGCACCGGGAACAAGGCAGCACCGAATGCTGTGGCACCCAACAGTGCAGAGTCGAGTGCAGCACCACTGTCAGCTCCCATAACAAGTGTGGCTCCGTGACCACCAGACCAGCACGGGGCAGTGCAGGGGGAACAGCTGGTATTACAGCAAAGTAAAAGGAAAAGGGAGGAGCATCATATCGAAATGCAGGAGAGGACTGAGTCTTCCTCCTCTCCCCTATCCCCCTTGTTTAGTATACACTCCTCTGATGGGAAATACCCTCTCTCACATTTTCCAGTGGGAGATCTGGGCAGTCAACCTCATGATCACCAAGTCCTGAGTCACCAAGGGACGATCCTCATCCTCCTATGCAACCACAGGCAAACACTGACAACTACACCATGGCCATACTGGAAAATGCCTTGGTCATACCCATGCCCATGGTTAGTTTGGGGAACTTGGCCCCAGATGGGCTCCATGCTGGCTGTTCCTTCAGTGTCTCAAATGGAGGTGGTTAACCAATACCTACCTGCAATGATCTCAGCGATGCAGCAACCACAGCCAGTGGTACAGCAGTCACACCATTTGGAGGGGCAGGAGGAGCCAGGTGATGAGCTCAGCTGCCAGTCAAGATCTGAGGAGACAAACCAGTTCCAGGAACTGTTCAAAAGAGTAACGGACAGCCTGGACATATCTATACAAGATGAGGACACGACTAAGCATAAACTCTGTAAGATCCTATAGTCCTCCACATCAACTAAGGTGGCATTTCCAATGGACGAGGGGATAATGGACCCCGCGAACCAGATACGGCAGACGCCAGCCTTAGCTGCCCCAATTAATAAGAGGGCTGATAAAAAGTATCTTATAATGCCCAAGGGCAATGAATTTCTGTTCACTCACCCTAACTCATTAGCAATTGAGGCGGCAAATCAGAGGGTGAGACAAGACCATCACAAGACCAACCTGACCGACAAGGAGGATAAGAAGCTTGACTTACTGGGAAAAAAAAAGTATACACAGCAACAGCATTCCTGCTGAGAGTTGTGAATTATACCGCAGTACTAGTGAACTACGATGATGAAATATACGCGAGACTCTCAGAGTTACTTACCTTGTTACCTGAGGAGAAAAAGGAACAGTTTAAGTCTTTAATCAAGGAAGGTCAACTTACTGCAAGGACGGCGTTGCAGGCATCCCTCAATGCTGCGGATGCGGTGGCCTGGGCCATCGGTACGGCTATAGTCATGCGACGAGCGTCATGGCTTCATGCGGCAGCGTTGCCAAAATAATTGCAGGCAACCATAGAGGATCTTCCGTTTGAACAGGATAGACTGTTTGCAGAGAAAACAAACAAAGTAATGCACACACTCAAAGATTCCAGGGCAACCTTTCGCACATTAGGCATATACCCTGCAAATTTCAACAGAAAGAATCAGAGGTTTCAACTGTACAGAGCCAGATACTTTCATCCTAATCAGGACACAGATGGGAAGGTGCTAGATCTCGGCTGAGACACCAACAGCGTCGACGACAAAGCACTCAATCTGCAGCCAACCCTCAACCATCGGGTCCCAGGCAACAATTTTGAGAGGTTGGTCGAGGGTTTGCCCGACCATCTCACTTCAGCGGATATTTTTGTCAACGAGTCACCACAGTTATTTTGCAACAGACTCCTCCCCTTCTTTCATCAATGGGAGGAAATTATGTCCGACAAATGGGTTCTCAACACCATTCTGAAGGGATATGTCATCCCATTTCTATCAAGACCCACCCCACCACCTCAAACCCCTACCTTGTCCCTCTTCAGGGACCATCTCACGAACAAATGTTGGCTCGCGAGATAGACAGTCTCCTCAGCCTAGAAGCAATAGAAGCCCCGCTGCAGTACAGGAACAAGGGGTTTTATTCACATTATTTTCTTGCAGAGAAAAAGTTGGGGGTGGGAGGGGGGAGGTGGAGGCCTATCCTGGACCTCAGGGGCTAGACAAGCATGTAGAAATAAAGCATTTCAAAGTGGTGACGATTCCGGGGATACTCCTGGTGCTGGAGAAAGGGGACTGGTTGGCTTTCCTCAACCTCAAGGATGCCTATTTCCATGTGTCGATCCATCCAGGACACAGGAAATTCCTCAGATTTATAGCATCGGGCACCCATTATCAATACACCGCAATGCTCTTCAGGCTGTGCGCTGCACTGAGGGTTCTTTCAAAGATCATGGCAGTCGTCTTTGCATGTCTCAGGACACTGGGAGTCACAATATTCCCATACTTGGACGAGTTCCTAATAAGAGCAGCATCCTTCCCTGAAGCTGAGCGGGCGGTAAAAATCACTGTAATGACCCTTCGGTCACTAGGGTTTGTGATAAACTACAAAAAGTCTTCGCTTCGCCCGTCGCAGCAGATCCTGTTCATAGTCGCAAGGATTCATACACTGATGGCGCGAGCATATCTCCCACAGGAACGGTACAAAAATATCCTAGACCTTGTTCAAGTGGTTAGGGATTCTCCCATAGTATAAGCACGGACCTGCATGCAGCTGCTGGGACACATGGTGGCCATGACGTTGCTGGTCAGCCACTCCAGACTCCACATGCGACCGTTTCAACTATGGTTCGCAAGGGCGTTCAGGTTAGGACGCCAGCACTTAAGTTGCAGGATGTTTCCACCAGAACCCATAAAAGAATCGTTGGTCTGGTGGACAAGTGAGGAGAACATGTTGCAGGGTGTCCCTTTTCAGTTACTGCGAACAGACTTAGTGATGACGATGGATGCCTCATTAACAGGTTGGGGCACCCATCTGATGACACAGACAGCCCAGGCAAAAAGGTCAACAAGGGAAAAACGCATGCATATAAATATACTAGAACTGAGAGTGGTGCACATTGCATGCAAGCATGTCCTGTCTGTCATCGCGGGGAAAACAGTGAAGGTCCAAATAGACAATATCACATGCATGCATGATATCAACCGCCGGGGGGGGAGCACGATCCACACCATTGTGCCTCAAGGCAATGAGACTTTGGGAGTTGTGTTTGAAACACAGGATAGACATCTCCACTATCTGTCTACCCAGCAGGGACAACACGGTGGTAGACACGTTGAGCAGATCCTTCGAGACAGCCCACGAGTGGGAAATGCACAACAATATAATTCAACAGATTTTTCAGTTGTGGGGCCTTCTGGTCATGGATCTGTTTGCCACCAAAGACAACACAAAATGTCACAAATTCTGTTCCAGAGCAGGCACAGGAGAGGGTTCCAGTGGAGGTGCCTTTCTTGTCAACTGGGGCAAGGGTCTCCTGTATGCGTTTCCCTGATTCCCTTGATTCCCAGGACTCTTTGCAAAATCCGACGCGACAGGGCCATCGTAATAATACTAGCACCAGCTTGGCCCAGACAGACCTGGTATATGGACTTGGCATAGATGTCGAGGAGAACCCCGATCACGCTCCCGACAGCACCGGACCTCCTGACGCAGAACAGGGGACGAACTGTATGTACTTACCTCAACAGGTTGCACCTTACAGCATTGTACCTAGATGGTACAATGAGTTAGAACTACAATGTTTCCAATGGATTAGACAAATCCTTCTAAACAGCAGGAAGCCTGCGACAAGACGGACTTGCTTCCAAAAATGGCGCAGGTTCATGATCTGATGTTATCAAAACGAGAAGGACCCGGTCTCCCTCCTGGTCCCAGACTTGCTGGAATATCTTTTTTTATCTGAAAAACACAACACTGTCAGTCAACACCATAAAGGTTCATCTAGCAGCCATAGCTACTTTTTATGAGCCAGTACAGGAAGTCTCGGTATTTTCACATCCAGTGGTGAAGTGTTTCATGGCAGGATTGCACAACTCCTATCCCTTCCACCGACCACCTGCTCCACCATGGGATCTCTCCATGGTTCTCAAAGCCCTAACAGGGAAACCCTTCGAACTGCTAGCGAGCTGCTCGCTTCTCCAGATGTCAATGAAAGTAGCTTTCCTCGTGGCAATCACATCGGCCAGATGAGTGGGCTAGCTATCTGCGCTCATGGCGAGCCTGCTGTACACAGTCTTTCACAAAGAGAAAATTTCCATGTGGCCACATCCGAGATTTCTACCAAAGGTAGTCTTGGCGTTCCATATGAACCAGACAATACACTTACCTACATTCTTTCCTAAGCCGTGTTCTGACCCTCGGCATGCTCTCTGGCACACGCTCGATGTACATAGGGTGGTAGCGTTCTACCTACAGAGGACCAAGCCCTTTCGGAAGACCCCAAAGCTCTTCGTCTCTATAGCAGAGTGTTTGAGAGGCCAACCAATATCCAAACACCGTCCGTCAAAGTGGATATCGAGCTGTTTACGGACAGCATATGAACTTAGGGGTTTACCAATCCCAGAGGGCATCCAGGCGCACTACACTAGATCACTGGCAGTGTCTGTGGCCTTCATGCATAATGTTCCCATAACTGAAATCTGCAGAGCAGCTACATGGGGGTCGACAGATGCATTCGTCAAGTACTACACTATCAATCAACTGGCCAGGGGCGATTCAGCAGTGGGACTGGCAGTACTACAATCAGTACAAGGGGCAAACCTCGAAGTCCCCTCCACCAATTAGAAAACAGCTTGGTAATCACCTAGAGTGGAGCAGACAGGGACACTGCTCAAAGAAGAAGTGAGGAATACTCATCCTTGTGCAGTAGCCAAGGTTCTTCGAGATGCGTGTCCCTCTCGTGCTCCGCTACCTGCCCTCCTGCACTCTACTTCGAAGAGACGCAGAGCGTACAATGGTGGCTCCCTTCGCGGTAGAGGGGGAACTGAGGGGGGGGGCGCCTGAGCACATCAGCAACGGAATCCCTGACTCCTGCTGCAGTGCGCAGGGCGCCCCTGACGCAGCTGTTAAGACTCTCCGATCTGAGGTGCGGGGCTGGCCACACACCTAGAGTGGAGCAGGACAAGGACACGCATCTCAAAGAACCTTGGCTACTACACAAGGGTGAGTATCCCTCACTTATATTGCAGTGGTAAGAACCATTAGGATCACATCACCTTCTCAATAGCCTGATATTCCATTTTTTAAAATTAGTTTCAGGAATGTGGCACATGCTGTATAGCTTATGGTTGCTGCCTTTTAATATGGCTGTTACTGCTTAGACTAAGAACAAGGCCTAAGCTTAGCCAAAAAACCCAAGGCCTTAGGCCTTACAGAAGGTAGAATATTTTTTCTCTTATGAAACAGGATACTTTTGTCATAAATGTTTTGAGATGTTTACCCTTTGATCTGTGTGCCCTGAAAGTGCATATCCATTTGAAAGAATACACACCATGCAGAAGATAGATACAGGTTCCTCACAATATGAAGTAGAAGCACAGTGTTTTCTCTCTACTTACTGTATTTCCTTTTTTAAAGAAGGGTGACTCCAAACTGGGTATTTTACCTAGTCTTCTGGTTGATATTTGTGACTTTTGGCCCTTTGCAAAATCTGGACACCCTGCTAAGGCATTATGCACTGGTGACTGGAAGAACTACAGAAGAAGTAGGAGAAACGGTAGGTTACAGTTGCAACCATTCTTCTTTGAGATGGGCTGCTCACATGCATTCAGTTATAGGTGTATAGGTGTCTGGAAAGTCTTTAACCCTGAGCTGACAGGCTAGGGCTAAGTGGCCAGTGCCCCCTCTGTGCTGCGACAGTGGCTAAAAAAAAAAAAAAAAAAATATTCCTCTCTCACCCCCTATGGGTGGTATGTGTCATCCTCAACCTCGGGTCCTCTACCAGAGGCCTGAGAGTTTGAGGGTTCTGCGCAGTATCTTAGCTGTTCCTAGCACTGCACTCTTCTGGACAGAGAGCTGTGATGTTGTTCCTGGGATCTGTTGGAGCCACTCTCCCAGCTTAGGAGTCACAGCCCTGAGTGTTCCTACCACCTCTGGGACCACTTTGGCCTTCACTTTCCACATCCGCTCTAGTTCCTCTTTCAGGCCCTGGTACTTCTCCAGCTTCTCATACTCCTTCTTCCTGATGTTGCTGTCACTTGGCACTGCTACATCTATCACCACCGCTGTCTTCTGGTCCTTGTCTATTACCACAATGTCTGGTTGATTGGCCAGTACCTGCCTGTCTGTCTGGATCTGGAAGTCCCACAGGATCTTAGCCCTGTTATTCTCCATGACCTTCTGTGGGATCTCCCATCTGGTCTTGGGAGGGTCTAGCCCATACACTGTGCAGATGTTCCTGTACACAATGCCAGCTACTTGGTTGTGCCGTTCAGTGTATGCTGTTCCTGCCTGCATCTTACATCCTGCCACTATGTGTTGGACTGTCTCTGAGGCCTCTCTGCACAGTCTGCACCTTGGGTCCTGTCTAGTGTGGTAGACCCCTGCTTCAATGGATCTGGTGCTCAGTGCCTGTTCTTGTGCTGCTATGATCAGTGCCTCAGTGCTGTCTTTTAGTCCAGCTTTTTCCAGCCACTGGTAGGATTTCCCAGTGTCAGCCACCTCAGCTATCTGTCGATGGTACATGCCATGCAGGGTCTTGTCTTGCCATGGCACTTCTTCCGCTTTATCTTCCTCCCATGTCTGCTGCTGCCTCAGGCATTCTCTCAGCAGCTCATCTTTGGGTGCCATCTTACTGATGTACTCCTGGATGCTCTGGGTTTCATCCAGGACAGTGGCTTTGACACTCACCAAACCCCGCCTGCCTTCTTTCCGGCTGGCGTACAGTCTCTGGGTGTTGGACTTGGGGTGGAAACCTCCGTACATTGTGAGGAGCTTCCGGGTCTTCACATCGGCAGCCTCCATGTCCTCCTTTGGCCAGCTCACTATACCGGCAGGGTATCTGATGACTGGCAGGGCGTACCTGTTGATGGCGTGGATCTTGTTCTTCCCATTCAGCTGGCTCTTCAGCACCTGTCTTATCCTTTGGTGGTACTTGGATGTTGCTGTCTTCCTTGCCGCCTCATCGTGGTTCCCATGTGACTGTGGGATGCCAAGGTACTTGTAGCTGGTCTGTATGTCTGCTATGTGGCCTGCTGGTAGTTCCACCCCATCAGTCTTCACTACCTTTCCTCTCTTTACTACCATCCGGCCACACTTCTCCAGTCTGAATGACATCCCAATATCCTCACTGTAGATCTGTGTCAGGTGGATTAGCGAGTCGATGTCTCGTTCACTCTTAGCATACAGCTTGATGTCATCCATGTAGAGGAGGTGGCTGATGGTAGTTCCACTCTTGAACTTGTATCCATATCCAGTCCTTGTGATTATCTGGCTGAGGGGGTTCAAGCCAATGCAGAACAGCAGCGGGGACAGCGCATCACCTTGGTATATGCCGCACTTGATGGCCGCTTGTGCAAGCTGTCTTGAGTTGACTTCCAGTGTTGTCTTCCACAGTCCCATTGAGTTCTTGAGGAAGGTCCTTAGTGTCCTGTTGACTTTGGATAGCGCCAGACATTCACAGATCCATGTGTGCGGCATTGAGTCGTAGGCTTTCCTGTAGTCAATCCAGGCTGCGCACAGATTGGTCTGTCTAGACCTTGAGTCTTGGGCGATTGCTCTATCTATGAGCAGCTGGTGTTTTGAGCCTCTGGTGTTGTTCCCAATGCCCTTCTGAGCTGTGCTCATGTACTGGCCCATGTGGTCCTGTAGCTTGGCGGCTATGATGCCTGATAGGACTTTCCATGTTGTGGGGAGGCAGGTTATTGGCTGGTAGTTGGACGGTGCTGTTCCCTTGTGGGGGTCTTTCATGATCAGCACTGTCCTTCCTTGTGTTAGCCAGTCTGGGTGGGAGCCTGCTGCTAGCAGCTGGTTCATCTGTGCTGCTAGGCGTTCATGCACTGCTGTTAGTTTCTTTAGCCAGTAGGTGCGGATCATGTCCGGGCCAGGTGCTGTCCAGCTCTTCATGTTCTTGACCCACTGTTGGATGTCGGCTACTGTGATGGTGACTGGTTCCTGTTCTGGGAGATTGCTGTGGTCTGTTCTCAGGTCCTGCAGCCACTTTGCACTGGTGTTATGAGTCTTCTCTTTCTCCCAGATGTTCTTCCAGTACTGTTCAGTTTCTGCTGTTGGTGGCTCTGCTGTTATTGTGTTATTGCACTGCAGGATGGAGTACACCTTGGATGGTTCTTTGGAGAACAGGGCATTTATCTTTTTGACCTCTGCTTCTCTAGTGTATCTCCTTAGCCTGGTGGCCAGTGCTGTGAGCCTTTGCTTAGCAGTCTCTAGGGCTTCAGATGGAGTCAGGCCCTTGTATTTTCTCAGTAGACGAGTCTTATCCTTAATCTCTACACCCTTCTGTAGTTCCACCAGCCGGCTAACTTCTCTCCGGGTTGCCTTGATCTTATCCTCCAACCTCAGTTTCCAAGGGGGGTATGTACTGGTGTTCTTCTTGATTGTGTAGCCAAGCATCTCCAGGATTACAGAGGCTGTAGCGTATACCAGTTCATTGATTTCAGTGATGGTGGTAGTAGGAATTGTCATTAGGGCTCTATTGGCATCTTCTAGCATACTATCTGATGGTACTTCTCCAGCGAGCCTTGGTAATCGGTCTCGAGGGTTGACTGTAGCTAGTTTATCCATGATCTTATGCCTCATATCAGCTGCTGTGCTCTGTAATGGAGGGGGTGGCAGTGAAGTTCCAGCGTCAGGTGGTGGCTGCACATCTAGTTGTTCTTCTGGAGCGTCTTCTTGAGTCCGGGAGGTAATGTGGAGTTTGTCTATCTCCAGTTGTGAGAGCAGCTGCCTCTTTACTATGTTGAAGTGTTGGGTAACTAGCTGTTTCTCGGTTAGTGTGGATGTAGGTCTTTTGTCCATCCATAGTCCCCTCATACGTTTCATATATCCCCTCTCATTAGGTCTGCTGTTGTAGTAGCATTCCATCAATTCCAGGTTCTCTTGTCTCGTCCATGCATGGTTTGTTCCAGTAGCCCATTTATCATCAGATTGTCCTGGTTCCCCAACATCTGGCGCGGACCTTGTTAATCCGGGCGACGTCCGAGCCGGCATGACTCTCCTAGTTCGTGTCACTCTCATATTCGAGGTAGGCAAGTGAGGCGTTAGGGGGTCTTTTGCCCAAGTATGTGTGTGTGATATATATATATATATATATGAGGAATCTGAATGTATGTGAGTAGCCCATCTCGAAGAAGGATGGTTACATCGATAACCCATCATTCTTCTTTGAGAGCTGCTCACATTATTCAGTTACAAGTGACTGCTAGCCATACCCAGGATGGTGGGTGGAATTACAGCTTACTCGCATCGAGTAAGACTCTGCCCAGCGCAGGATCCTCTCGGGCCTGTTAGTTGATAGCGTAGTGCATCCTGAAGGTATGTACTGATGACCACGTGGCTGCTCTGCCAATCTCCTGGATCACGAGCTCCTCAAGGAAGGCCGTTGAAGAAGCTTGGGTTCTTGTTGTGTGTGCCCTGACCTTCCTGGGGAGGAGTGTACCCAACCTTCTGTAGCAGTCTTTAATATAGTTCACTGTCTACTTGGAGATGCACTATGTTGTCACTGGCTGTCCTCTTTTTTGCTCTGCAACTGCAACGAAGAGCTGGGAAGTCCTGCGGAATGGGTGGATGCGCTCAATGTATGTCAGGAGCGCTTTTCTGAGATCTAAGGTGTGCCACTTCTTCTGTTTTTCTGTAACTTGGGGGTTTAGGGGAAACACCGGGAGGCAAATATACTGGTTCAGGTGGAATGGGGAGGCCACCTTCAGGAGCAACAATGGCTGTGGGCATAGCAATGCCTTGTCAGTGAAGAACCTTGTGTACGGAGCTTCTGAGGAGAGGGCCCTCAATTCTGAGACCTGTCTTTCTGAGGTTATGGCTACTAGGAAGGCCACTTTCCATGAAAGGACCAACAACGTAGAGGAGCCCAAGGGTTCATAGGGTGACTCCATTAAGCTGTGGAGTGCCTCATTTAAGTCCCTGTTGGGGAGTGGGATCTCTGGCTTATGGGTAGATCCTCTCAGTACCCTTCAGGCGCTTGGCAGAAATAGGGTGAGAGAACACTGAGACGCCTTCCATCCTATCATGGAGGGTGGAGATCGCTGCTAGGTGAACCTTGGGGGATGGGGGTGTTGATAGGCCCTTATAGAATCAAAGAATCATAGAATCCTAGGGTTGGAAGGGACCTCATAGGTCATCTAGTCCAACCCCCTGCCAGAGGCAGGACCACTCCCACTAAACCATCCCAGTCATGGTTTTATCCAGCCGGGCCTTAAACACCTCCAAAGATGGTGACTCCACCACCTCCCTTGGCAGCTCATTCCAATGTTTCACCACTCGCCTAGTAAAAAAAGTTTTTTCTAATATCCAGCCTCGACCTCCCTAACCGCAACTTGAGACCATTGCTCCTCGTCCTGTCTTCCTTTACTACCGAGAATAGTCGAGCTCCATCTTCCTTGGAGCACCCCTTTCAAGTAGTTGAAGGATGCTATCAAATCCCCCCTCAATCTTCTCTTCTGCAGACTAAATAAGCCTAATGCTTTCAGTCTTTCCTCATAGGGCTTGTGCTCCAGCCCTTTTATCATTTTGATTGCCCTCCTCTGAACTCTCTCCAGTAGGTCCCTGTCCTTTTTGTAGTGGGGAGCCCAAAACTGAACACAGTATTCCAGATGTGGCCTCACCAGTGCAGAATAGAGGAGAATGATCACATCCCTTGATCTGCTGGTAATACTTCTTCTGATGCAGCCCAGTATGCCATTGGCCTTTTTGGCAGCAAGAGTACACTGCTGGCTCATATCTAGCTTCCCATCCACCATGACCCCCAGCTCCTTTTCTACACTGCTGCTACTCAGCTGAATGTTTCCCAGCCTGTAGCAGTGCATGGGGTTTTTCTGTCCCACATGCAGGACTTTACACTTGTCCTTATTGAACTTCATAAGATTTCTATTGGCCCACTGTTCCAATTTATCTAGGTCTACCTGAATCCTGTCCTTGCCCTCCAACATGTCTACTGTTCCCCCTAGCTTGGTGTCATCCGCAAACTTACTGAGAGTACAGTCTATTCCATCATCCAGATCATTGATGAAAATGTTGAACAGAACCGGCCCCAGGACCGACCCCTGGGGCACACCACTAGTGACTGGTTGCCAGCTAGACATGGAACCATTGATTCCTACATGCTGAAACCGTTGATCTAGCCAGTTTTCTGTCCACCTTACAGTCCACCTATCCAACCCATACTTCCTTAATTTGCCAATGAGAATGCTGTGGGAAACTGTATCAAAAGCCTTGCTAAAATCAAGGTATATCACATCAACGGTTCTTCCTGCATCTAGAAAACCAGTCATCTGATCATAGAAGGAAATGAGATTGGTCAGGCATGATTTACCCTTGGTAAATCCATGCTGACTGTTCCTGATCACTTTATTTTCCTCTAAGTGTTTGAGGACGGATTCTTTGAGAATCTGCTTGATAATTTTGCCAGGGATTGAGGTGAGGCTGACTGGTCTGTAGTTCCCTGGATCCTCCTTTTTCCCTTTCTTGAAAATAGGCACTACATTTGCTTTTTTCCAATCCTCTGGCACCTACCCCGTTCTCCATGAGTTTTGAAAGATAACAGCCAGAGGTGCTGCTATGTCATCGGCCAATTCCCTCAGCAACCTTGGATGCAGTTCGTCCGGCCCCATGGACTTGTGCACATCCAGCTTCTTTAAGCAGTCCCTAACTTGACCTTTTGTCACCAAGGGCCTCTCTTCTTCTCTCCAATCTGTCATACCCATGGTAGTGGGCTGGGAGCTGACCCTACCTGTGAAAACTGAAGCAAAAAAAGCATTGAGCACTTCAGCTTTTTCTTCATCCTCTGTCACGAGGATGCCTGCCCCATTCAGCAAGGGACCTACACCATCCCTGATCCTCTTCTTGTTATTAACATACTTGTAGAACCCCTTCTTGTTGTCCTTTACATCCCTTGCTAGTCGCAGCTCCATTTGTCCTTTGGCCTTTCTGATTTTATCCCTGCAGTCCCTAGCAATATCTTTATATGTCTCCTTGGTCATCTGACCAAGCTTCCACTTCCTGTAAGCTTCCTTTTTATGTTTAAGCTCAGAGCAGAGTTCTCTGCTAAGCCATTCTGGCTGCCTCACATATTTATTCTTTCTTCTAACTGGAATGGCAACTTCTTGTGCCCTTAGCAGTGTTTCTTTAAAATATAACCAACTTTCTTGGACTCCTTTCCCCTTCAGATTAGCTTCCCAAGGGATCCTGCCCATCAGTTCCCTGAGGGAGCCAAAATCTGCTCTTTTGAAGTCCAGGGTTTTTGTTTTGCTTCTTTCCTTCCTTCCTTTAATGAGCATCCCGAACTCAACCATGTCATGGTCACTACTTCCTAGGTTGCCATTTACCTGTACCTCCCTGATCAATTCTTCCCTGTTTGACTAGCAGGTCAAGAGGTGCAAGGCCCCTAGTTGGTTCCTGAATCATTTGTACTAGAAAGTTGTCCCCAACACTCTCTAAAAATCTCCTGGATTGCCCATGCACTGCTGTATTGGCCTCCCAGCAGATGTCAGGGTAATTGAAGTCCCCCATTAGCACCAGGGCCTGTGATCTAGAAGCTTCTGCTAGTTGTCTTTAAGGTCCAAGCAGTAGTCAAGAATGGAGTGAATGGGAGCTGACTCTGGTATTATCCCTGTTTCTCTGGACCAAAGGGAGAAACGTCTCCATTTAGCCATGTAGGTAGGCAGTAGGAAACCCTCAACTAGGGCTATCAGTACTGCTTTAACCCTTTCTGAACAGAGTTTCTCAGACTCATTCAACCATGCAGCTTCCAGGCTGTCAGGTGCAGCACTCTCGGATTCGGTGCCATAACCGGCCTGAGTTCTGTGTTAACAGAACTGCCCTGGAAGGTGGAACAGAGTGTCTATCGATAGGTCCCTTAGGATTGAGTACCAGTGCTGCCTGGCCCAGTCCAGAGCTATCAGTATCATGTCCGCTCTGTCCCTCTTTATATTCAGGAAGACCCTTTGAATCAAGGGAATTCATAGAATCATAGGGTTGAAAGGGACCTCATGAGGTCATCTAGTCAAACCCCCTCCCGAAAAAGCAGTACCACTCCCACTAAACTATCCCAGCTACGGTTTTGTCCACCCAGGCCTTAAACATCTCCAAAGACGGAGATTCCACCACCTCCCTAGGTAGTCCATTCCAGTGCTTCACCACTTACCTAGTAAGAAAGTTTTTCCTAACATCCAGCCTCGACCTCCCCAGCTGCAACTTGAAACCATTGCTCCTTGTTCTGTGCTTTGTTACTCCTGAGAACAGCTGAGCTCTGTCTTCCTTGGAGTATCCCTTCAAGTAGTTGAAGGTTGCTATCAAATCCCCCCATCAGTCTTCTCTTCTGCAGGCTAAATAAGCCTAGTTCCTTCAGTCTTTCTTCATAGGTCTTGTGCTCCAGCCCCTTGATCATTTTTGTTGCCCTCCGTTGGATTCTTTCTAGTTTCTCCACCTCTTTTTTGTAGAGGGGAGCCCAAAACTGGACACATTATTCCAGATGCGGCTTCACCAGTGCTGAATAGAGGGGAATGATCACATCCCTCGGTCTGCTGGCAGCACTTCTACTGATTCAGCCCAGTATGCCATTGGCCTTTCTGGCAGCAAGCGCACACTGCTGACTCGTATCCAGCTTCCTATCCACCATGACCCCCAGGTCCTTTTCTACAGTGCGGCTACTTAGCTAATTACTCCGCAGCCTGTACCAGTGCCTGGGGTTTTTCCGTCCCAGGTGTGGGACTTTGCACTTGTCCTTGTTAAACCTCATGAGATTTCTGTTGGCCTACTGCTCCAATTTGTCTAGGTCTCTCTGAATGCTGTCTCTGTCCTCCAGCGTGTCTGCCCTTCCCCCTAGCTTGGTGTCATCCACAAACTTACTGAGTGTGCAATCTGTCCCATCATCCAGATCATTAACGAAAATGTTGAATAGAACTGGCCCTTAGACCAACCCCTGGGGCACACCACTCGTTACTGGTTGCCAACAAGACATGGAGCCATTGATTCCGACATGCTGAAACTGTTGATCTAGCCAGTTCTCTGTCCACCTTACAGTCCATATATCCAATCCATACTTTCTTAACTTGCCAATGAGAATGCTGTGGGAAACTGTATCAAAAGCTTTGCTAAAGTCAAGGTATATCACAAACTGCTCTTCCCGCATCCACAAATCCAGTCATCCCATCATAGAAGGCGATTAGATTGGTCAGGCATGATTTACCCTTTGTTGAATCCGTGCTGACTGTTCCTGATCACTCTATTTTCCTCCAAGTGTTTCAGGATGGATTCTTTGAGAATCTGCTCCATAATTTTTCCAGGGGTTGATGTGAGGCTGATAGGTGTATAATTCCCGGATCCTCCTCTTTGCCTTTCTTGAAGATAAGCACTATATTTGCTTTTTTCCAGTCTTCCAGCACCTCCCCCATTCACCACGACTTTTCAGAGATACTTGCCAGCTGTACTGCTGTCTCAGCAGCCAACTCCCTCAGATGCTGTTCGTCTGGCCCCATGGACTTGTGCACATCCAGCTTCTTTAAGTAGTCCCTAACCTGACCTTCCATTGCTAAGGAAGCCATACCCAATGTAGTGGGCTGGAAGTTGGCCCTGCCTGTGAAAACTGAAGTAAAAAAAAACATTGAACACTTCAGCTTTTTCCTCATCCTCCATCATGAGGATACCTGCCACATTCAGCAAGGGACCTACACCCTCCCTGATCCCCTTCTTGTTATTGACATACTTGTAGAACCCCTTCCTGTTATCCTTCACATCCCTTGCTAGACGCAACTCTAATTGTCCTTTGGCTTTTCTGATTTTATCCTTGCAGTCTCGAGCAATGTCTTTATATGCCTCCTTAGTCATCTATCCAAGCTTCCACTTCCTGTAAGCTTCCTTTTTATGCTTTAGCTTAATGCAGAGTTCTCTGTTAAGCCACACTGGCCAACTTCCACAGTGTTCTTTCTGCTCATTGGAATGGTATCTTCCTATGTTC
This sequence comes from Podocnemis expansa, assembly GCA_007922195.1. Taxonomy (NCBI): domain Eukaryota; kingdom Metazoa; phylum Chordata; order Testudines; family Podocnemididae; genus Podocnemis; species Podocnemis expansa. Next base: position 8,113,034 of record ML681993.1, on the reverse strand, counting down.
TTAGCAGGGTTTCCTTAAAATGCAGCCAGCTCTCTTGTACGCCTTTTGCCCTCAGATCAGCCTCCCAAATGATCCTGCCCATCGGTTCCCTGACAGAGCCAAAATCTGCTTTTCTGAAGTCCAGGGTCTGCATTTTGCTTCTTTATGTTTTTCCATTAATCAGCATCTTGAACTCCACCATCTCATGGTCACTGCTGCCCAGGTTGCCATTCACTTCTACATCCCCAACCAATTCTTCTCTTTTTGTGAGCAGCAGGTCGAGAGGTGCAAAGCCCCTAGTTGGTTCCACCAGCATTTGTACCAGAAAGTTGTCCTCAGCACTCTCCAAAAACTTCCTGGATTGTTTGTGCACTGCTGTATTGGCCTCCCAGCAGATGTCAGGGTAATTGAATTCCTCCATGAGAACCAGGGCCTGTGATCTAGAAACTTCTGCCAGTTGTCCATAGAATGCCTCATCCACCTCCTCCTTCCGGTGTGGAGGCCTATAGCAGACACCCACCATGTCATCCCCCTTGTTGCCCTCTCCTCTGAACTTAACCCACAGACTTTCAGCAGGCTCATTTCCACTTTCATAATGGAGCTCTGAGCAGTCATAGAGCTCTTTTTTACATATAGCGCTACTCCTCTCCTCCTTCTTCCCTACCTGTCCTTCCTGAACAATTTATACCCATCCATGGCAGAGCTCTAGTCATGCAAGCTGTCCCACCATGTCTCTGTTATTCCAATTATATCATAGTTCCTTGTCTGCACCAGTACTACCAATTCTTCCTGCTTGTTTCCCAGGCTCCTCACCTTTGTGTACAGGCACCGAAGATACCAGGCTGATTGTCCTACTTGCCCATGTTGATTTTCAATTCTGTTGCATCTACCTCCTTGCATTTTCTCCCAGCTTTGTCCTCCCATACTTTCCTCAGGTATTTAAAGCTTCATTAGAACATGTAACACAATTATTTGATTACCTCCCCCCCCCACGTTCCAACCACCCTTTCTTTTATCCCAGGTGTTATAGTCCCAGCACCCCTCAAGTTCCATCCCTTCCCCCAGGTCTCCCACATTGTCACTTATCCATGGGCTTTGGTCTCCTTCCCCCTTCAAGCCTAGTTTAAAGACCTCCTCACTAGGTCAGCCAGTTGACGTCCTAATATGCTCTTCCTCTTCCTCAAAAAATGGAGTCCATCTCTGCCTAGAAGTCCTTCTTGCTTGAACAGCACTCCATAGTCAAGGAAGTGAAAGCCCTCCTGATGACACCATCTTCGCAACCAGGCGTTCACCTCCAGGATGCATCTGTCTCTGCTCGGGCCCCTACCCTTGATCTGAAGAATCGAAGAAACTACCACTTGTGCTCTGAACTCCTTCACCTCCACTCCCAGAGCCTCGTAGTCACTTTTGATCTGCCGAGGATCACCTCTTGCAGTATCATTGGTTCCCACATGGATGAATAGCGTGGGTAGTAGTCAGAGGGGTGGATGATTCTTGACAATCCCTCCGTAACTTCTCAGATGTGGGCACCTGGCAGGCAGCATACCTCACGAGAGGCCTTGTCAGGCTGACAGATGGGTGCCTCCATGCCCCTCAGAAGGGAGTCCCCAACCACCACAACCCTACGTTTCCTCCTAGCTGTGGTGGCTGTGATCCTCCCAGCCTTGGGAGTGCATGGTGTCTCCTCTTCCACCTCATCCATCGTCTCTAGCGCTGCGTAATGGTTCTTCTCCACAAAGGAAGGTAGCATGTGAGCAGGGGTGGAGCACTGTCTGCTGCCAGAGGTAACCTGCTGCCAGTGTTCTCCCTGTGCCATAGGTATCCCATTTTTCTCCAGTGGTGTGGCAGAAGTCTTCGGCACCTGGATAGTATCCTCCTCCTTGCATGTCTCCTCGTGGATGCTATCGAGGAACTTTTCCAGGGCATGGATACTCCTTAGCTTAGACACCACCTCCTGTAACTTGCCCACCTGCCTCCTGAGTGATTCTAGCAGAAGACACCTGTCACACTGATTCATCTCCCTAGCCTGATTGTCTGAGACAGGAAAATGCAGGCCACAGTCCCTGCAAGTCCACCCCAGGATCTGGGTAGAGAGATCCATGGTCAGGATGTCTGTCTGTCTGCAGGCACAGGTAGAGGAGACAGAAGGGGTGCTGGCGCAAGCGGTGCAGCTCCTCTTCACCATCGTGGCCTCACCAGGTCCCCCCGCAAACTCTCAGACTCCCCTATTTTCAGTCCCCCTGGTCGCAAGCTCCCCCTGGCTGTTCAGTCAGTGGCTTCTAAGGCCTTCTCTGCTTAGGTCAGCCCTTGCCCCTCATTAAACACACAGGGAAAGGGTGATCACAAAGCTGATTGAAGCTGGTGATCAAATGTGAGCTGGGAGCAATGGTCCAAAAAGCTCCCAGAGAATCACACAATCACAGTCCCAATTCCCACAGTAACTGACAACTAACAGAAATCACCTGTAGGGAAAGAGACAAACACACAGTTAGGAATTCACTCACCCAAGCTTCGCTCTCTCCCTTGCTTCTTCAGCTAGGGGATTGCCTTCACCTCCTTGTCAGGGCTTCACCAACTCCTTCCCTCTCAAACTCTCCTCTTTTCAGACCCTCTGTTTGCAAGCGGTGGGAACGCATATGGTGGCTGGGAGGTCCCCCCCCCTGCCCCCAAGGAACTAGAAGGGCATCTGAGAGTGAGCCCTTCTCTTGACCCCTGAGAGCAAAAGTGACAACACTTCTGATTCTGATGTGTTGCAAATAATCCACCTGGGGTGTGCCCCACTGACTGATATGGGACACAGTTTCTGTGTGTAGAGACCACTTGTGGTGGGATGAGAAAGTCCTGCTCAGCAAATCTGCTGTACTGTTGTCTGCCCTGGGAAACCAGGCTGCCACCAGGGTAAAATTGTGCTTCAGGGCCAGTTCTCACAGGCTGGTGGCTTCTGCACAGAGAGCTGGGGATTGAACACTCCTGTGGCTGGTTGTGTAAAACGTGGCTGTTGTCTGTCAGGACCTGGACTGTCGCCCCCCCCCCCCCCCCCCATAAAGTCCAGGAAGGCCCTGCAGGCTAATCGGACAGTTCTGAGCTCTTTCATATTTATGTGAAGGAGTCTTTCCCTGAATGGCCAGTTCCCTTGGGTGGATAGTCCCCTGAGATGTGGGCCCCCCACCCCATGTCTGACGTGTCAGTGATCAGCATCACCATGGGGTTGGAGGCCTCAGAGGGTATCCCTCCATGGCAAAAAGTAGATCCTGCCAGATTTCCAGTGTTCTCAGCACCTCATGAGGGACTGATAGTATTTTGTTGAGAGGTTCCCTGTGGGGATGGAAGGCTGTGGCTAGCCAGAGCTGAAAGGGCCTCATTCTCTGGTGGGTCGTTCTCATCACGGAGGTAGAGACAACCACGTGAGCTAGAAGCTGGAGGCACTGTCTGGCGGTGGCAATTGGGGCATCCTCGAGCTCTGTGAAATGATGGTGCAAATGAGTTGAAACCTTGAACAGGGCAGAGACTCTTTCCCTTTTATTGAGTCTAAGAGGGGTCCTATAAACTCTATTCTTTGGTTTGGAGAGGGTTTTGATTTTTCCCGGTTTATGCACAGCCCCAGGTAATCGCACAGTTTTGTTGTAACTTTGACACTGTGGTGAACCTGGTGTTTTGATCCCCCTTTTATTAACCAATCATCGAGGTAAGGGTAGATTCTTACATGCCACCTCCGCAGATGTGCCGCCACCACCACCACCACGCATTTTATGAACGCCGTGGGGTCTACGGAGAGACTGAAACTGAGCGACATAAACTGAAAGTGATACCTTCCCACCACAAATCTGAGGAATCTCCTGTGTTTGGGTTTTTTTGCTATATGGAAGTAAGCGTCCTTTAGGTTGAGGGCCGCGAACCAGTCCCCTTTGTCTAGAGCTGGATGATCTGTGATGGGGAGACCACGTGGAATTCTATTTTCTTTAAGTGTTTGTTTAGAACTCTGAGGTCTGAGATGGGCCTGAGGTCGCCGTTTGCCCTTTGGAACCAAGAAGTAGTGGATGTAGAAGCCCTTCCCCTACTGCCTCCTTGGGATGCTTCTAGGGAGAGCAGTTTTGCACTCCCGTTGTAGCAATAGGTCAAGCTCTGGATCCCCGAGGTGTGAGGTAGGGAGAAGTTTTATGTTTTGGAGTATTGATTTTAATTGTATGGAGTACCCTTTGGATATTGAGTCGAGTATCAAGTGGCCGGTTGTGGTGATGTTCCAGTGTTTATATGAACGGGGCCAAACTGTTGTTGAAGACCAGGGGTTGAGTGTGGGTTTTGTAGCCATTGGGCTGACAGTCAAAAACACTGTCTTTGGCCAGCAGGATGAGAGGGGCCATTTCCCTGTTGGGGAGCCTGGCCAGTGGGCTGGGATTCGGATCCACCTAGCTGACCAGTTTCTTTCCCTGTCGGTTCCCCTGTTCTGGTGCTGAGGTTGCTGATAGGACCTCAGGCAGGATCCCTGTGGCTGAAGCTGTTGCTGCAGGTGCTGGGGTTGCTGCTGGATCTGGTGGGACCTGAAAGAAAGTCTACTTACTTGAGGTGTGTACATGCCAAGAGACTTCAAGGTGGCCCTAGAGCAGTGGATCCCAACCAGTGTGCCAGGGCAGACTGGTGTGCTGTGACAATGCCCAAAGTGTGCCACGATCATCCCTGAGAGCTGGAGTTAAAGTTCCCTCCCTGCTCAGCCCAGCCACGTGGGCTGTGCATGGCTGGGTAAAGGCACGGGTTAAAGTAACAGGAATGGCACCAAACACAGTTTTGGGGCCCTCTATTTTTAGGCGGCAACCTTCTGGCCCCCCCCCCCCAAAATAGAGGAAGGCACTGGAACACAGAGTTCCAAGGGTCCCCATAAAAATAGCAGGAGCAGCCCAAACACAGTGTTCTGGTGGCTTCACCTTAGGCCCAGCCGGCAGAGAGGGGCGGGAAGCTGGGAGTGTGTGAATCTCCTCCTGCAGGGCAGAGCAGATTGTGTCAGGCAGCCTGCAAACAGCCCAGGTAGAGGCTTTTGGGGGAGAGGGCTGCTGCATGCAGCAGGTGTGCATGTGTAGCAGAGGTGCGTGGGAGTGGATGTGTAGCAGAGGGTGTGTAGCTGGGGTTGTGGGGTGGCTGTGTGTTTGGGGGGGGTGTGGCTGGTGGCTGAAGGCCTAGTTCTGTCCCCTGCAGTGATGGGAGGGTCCATCACAGGCAGCGGGGGCTGCAGGAGGGGAGGATGGGACCCGCTTGGGTGGGAGGGAGCAGCAGTGGGTGAAATTAGGTGAAATACAACATCCTTTCAGGATCCAAAGGGGCAGCTGTGTTAGTCTAGTTCAGTAAAACAAAGAAGGATCCTGTGGCACTTAAAGACTAACAACTGGATTTATTGCATGAGCTTTTGTGGGAGAAAATCCAGTTCATCCGATCATTGAAGATGAAGGAACTTAAAATGTAAGTCTGATAAAGTGGGATTTTCTCCCACAAAAGCTCATGCAATAAATACAGTTGTTAGTCTTTAAATTGCCACAGGACTCCTTGTTCATTATACAACATACTGGGTACAAGCTGAGTTGCTATGCTGACATTGCTTAGTGCTTGCATCAGTGGCCCTGTGTGTGTGTGTGTGTCCGTCTTTCTGCCTGTCTGGGGGTAGCTCTGTGTGTGTGTGTCTGTCTGGGTGTGTGTGTATATGTATCTGTCTGTCTGGGGGTGCCTCTGTGTGTGTGTGTGTGTGTGTGTGTGTGTGTGTGCGTTTGCGTGTGTGTGTCTATCTATCTGTTTGGGGGTGTCTCTGTGTGTGTGTCTGGTGGTGGTTATTGGGTGGCCCACCCACGTGGGGAGGGCTCCGGGGCCAGCAAACTACACTCTAACCCCTGCAGCAGGGGTAGTTTACACATCCCCTGGCCAAGAGCCTTTCCCGCCCATCCGCCGGTTTCTCTGGCCGACCTGCGGTTAGGCTCCTTCCCCACTCGCTTGCCTGAGTCCCAGGAGCCTTCCAAGCTGACCCCACCCCCACACTTCTCTTGCTCCCCACTTCGACCCCGCTAAAATCCCCCTTTCCTGCTTGCCTGGCTGCCAGAGCTGCCACCTCGACCATCTTCAGGGTGGGAAATTTCAAACTGACCTAGCCGGATGCAGCCTCCTGCCAGCCGGGAGACTGTGTCTTCCGACTCGCTAGGGTCTGTGGCTGCTGGCTGTGCGCTGCCGGCAGCAGTCTGTTCGCTGGCAAGTAACTGTTGCTGCGTGCACGTGCATGCGTGCAGCTTACAGGGAACATTGCTGCCACCGCACAATTTGAAGAACATCTCTGTGCAAGCTTTTTTCCAGCTGTGGTGTGGCTTCTGTATACTGGAGTTCCATCACCAAGGTGTCCACAATGATGGTAGTTTTTGGTGGGTGGAGCAAAAACTGGGATACTTGGGAATCCCAGGCATGTATCTCCTGAGGGATTGGGTGTATGTGTGTGTGGTGTTTTCTTTTAATTAGGTATTTACACTTGTAATTGGCCACTGTCACATGGTAAATATTAGCAGCTGTCTGAAGTGCAAGATTTGTGTGAAAGCAATGCAGGTGATATTGGCACTTTGGATTAGAAAGCTGATCAGATGCATGTTTTTCTCTCTTCTACCCCACCTGCAAATTAGCTTTCTCTTTTGCAAAGAGTAGATGGGAATTGCCCTAAAGAGAATGAAAAAGACAATTTGTGTCATGCCAGGCCATCTGTATAGATTAATATGATCTGTGTGAAAGAAATTAGGGCCTTTATAGCCAATGTATAGTTGTAGTATTAAGACACCTAATGTAATTCTATATGCTATGACTTGTTTTAAATTATTTTCATTTTATAAACTATAAACAGGGGTGATGTTAAGTTGTATGTGATTCCATTCAAGTTAATTGATTATCAGCTTGACGCATTACATATATGTACACCCCCTTGTCCCCAAAACTTTCTAATTTAGAAAAATATTTGGATCACTGTTTTTGAAGATTCTGTGCTCTGTATGTGTGTACACATACACACATTAGTCATTTAGAGCTATTGCATGACTTAATAGTGAAGACAGCTACCTTTATATATTCCAAGGTTACGCCCTAAATCTTAAGGGATTGTATATACATCTTGGAAATAAAACCTTCCACTTTTGACTCCTACCCTATGACTTTATATAAATAAGAGATATCTAAATAAGAAAGGGGTTATCTACAAGTACGAAACTATGGGAAATAAACAGTTCTCTAAGACAAATCACTGGGATCATTAGTCAACTCAGATTGGTTATGATCTGGCTAGACATCAGCGTGCACTGGCATCAAATCACAAAACATGTTAGTACCTTCTATAAGCAACTGGTCACAACCTAGAAAGTTATCCAGCTGAACTGTGCTGATTAACTTCATCATAGACGTTGGATCAGCTTAACTCAGTGTTTTAGCAGAACAAACGAGCAGTTCTGTGACACTTTTAAAGATGAACAAATTTATCAGAACTCCATGTTTGTTTTGCTGAACTAGACTAGTATGGCTACCCCTTTGGAATTGATGTTTTTGGTATCTCTTGCCTGATTTTTGGGAACAGAGCTTCCTGACTTTTCTGCAAAAGACTGTTCAGTCGTAAGAGAACTTTTAAACATTATCTGTTTAATAATCAAATATTGTTTCTATTTAACGTGACTGGTTGGGGCATTGCTGCCCCCAAAATCCTTTGGGACACACAGGGTCCCCCCCAAAGCATTCCCCCCATGCACGCATCCCTGAGCCTGATTCAGTCTGAGAGTAATCTGGTTGCTCTGCCGGGGTCCAGGAGGCTGGACCAGCTGGGGCCAGGCTGTGCCGGACCCAGAGCCATGCTGCTGAGCCACACCAGGTCAGGCCTGGGCCAAGCCGGAGCCGAAGCCTAAGTTGTGCTGCCAAGCTGTGCCACTCCAACCACCCCACCACTGCCCAGCTCCCGAGGCTCCCCCCAGCATTTAGGTGCTGTGGATGGGCCCTGGAGCCTCCAGGGCAAGTGCGGGCGGAGCCCAACTGTTTACATTTCCTGCCCTGCTTCACCCTAGACTATGTGCCTGGGAGTGGAGTGGAGAGCTGGGGGAGGAGGATTTAAAATGTCCCCACCAGCTCCAGCTGCTTGGTGGGACTTGGGGCACTGCTGCAGACATTCAGGGCACGTGCCCCATGTGCCTTATGGCAGTGATGCCACTGCTGACTGGATGTTATATGTACTGTCACAGTGTGCACTCACTGCCAGTTGAGCATTCTCCTGGTTGCTCTGATGATTAGCTCTAAGTGTTGCACCCTCCTTCTGATAGTGTCTCTCCCATTGTCCTCTCACCGTCTGCCATTCAAAGGACTCTCCTTCTTGGCTTGTCCTTCTGGTCAGGTAAACAGATATGTTTGTCCTCCAGGGGGCCATGGCTAAAAATAATAATATAGATAGTGAGGCAGGTAGAGCTGAAACATGTCTGACAGATTTAGGAATGTACTTGAGCACATACTTTACATGGGGCTGAGTTTTTTCAGTGTAGTGTTCCTTTGCCTTCCCACCTCTCCTGTCACAAGATGCATCCCCCCCCCCATTGTGATGAGGCATGCCTCAAGCCACGTTTTTGGCCATAGCATGGCAAAATTCAGGTGGCCTGCTTTTTTTTTAAAAAGCAAGAATAAAGATGTAATAAACTTTTCTTACCAAGGTAAGCAGCAATGGCTCTCGGGTTTGTGGTGCCCCCTGCAGTGGAGCGACGCTGGTGCAGATGAGTGATGTCATCAGGGGAGCGCAACAGTGCTGTCCCCTTTTGGCGCGCCTCAAACGCCAGCGCCCGTCTGCAACGCTTACCTGGCTTATTGGGTTGTGCAGGCCCTAAATGTAAGATAAGCATTTGAATCTTAACAGGTATTCTGATTTGCTGTTTGTGTGACCTGTTCCCATGACTTATGCTTCCCTGCATTTATTTTCCTCCCATTCTGTAATTTCCCCTCATCTTCAAAGCATCTGATATAGTGGGATTTTCTCCCACGAAAGCTCATGCGATAAATAAATCTGTTAGTCTTTGAAAGTGCCATAGGACTCCTTGTTTGTTTTGCTGAACTAGACTAATGCAGCTACCCCTTTGGATCTTGATAAAGGATGTCAATTTTTCTTTTTATGCAATGCCTACATATGGAGTAAAGCAAAAGAGGGAGAGGTTTGAATTGATGCTGAACTGTGAGCAAGGGATGGGGAAGAAGCCAGCAGTTAGGTAGGATCTAAGGGAGGTGAAGGAGAACAGAAACAAGCAAAAAACAAGGAAGGGGGGGAAAGGGGGAAGGAAGTGAGTAGAAAGTGCCAGGAGAGAAGTAGCAGCAGAAAGGGAGCAAAGAGTAGAAAACAGAGAAGGAATAAGAAATAGTAACAAATGTTGCTTTTGACTCCATTAGAAATACTATGAACTAAATCTAAAAGCAGTTCTGTATTTGAGCAGCTGGACACAAAAAGGCATTTTTTTAAAGAAGTGGAAGTTAAATCCTATTGAGAAAAATAGAAAAGCACATAAACTCTGGCGAGTGAAGTGTGAAAATATAATTAGGAAGGCCAAAAAGAATTTGAAGAACTCCTTGTCAAAAACTCAGAAGTACAGCAAAATTTTTAAGTATATCAGAAGCATGAACCTGCTTGAACAATCAGGTGGGGCCACTGGATGAATGATATATTAAGGGAGTGTTCAAGGAAGATAGGGCTATTGTGGAGAAACTAAATTAATTCTTTGTATCAGTTTTCATGTTAGAGGATGTGAGGGAGTTTCCCAAACCTGAGCCATTCTTTTTAGGTGAGAAATCTGAGAAACTGTCCAAGATAGAAGTGTCATTACTGGAGGTTTTGGAAGAAACTGATATATTAAACAGTAATAATTCTCCAGGACCAAGATTTCTGAAGGAACCCATATATGAAACTGTAGAAGAACTAACTATGGTGTGTTCCAAAGGGGGTAGCCGTCTTAGTCTAGTTCAGCAAAACAAACGAGGAGTCCTGTGGCACTTAAAGACTAACATTTATTTATTGCGTGAGCTTTCATGGGAGAAAATTCCATTTCATTAGACATCTGATGAAGTAGGATTTTCTCCCATGAAAGCTCATGCGATAAATACATTTGTTAGTTTTTAGAAGTGTCACAGGACTCCTTGTTTGTTTAACTGTTATATGTAACCTATCATTTAAATTAGTTTCCGTACCGGATGACTGGAGGATAGTTATGGGATGCCAGTTTTTTAAAAAGGCTCCAGAGGTGATCCCAGCATTTGCAAACTGGTAAGCTTAACTCCAGAACTAGGTGGTTTGGTTCAAATTATAGTTATAAAAACCCGGAATTATGAGACACATAGATGAATGTGATTTATTAGGGGAAGAGTCAGCAGTGTTCTCTTTTTTAAAAAAAGAGAAATCACGCCTTACCAATTTATAGAATTTTTTTTAAAAGTGTCAACAAGCAAGTGGACAAGGGTTATTCAGTGCATATAGGCTATGTCTACACATGCATTGTTATTTCAAAATAAGGATTTTGAAATGAGTTATTTCGAAATAAAATCCTTATTTCGAAATAAGTTAATTCGAATTAACAAAATGTTAATTCGAATTAAGGGAAAGTCTGCAATCCAAATGGCTGTTATTTCAGAAGGGATATTTCAAAATAAAGCCGTTTGGACCTGTTGTTTCAAAACAGCTCTTTTGAAACAACAGGTCTACGCAGTGTTGTTTTGAAAGAACAGGTCTAAACAGCTTTATTTCGAAATATCCCTTCCAAAATAACAGCCGTTTTGAGGGGGGGGTAGGTTTTATTTTTTCAAAATGACGATTCTTATTTCGAAAGGATGGGATCCGTCCTTTCGAAATAAGAAAACGTCATGTAGACCTAATTTCTTTTATTTCAAAATAACGAGTGTTATTTCGAAATAAAAGTGCTGTGTAGACATAGCCATAGTATACTTAGATTTTCAGAAAACCTTTCACAAGGTCACTCACAAAAGGCTTTTAAGCAAAATAAACTGTCATGTAATAAGATGGAAGGTCCTCTCCTGGATCTCAAACTGGTTAAAAGATAGGAGACACACAGTAAAAACAGTCAGTTTTCAGAATGGAGACAGAGTGTGTGTGTGGTGTCCTTTAAGAGTTTATACTGGGACCAGTACTGTTTAACATATACATAAATGACCTGGAAAAAGGGGTGAACAGTGAGGTGATAAACCTTGTAGATGATACAAAACTACTCAAGATCGTTCAGTTCTAAGTAGACTCTGAAGAGTTGCAAAAGGATCTCACAAAACTTGCTTACTTCACCACAAAATGGTAATATAAAATTCAGTGTTGATAAATGCAAAGTAATGTATGTTAGAAACCATAATCCAAACTAATGCATATAAAATGATGGGTGTAAAAGAAAGAGATCTTAGAGGCATTTCACTGTGCAGTGGAAGTCAAAAAAGGCAACGTACTGTTGGGAATCATTAGGAAAGGGATGGATAATAAGACAGAAAATATATTTATAAATTCATCGGATGCTCAGCTCTTGAACACTGCGTGCAGATCTTGTTGTCCCATTAAAAAAGAGATTTTGAATTGGAAAATGTAGAGAAAAGGGCAACTAAAATGATTAGGGTAGGGAACAACTTATACATGAGGTGAGAAGAATAGGACTGGGATTTTTCAGCTTGGAAAGTAGACAGTTAAGTAGGGATATGGTACAAGTCCATAAAATCACAACTGGCATGGAGACATTAATTAAGGAAGTGTTATTTACTCCTCATAACATAAGAACTAGAGGTTACCAAATGAAATAATAGGCAGCAGGTTTAAAAGAAACAAAGTATTTTTTCACACAACACACAGTTGACCTGTGGAACTCCTTAGTAGAGTACAATGCGAAGACCAATAATGTAATGGGGTTCAAAAAAAAGTTCAAGAAGGATAGGTCCATCAATGGCTATTATCCATGATAGGCAGGGATTACTGTTCACCAGGAGCTAGGAATGGCTGATGAGATGGATCACTTGGTCATTGCTTGTTCCACTAATTTCCTCTAAGGCATCTGGCGTTGGCTGCTGTCACCAGATAGGATGCTAGCCTAGGCAGATCATTGGTCTGACCCCCCATTGCTGTTTTTGTGCCTATATCACTTACGTGTTTTTCTTTTGGTACTCAAAAAATGATTGGCTACCTTTGTCCTAATATTATATGGTGGTATTCTGTAAGGAAGGCCCCAATCCTGCCACCACTTCATTAACTTCACTCATCATGCCAGCTGGCATTAAAAGGCCACTCATGTGCTTTAAGTTTTAAGCTTGTACATCATGACAAGCTAGAGAAATGTTGTAACTAAATAGAATGAAGTTCAATAAGAACAAATGCAAAATACTTCACTTAGGGAGGAATAATCAGTTGCGCAGATACAAAATGAAAATGACTGCCTTGGAAGTAGTACTGTAAAAAAGGGTCTGGGAAGGTTTAAATCAACAGTGTAAAACTATTGCAAAAGAAACACACAATTATAGGATGGATTGGCAGCAGTTTTATAAGGAAGAGGCAAGAAGTTGTACATTCTTTCTGTTTAGCACTATAAAGACCTCAACTACAGTAATGTATCCAGTTCTGAGTACCACACTTTGCAAAGGGTGTATATAAATTGGAGAAAGTCCAGAGGTGAGCAACAAAAATGATCAAATGTCTAGAAAACATGGCCGATGAGGAAAGACTGGAAAAAATGTTTAGTCTGGAGAAGAAAAGACAAGACTGAGGGAGCACATCGTGACAGTCTTCAAATATGTAAAACATTTTTTTATAAAGAGAAAGGTGATGAATAGTTCTTCTCCACTGAGGAGGGAACAAGAAGTAATGGACTTAAAGAAAGATTTAGATTAGTTATTAGGAAAAATTTCCTAACTGGAAGGTTAGTGAAGGACTGGAACATATTGCCTAGGGAGACTCTGGAAGCTTTGTCATTGTAGAGTTTTAAGAACAGATTTGTTAGACACACAGTAATTAATCCCTACCTCAATGGAGTGGACTGGACTACATGATCTGTTGATGTACCCAGTTGTACATTTCTGTGCTTCTGTGGTAAGGATGTATGCAGATTTTCTGCTATAAAATGTTCTTGCTGTTAATGCTTAGTGAAAGCTAGTGCATATACTAATTTTGGCAATATTGGTTCAAAATCATTTATTACAATCAAAAAATTGTTTACTAAACGTTCACATAATTAAATAGACATTAAAATTTCCTGCATAAAGACCTCATTTCTTCTAAGTTGAATAGCTGCATGGTAAAACTTAGTGTTTAGCAGAAGCTATGCTAATTCACATTTAGTAGATTAGGGATTCCAGAAAGTAATATGCATTTGTAGCTCTTGTTTCAGGGATGATTTTAAGCACATGAGTAGCCCTGCTCTCTCTTCTGGACCAATTGGTATGCTTAAAATTAAACATTATTTAAGTACCTTCATGAATCAGTCCAGTTCAGTTCCAAAGGGGCAGCTGCGTTAGTCTAGTAAAGCAAAAAAAAGCAAGGAGTCTTGTGGCACTTTAAGACTGAAAGATTTATTTATCGCATGAGCTTTAGTGGGAGAAAATCCCACTTCCTCAGATGCTTTAAAGAGGGGGATCTTATAGAATGGGATGAAAATAAATGCAGGAGAGTGTAAAACATGGGATCAGGTCATAGTGCAACAGTAAATCAGCGCATTTGTAAGGATTCAAGCTCTAGGAAACAGCACATGGAGGGTGAAGTCAAATTACCTGTTATAATGTGAAAAGAATCCATAGTCACGATTCAGCCCTGCTTTCACACAATCTAATCTGCATATTATTTGAATTTTGGCTGTTTCTCTTTGAAGTCTTGATGTTCCATTGATTTTTCTTGAGGACCATTGTTAACAAATCATCAATGGAGTGATTAGGAAGATGGAAGTGCTCAGTAACTCTTCTTTGTGTTGTGATTTCTGATGTCAATTATGTGTGCATTTATTGTTCTGCATAGGAACTGTCCTGTTTGTCCAATGTATAAGACGTGGAGGCATTTCCGTCACGTGGTGGCATAAATCACGTTAGTTGATGAGCAGGTAAAGGACCCTTGGATGGAGTAGCTGGCTTGATTAGGTCCTGTGATGGTGTCTTTAGTGCAGATATGTGGACAAAGTTGGCAGCGTGGTTTGTTGCAGGGATATGTGCCTGCTTTAATGTTTCTGTTGTTAGGTCTGTAGTTGCTGGTAGGTCTGTAGTTGCTGGTAAGCATCTGTTTAAGATTTGGGAGTTGTCTGTAGGCAAGGAGAGGTCTGTCTCCCAAGGCTAGAAGAGTGAGGGGTCATCTTTTAAAACAGGCTGTAGGTCCTTAATGATCTCTTGTAGAAGTCTGACTTGAGGGTTGTATGTAAGCTTAACTAAGAATGAGAGGCAAACTCAGGTTCAGAACAAATGCCCTATTTATATAAAGAAATTATACTTCTGCTACAAATGCTTTGACCACGTCTTCTTGCATGTTTGCTTCTAAAGCAAAATACTGTGCCATTAAGATACCTTTGGTGCCTCTTTTGTCATTGTGTATGTCCTCATGTGTTCATTTCTTTGTGTTCTTTTTACTTGAATAGTCCTGTGGTATGCAAAGGTTACATAAAATACTGTTTTTGTATATTACTATGTGAATTCACAGCTTCATACTCTATTTACGATATAAAAATATCATGCTGTTTGAGTAAGACCCCTAAAAGCAAATAAATCAAGGAACTTAAGCTATTCTACCTTATGCTATTTATTTTAATGAATTTTAATGCCAGTGTCTGATAGCTAATAGTTTAATTTAATTTAAAAGATTATTTTGACTGTATTATTTTAAAATACTACAAGAAAGAAAGAAAGGGCTTCAAGTGTGTTAGGTTTGTCTTGATGCTGGAATGTCAAAACTGATATGCTAACACAGACATTGGTATTAAAAGAAAGAAATAATAATAATTTCTGCCCTTTGGCAAGTTGTCATGGAAGATTTCTCATCAAATTTTTTTGTGTTTAAAAAAAAAAAAAGGCAAATAAAGATCACCTTGGCACTCCAAAATCAATGCAAAGATCACCACTTAATTGTAGTTCTATAAGTTATCTCCCTGACTCTCACAACCAGCTGAAAAGAACCCTTGTGTATTTTGCAGTGGTCCAGATAAATTGTTGCAAAACATTTCTATTTAATTATTCCTATAAAATATGGGGGCAAGTTTGTTAATATTTGACTTAAAATATATTTGATGATTGTACATGTGTATAAAGATGCAATGGATCAGGAATCAAACATGAGACTGCTTAAATAATTTTCAAGATTTTCTGGTTCATGTGTAGTGATATTGAACTCTTTAGTCATAGCTTTAATTTGTGCATGGTGCTGACCTGATGCTGTGCAGGGACACTCACTGCATCCCTTCATTCAATTCACTCTAATTATCCCCAACTTCCTGGGGAGCCTGCTTAGAACTGGCCATGAATGTTTGTTGTTAAGTATTAAGACATTAGGCTACCCTGGTTACATGTAACAAAGTAGTTTTAGGCTGTGAATTTACATATAGATGATCAGACTAGAAGCTGAAATTATATTTGTCATGACTTTATTTAATCAAATACATAATATGTATTGAAATAAAATGTATTGATAGTGATTTAAGCATGGAGCAAGAAATGAGATTTAATGTTACTTTGAGTTCTTGTGCATTGATGTTTAATTTCAGTGCACCTTTTAGAAGTGGCTCTGGTATGTTAATTATCTTTGAAACAATCATATTTGTGTGCATATTTCAGGGTAATGGTAATTATTTTTGCTGGGAGCATCTGTTAATGCAGAATTTTGTCTCTTCAGGTTCATGTGAAAATGGCGGATGAAGCTGTCTGTGTTGGCCCAGCTCCCACTAGCAAAAGCTACCTCAACATGGATGCCATCATGGAAGCCATTAAGAAAACCAGGGCCCAA
Organism: Podocnemis expansa; assembly: GCA_007922195.1. Taxonomy (NCBI): domain Eukaryota; kingdom Metazoa; phylum Chordata; order Testudines; family Podocnemididae; genus Podocnemis; species Podocnemis expansa. Next base: position 8,097,091 of record ML681993.1, on the reverse strand, counting down.
GCTGTGAGTCTGAATGAGTCTATCTGCTGCAGCTGTTTCATATATAGAAAGCAGAAAAGCCAGAGTTTGTATTTAAAAAAAAAAAAAAAAAAGTGATTGAATATGCTATTCCAGTTAGTTCATGTCACATGAGTTAAATGTGGCCGAAATTGCTACTGGAAATCAAAGGCTTTGTAGCATCTGGCAGTGCCGGTCGCTGATCCTGCAGGTGGCTGCTGGATTCAGCTTTCACACCAGGGAGCAGCTTCAGTTCATTCCCAAATTTGCTTGGGAAGGGGGGAAAAAAAGAAGGAAAAAAAAACCAATTAGTTTTGAGCACTAACCCTTTCCGTGCCATATCAGCTTTTTTCAATGTTTTTATAAAGTGTGTCCAAAAAAGGCTTTTGTTTAAATTCAGTTTTAATCATTTTAAAAATTACACATAATTACACTTGCCAAAAGGTAAATGGTGCATCCAGTAATTATTTTTGTTGTTTCACAATGTTCACAGAGTGCACATTAGCATAGATGGGTAAATACGGCTGCTGTTGCACCCACTAGTCCCTTTCTAAATAGGCCAGAGATCCAAAGTTTAACGGAGATTATATTGGAAAAACAAAGATGCATATAACTGACTGAAATAATGCTTTTTGCTGTGGTATCAGTGAACTAGATTCATTGCTATGTATAAAAACATGTTTAAATAAAATTTGATGGATGGAGTCAGTCAACATCAGTAATTACCCTGGAGTGGCTCAGTTAACATTATCATTTCTTTAGAACTAAATTAGTTTCGGTATGGTGCTTACAAAAACAACAACAACAACAAAAAAAACCCCACACAAAACAAAACAAACCCCCCCCCCCTGCTCGGAACTGCATATACAAATAGGACAGGTGCTGACAGTGTTTCAGACGTAATGCAGATTACTATAGGTGATTCATTAAACTTTGGTCTCTTTCTTTAGTTAACTGGTTAGATAAAATTAAAAACAGAGACATGAAACTGTCTTTCACATTGCTGTTTTTGTTTAATTACGCAGAGTTTATATTAGAGTGGGGATAGCATGGAGGGTACATAATTTTTGATGTGAGGACACACTACTTTTATCTCTGCTGAAACAGCAGAGCACATTATTCCATTGATCATAGTGGTGGTAAAACTTCTAATGGTAGATATTAGAACTCATGTTAACATCTTACGCAGAACAATTTTGGGAGATAATAGATGGTGGGATGGGAGTAGACAGACAGAAACAGAAAGGGTGTTGTTGAGGATGCATGTTGAAATACTAGTGGGAGAATGTGTGACAAAGAAAAGGGAAAATAATGATGATAAAAAAAAAACCAAACTCTCTTGCCTCTGGAGAGAGTTCCTCCTCCCTTGAGTCACAGACGAGAAGTGCTGCCTCCAGAAAAGCCAGTTCAGCCAATGCATGTTAGCAGATGTGATTTGAGAGGGCGAAATCACTTAACCTATGCTGAGGACAATGAAATGTTGAGCAAATTTAAATAATAATTGGTGGGGCACTGTCTTACCTTGACAAATGTCTGAATGCCTGTATTGATTTCTAGTCTTTGAAATCTGATACATTTTAAAACTTTGCCTGTTTTTATTTTCAAAGGTCCACCCAGGGTATGGATTTCTTTCAGAAAACAAAGAGTTTGCAAGGCGTCTGGTAAGCTTTTTGTAATTGTTAATTCCTTGTCACTCTTCATGAGTTTTTTGCAAAGCAGTCGCATGATGCAGTTCATTCATTGGGAACCAGTGTCTCAGAAGACTGAAAACATTCTTACTGCAGTGTATTTGGCAATTAAACTGCACATATTTCAGAACAGCTCTCTAACAAGGAGAGCTGTATTGTGACTGAAGATAGCTCAAGTATCAGTTTATGTAATGTTTAAAGACTATATTAAAATAATGGGATTCTGCGACTGAGGAGAACGTTCTAATCGTACAGCTGGATTTTTGCATTCTGAGATGTGGAGAGTGAGATGAAAGGATTTTCCCGTTACAAGTTTGTTTTATAAATGACATGACTATGAATACTAGTAACTCTTTCTGTAATACAAAAGCTGACTAAATGTATTACATTTTATTTTAGTGGTTGAACTAAGGACTTCTGGAAATCTTTTACTGGGATGTTTCACTTGTATAAGTGTTTTTTATGATTGGGCTTAGAATGAAAGAGCAAACTGCACAAATAGGAGCTTGTTTCTGTATCCACTGAAGATAATGATAAATCCCCCATTGTATCTAGTGGTGCAAGATCTGGCTTTAGTTTACCTGCAGTCTGTGTCTCCACTGTCAGTAGAAAACTGTTTTTGCCTCTTATGATACAGAGGCTCAGCAGCAGGGATATGATTCTGTGGCTTACCAGGACTTCCATGAATTTCTTCAGGGGCAAGGCTAGGGCAGCGGTTAGCCTTGAGGCTGCCGGAGCAGTGGGCCCTAGGGGCACCAAAACAGCTGACTGGCATCTGGCACCAGAGGCTGCTGAAACAGTTGACCAGTGGCCAGCTAGAGTGGTGGCTGGGGTTGGGATATCCCTCTGGGGCTGGAGCAGCACAAGTCAGCAGGCGCAGCAGCAGGGCTGGAGCAGCTGCAAGCCCCAGTAATGCTTTGTTCGTCATACACTCCTTCCCGTCTTCCCTCGTAAAAGTAAGGGACATGTCATGGGTTTCTGTGAATTTTTGTTTATTTCCTGCTGCCTGTCCTGTTTATTGCCTGTGGAGTTTTACTAAAAATATCTGTGACAGAATCTCAGTCTTAGTCATTAGTGCTGCTGGGCAAAAGGTTCGCTGTTCTTTACAATGAATTTTTGTCTCAGACCTAACAAACTCACTACACCTAATACACAGTCATGACCATTGCAATATCTGTGTGTGTGTGTAATACCTCGGGAATAATGTAACTATTCTTAAAATTATACCTTATGCTCTTGGAGTGAAAGGGAGTTATTAGAGACCTGTGTGTCTCCGTGCTGGCTCATTCAAGCAAGATGGAGTTGACATCCATCCCTGGCTGACTCTGTAATGTGGGGGTTGGCAACTCCTGGCACACATGCGAAAGGTGGCATATTGCCTCACTCAGAGCTGTATGTTAGGGCTTTTGGCCACACGGCACTGCACTTGCCTGAAGCAAGTTCCATGGGGTAGCCATTCTGCTGCTGCCAGCCCTGCTTCCTCTTACATGGGCTGGGCACGGAATATTTTTCAGCAGTGGGGATGGGGCTACCCTGTATCACAGTGGTTGCCCTGCTGCCTACCTGTCAGCCCCTCCTTGCTTACCCATATGCCTGGGAGCTGAAGCTGAGTGGGACCTCTTAAAATCTCCCACCCTGGGAGCTGTGGGAAATTTAGAATGCCACTCTGGCATGGGCCCCCTGGGGGAGTGTCAAGGTATTTTTGAGGGTGGGCTGTGGGGAATAGGAGGCAGCGGCAGCTTGGGAGATGGGAAGTTAGTGGAGGTCCCGACTGCACTGCTCTCCACACTCTTGCCACCCCTGACCTGCTGTGCTTCCTTGGCATCCCTGGCTAGCCAAGATACCCTGACCTGGCCCCCCACGAGCCACTTTTGCTCTCCCCTTCCCTGCCACACTCTCCTATGACCCTACTCCTTCCCTTCCTGCCATTGCTCCTGCTCCTCCTGCCCTGTCACTCAGCCCTCACTGGGAAAGGATCAGGGAGCTGTGCATGGCTCTTCGGCAAGGTTGCCTACCCTGATGTATTGCTCAATTGTCCACTATTGCAAGACACAGAAAAGTTAGTGGAAAACTGTCAAACAATAAATATCAAACCACTTGGAGGTGGAAAGGGAACATTATAACAGTCACAGGAGTACACTCATTAAGAATAAAGGGAAAAGATTGAAGCAGTGTATCTGTAGAGAAGGACACTGCATCCATTCACTGAGAAGACATCTTTTTGAGTGGGGGTGTTTCAGGAATAATTGGATCCTGGTTCCTGAGAAACTAGCCAGCACTGCAACAGACTGACGTTTTGAAGAGAGAACCTACATAATTAGGTAGGAAAGGTGACTGTTAATAAGTGATATTTTATAATTTTGTTCTATATTTTAACCATTTCTTTCCATCACTCTCTTGTTTCTTGTGGCATTTCTATTTTGTAAATAAATCTACTCTTATTTTATGATAATTGCTTGGAAGCGTGGTGCATTGTATGGGATCAGTGAATTAAGGTAAAGTAGGTAACCTGGGTACCATGCTTCTTTGGGAGTAAAGGCCAGGAATTTGAGTCTCCCCGGTGTCAGGATCTGGATATTACTGGAGATGACTTTGGAGCTGGGGTTCACCTCTTGTTAATCTGCAGGGCAAAGGCAGGGCTTGCTAGCTCAGAGGAGGGAACTTGAAAGGCTCATGAGCTGACTGTAGGAGGCAGGAGGGAAGCAGATGACTTTCAGTACCCTGAGAACCATCGCATCTCCCACCATGTAACTTTTGTTGCATGTTAAGTGAAACGGGAGACTTATTTAAATCTCATATTTTAAGTAGTAAGGAATGTTTATTCCCATTTTAAAGTAAGTACTTAAAAATGTTAGTAATAATAATAGTAATTTTATTCTTTATCATTCATCTTTGAAGCATAGGTGAAGAAAATATGAAAATGGAGAAAAGAGTTGTGACTTGAAAGATGCACCTTGGTTTCCCTCCTCTTATCTGTTCTGGGTTCCTTCAGGATTCCAGCTGTAATGTGAGGGAGGGGCTTGATTGCCCTGGCTATCCAGTTTTAATGGACACCATCCTCCCAGTAAGAAAACTGTAGTTTCAGATGGAATACAGAACCCTTACTATTCTTAATCACCATGCTGTAAAAACAGAAAAATTAAAAATTCATATTCTGAAATGTTTAGTGCATCCTGTTCTTCCACAAAGGTTGGGAATAATGGCTACTTGGTACGTTCTAGGATTGGCCTCCAAATCTGGTAAAACATTATACATTTTAGCAGTTTTCTTTTCTAATTGCTCTTAGTGTATGGAAAACAATGTGTCAGCCAGACCTCGAAGTAACTCCTTTTTAAAAAAAATTTTATGTGAATTCTGTTTACACTGGGTAACTGTAGCATAGCTAGTTTTAGTTGGTGGTTTACATAATAATAATAATAATAATAATAATAATAACTGCACAGAGCAAATATATTATTATTATTATGTTGTGAGTTTTGCTGACAGACTTTGAAATTTGATAATCATTATCCCAAACTGGACATGTTATTTGGTGGTGTGGATTATACTGTGAGTATCAGCAGATACTCATTTGTATCCCTAGGATGAAATATGGTGTCTAGAAATATTCAGATCTGGCTAGTATGACCAAATGAAAGTATTTTTAAGATTATTTATTTTACAGATTTGCTCACTCTCCTGCTATTTAAATCTGGAATGCAATTTCTAATTCTTTTGATTCTTTTTTACTTTCTAAAAATGCACTTAAGGTCCATTGAATGCATTTGCTTCCACTGAAGTCAGTGAGGGCAGAAGCTACTCTCAGAGAACTTCTTGTTTTTTCTTAATGGACATTATTGATATTTCTCAGCCATATATTTAGGCTAGAAATTGAAAGCTCATACACTTCTCTTCATTCTTGTTGAGCATAACTGTCATGAATTAATATACAATAATATAGATTGGGATTTTTTTGTTTTTTCTTTTGTGCTGTCATTGGTTGCTCTTCATATTTAAAACAATAATAAAATATATTTATACTCTGCTGCATGCATATACGTCGGAAGTCATGCCACCCAGTTCCACAAAACGGAAGTGTACTAAACATTATAAACTCACTGTTCTATCTATAAGAACAATGAGTTGAAAGCAGAGATTTGTCTTTTAATTAACACAAGGAAGGTCAGTTCTGTAATTCTTTTGTGTGTGTTTTGAACAAAAGCTTGCCTTTTTGTTCCTTATTGCTGAAATGATTCATGGAAAAATACACAGCTACAAATGATCATTATAAAGAAAAGTAATCTGCAATGGTTTTAATGGGCTGATCAAATAATGTTTGCCAAATAATTTTCCCTCTCCCACTGCCTGTGGGTTCTCTTATTCCCTGTAGCAAATAACTGAAATGGAGGAGTGTATATATAGTTGGGATTTTTTTAAAAATCTCTTCAGTTTTGACAAAGGATCTTTTGAAAAGTGAAACTTTCTTATGCCTGAAAATCTGGGGTGATGTTTGAAAGGATCCCATCAACTCTTGTTACTCATAGTCCCCCTAATCACTTTCTAAGTTTATTCATTTCCTTCAAACAAACAAACAAACAGTAAAATAAATCTGTTAGTCTTAAATTGCCACAGAACTCTTTGTTGTTTTTTTAGAAAAGTAGAGCACCGCTTTTTTCTGTATCAGTGTGAGACTGCATTGTTGATTTCATAATAAAAGTTTAAGGTCAATGTCTCAAAAACTGAGGATTTTTATTGTTTATTATCCTGTAATTTTAAATAAGTTAGGTAATAATACTGAAGTTTGATTTACACTGGATACTTAAATTGTGTTCTAATAACCTGATAAGATGGATATCGTCATGCAAGTATATTTGGTACTGGAGAATCTTGTTTTACTTTCTGATGTTGTTCTCCAGATTTGAGATTTCAAGCCTATGGCTCTGATAATGGCTTACGTAGAGAGAATGATTTATTAAGTGAGGCTACTTAATTCAGTGCACAAATAGGTCATTACTTGTAAATACAATTATAAGCATAAACTCAAATAATCAACTTGAGTTTCACTGGTGGAATAATCAAATAACCTCCTGTACTGATAAAACCTAAAGATGCAGTTGTAAAATTTTCCTTTCTTATTAAAAATGGATTTTGAACATGTCTTACTGTATGTCATGGAAGAGATTTTCAAAGGCACAAATGACAGCGAGGTGTTGAATTTCATTGCAAGTCAGTAAGAGTTAGGTGCCCAACAATTATTTGTGTCCTTGAAATCTGCCTCTGTATTATTGAGGGAATAGTAGTGACCCTCCTCCCCCGTGTTTAGATTACACAGTACTTCCAATATAAAATGGAAAATGTTCTTCTCATCTCTTTGAGAACCTCCAACAGCAGTATTTTTGCAATAAGCCTTTGAAATTTGGCCAGGAGAAAGCTCTGGGGCTAGAAAAAGACCCCCCCCCCCTTCAGCCAATGGATCAGTTATGTATTTTTGTAAATAGTCATTTCTCTTTCCTTGCTTACAATGTCAAGAAAATTTTGGCAGCCTGCCAAAATAATAACTGAACAAAAACAGACTAATGAGCCAGGAGCCACCACCACCATCCTGTATACTGCACTAGGAATGCTAGGAGTTACCAAATCAGCTATAGCAGTGTGGTTGGAGAGCACTGGGCCAGGTCCCTACTCAGAGTATTCCTTCAGATCTTGCATGTGGCCCATTCTTCTTTGAGAATAGCATATGAGGCAGGAGTTTTCCTGAAGGCTGGTTGGTGCAGGAGAAAACTAAGCTGGGTTACTTCACCCACTTCTTTGGACTCAGCACTTGGCTCCAGCAGCCCACTCATTCATTTTCTGGAATTACCATCCTTCTCCTTTCACTAGCTAATACTAGTCTGTCAGTCCTGAAGCTCAGCTGGCACAAGTCTGTGCTGCAGTGATGAAGGTTCAGGGTTCAAATGCTGATGCATGACAAGGTAGTGCTAGTTGTACATAATGGTATCTGTTTTTATCTTTTTAATTAGACAAAACAAAAGTAGGAAGTCACTATGAAGAATTCATCAAAAGAATATTTAGATTAAAAGTTAAATGTCTAAAAATTAGGAAATGCTGCATTTACAGTTATGGTGCAATGTTAATTCTTCTCTCTTGTATATACACAATATGATAGGCTTTAATGTATGATCACATACTACTTTTTCCACAAGCATGTTGTTCCATGCAGTGTATTAGACATGCAAAGGGACAAATTAAGATTACACAGGCAATCTGAAAGTTAACTTTTTCTTAATAGTTGAATGCTTGAGTTTGCAACCTAAGGAATATGTTTTTAACAGGATTTTTTTGGTATTTTGTCTACAGTGCTAGACCTGAATCAAATTTTGATGGTGAGATCTAGATCTTCCCTTACATGCTGTTTTGAACTTTCCAGTAATTTTTTTTTCTTTCTTTCTCTTTAGTGCTCTGTTAGTAATTCCTGTGCAACCTGGCTAAGAAAAGGACAGAGTTGCTAGTGCTATTTTTCTTGTTCACTGTCTAAGGCTGTATCGGTGGAATTAAAACACCCTTGACAAGATAATTGAAGAAACAAGAGATGTATGAAAATAACTAATCACATGATCATAAACTGTTATAAGCCTTGTCCTTTCTGTTACCTCAGACTATTCATTCCATACATGTTTTCCTGTGTAATAAAAATCTGAAGACTGTGCCTGCAGGACCCATGCCTCCACAGAGCTAACTGCAGAATTGTCACCTTTAAAGTATAAGCTTTCGTGGTAGGGAGTAGAGACTTCCACTGATATTTATAGCATGCCGTGCGCTCTCAATGGCCCTGAGGGAGAATTTTTTGTTTTGCTTCAAGGTCTTGAAAGACACTATCTTGCTGTGTGACTCAATCTTGACAAACTGGCTGTACCCCGTTGAAAATGATGGGGGAAAATCAGAAGGGAATTTATGAAACACTTATTTTATTTTAATTGATTAATAGCTCTTTAATCACAGCATTTTTGGCAAAAGTTCTATGGTCAGCTAAAACTTTTCCTTGGTAGTTCATATCTTTCATGTAAACTTTCAGATTTTCATGGGTTCTTCCCTGAGTGAGCGCCACATACAATTGTCTGAAGAGTCAGCATGAAATGCTGAGAGCTTTGTAATTCTGGCAAGTTCCAAAGGGGCATCTGTGTCACCAGAGTGAACCACTTCTGGGTTTCACTGGCTGTTATTGTCCTGTTTTAAATCCTCAGCTGTTTCACCTTCATGGATTACAATGAGATATGCAGCTACAAGAAGGTATACAGCTGTGTCATGAGCTTCCTGGGAGCAATTGGTTGAGTCACCTCTGACATCACAATAGCCTGTCACATAGTACACTTCACATCATGCACGCATGTAGCAAATTAGTGTAGTGGATTGATATGTGATGATGTGTGCAGTCATGCTGGCACAGTGTGCAGACTTTCCCAAAGCCAAAAAATAAAAGGAAGGATAATTGACACCCCACTTATTTGCTTTGACTTGTATCTTCCTTTAACTTGTTCTCCCAAATATGTTGTTTAAGCCTGAAATATAATGGCTTGAAATTTGTGCTATATTTTGGAAAATGTTGGGTATGAACTATGATAAAAGTAGCTGAAACAGTTTGTGCCATTCAAATTTGGGGAGCCCATTGTTTAAAAGAGAAGCGTCTGGCAATGGCCCCTTTAGACTCCTTCCTCAGTAGGTCCATTCCTCAGATGGCAAGACGACAGGAGCTGTTCACATAGGTTGTTTGCTTGGTTCCTGTTCCTGTGAAGTGCTGTGTGCCTTAGAGTACTGTAGAGATCAGTGGTAGCTAAGGGCATTCGGTGTCTTTTGAGATTGATTCCCTAGTGAAGTTCATCCACCAGTTAGTTGTAAAAGATAAAAAACAGTCCTTTCCAGATTTAACAGGTCCCTAAACCTCCCTTAGAAAAAATATTGAATATACACTAGTTGGCTTATTTGTATGTAATAAACTGCATTCTCAGGCTACCTTCATTAGTATGTGGAATAAAAAGTAGCATGGTAAACCTGTTGTCTTGACACATGAGAAGCTCTGGTCAAATACTGACAATGAACCTTAGAATAAGAACAGATTTCTTATTTTGTCTACTATTTATTTTAAAGGGACACTGTTAGGTAGTTTAGGTCAAGGTTTAGATTTTGTAATTGTCTTCCTTCCCCTTCAATACCTGCAAAACTCATTCTTTTCACGAGGTTATATGTTTAACTTACAGAAATAAAGCTCCAAAGGAGTGATTTCTAGTTCAGCAAAACAAGCAAGGAGTCCTGTGGCACTTAGACTAACAAATTTATTTTTTGCATACGCTTTCACAGCAGAAAATCCCACTTTTTCAAAGTGTCTGGTGAAGTGGGATTTTTCTCCCATGAAAGCTCACATGATAAATAATTTTGTTAATTTTTATGTGCCACAGGACACCTTGCTTGTTTTACAGAATAAAGGGAGGAGGGAGGGAAAACAGTGTTTTGTTTAAGTTTAAAAGGTTACCTCCAGTATTTGCAACTCAGACATTAAAGTACTGTGCCCAGTTCCCGAAATCCAAAAAATGAAAACTATTGTCTTTTTCCCCCATAGAAATGAAATACAAATAGTAAGTACAGTGTTTCCTTTTAAAGAAGTAGTCTAAAGTGCTTTAGAATTTTAAAACTTTTTTTTTTAGTTAAGGTGGTATGTGTAACTAGCCTAGAGATATCAATTTAAAATAAAATTGATATCCTGACAGCACCCCTTTTTAAAGCATTCACTCTTGTGGGTAACATCATTTAAATATGTACATGTTCTGTATGCTGTGGAGCACATTTCAGTCGTCATTTCTACAAGTTACAAGAAATAGCAGAATGACCTTGTTTTTTCATTAATTATCAGCTTAAAATGTCATTGTAGTAGAGTAAAAAATGAGATTACCCTTTTCTCTGGAAGACATTACAATAAATTGGCAAGTACCACCACAGTATCAGAGTTCAGTGCTTTAAAGACTAAGTAGAATGAAGATTGATTGATCGATGCCTCTTAAACATTTTGTACCATATCTTCCAAAAGCCTGCGTTTCTGTGAGCAAGTTGGAAACATGGTTAGTTTATCACTTGTCAGTGTTTGCATACTAATAACTCCAGCTTTAAATTCAAAATTTTCAGGTGTGTGTTTTCAGAGGCCTTTTGTGAAAACTCGATATATTCAATAGATAAGCAGTATAGTCACAAAGAATAGTATGACTTGTGAAGATAATGCACACTTCTGTCTTCATTATTTGATTGTATTTACTGTGGTCTTGTTGCCTTAATGACATATTGTTAATGATTGGCTTCTTGTTAACCTGGTGCATATAGCATACTTGTTTTCTCTTCTGTGTGACAGAGTCTAAATATACTGGGTATGCCATTTACATTTGATATACTAAATGGATTCTTGTTTTTAAGCTCAAGTATGCTCTTGAAATGTGGTGTCAGCTGAAGTCTACAACTTGCCTGTGAAACCTCTTGATTAAATGGAAATAATACATTAATTTAGGATCATTTGTCACTATGTGTTATGGGGTTAGCCTGACTTTTTAAAAATGGTTTAACTTAGTGCATGTGATAGGCAAACGATCTTTCTTTGATATCAGTCATGTAATTTTCCCCATGAGGTGCTTTTCAGTGTAAGTAATGAGGTGTATGGTACCATAGGTGAGTAGATTTGTGGAATTCTGATTTGTAAAATTAATTATTCTTGACAGCCTGTGTGACCACAATAGTTCCCCCCCCCCCCCAAATCTCTCTGGAAGCCTCTGTATTGCTTGTGAAATGTTGTTTTCCTTTTTACCTTCCCTCCCCTTCAAGCTATCTTTAGTTTGTAGGAAAAAAAATCAAGATTTTTTTTAATTACATAGAAAATCATATAAGATGTCACGGAGAACCCAGAAAAGCCTCTTGGATCCCCTCTGTTCACAGCCACCCAGGGACTCTGCTACGGTGGAGCTTTCTCCCATTCACCAGGGTCTCCACGCTACCTGTAGCCAGCTTCTCAAATCCAGGCCTAGAGAGTCCGATCCTTGCTCTATCTGGTCTCCCTTGGGGGGGGGGGTCTTCCCCCTACTAGGGTCCCAGCCGTCCCAATCACCAGTGACACTCAGCCAGTATAGCAGTCAGAGGGTTTATTAGCAATCCACTTTGCACAGCAGCTAGGACAGTTGGCTCTCAGATCACCTAGGAGGGCAGATAGTAAACCCCCAGGACAAGCCCCGGAGGTCCTGCCCCTCCGACCTCCATCTTCCTTCCTCCTCTCTCTCCTCTTTGTCCTCCATCACTCTCTTCCAGCTGGGCAATGAGCTGCCCCTGGGTGTAGCGGCTAGCACCGCTGCTTAACATGCAGAGGGTCCTGGGTTCAAACCCCAGGGGGTTGGATTCGATGATCTCACGAGGTCCCTTCCAACCCCATGATTCTATTCTATATCTCATGGTATACTGTTTTGTGCGGGAGGAAGGACTAGGGGTGGGGGGACATGAATGGGGAGAGGTAAATGATTTGCAAACAAAGTAACAGAAAATTTCCCTTGTTTTTGATACAGGTGATACTATTACTGCTCGCATTGGCTGGCTCTTTTTTCAGTTATTGATTAGGATGACACAAACAAGCTTGCCTTGTTTATAATAATCTTCCATTTGTCCATTGTCAGTCTAATACACTTGTTATCTTGTAGTGTTTTGACATAATTGCTAGAAATTTTTGTGCAGTACCTATGAAACTGCGATTATGGGCTTGCTACTGCTCTTAAACCATTTAAGTCAATGGCAAAATTCTCATTCTCTTCAGTGGAGTAGGGTTGGGTCTGAAATTTATATTACAAAGAGGGTCACATTTGTTTACAGATAAAACAGGTCATATGTGTTTGAAATAAGAGCTCTTGTTGCCCTGTGAAATAATTCATTACACATAGAGGTAGATTGAATTTCAACTTAGAATTCAGAAGAGGCAGTGTCTCCTTCTAATTAATAGGTACTTGATATTTTTGTTTTTGGTTTGGGGTATAGGATAACTTACAGTGGGTGGGTTTTCTATACAGTCTGTTTCTTAGAAGACCAAACGCAGCTCAAGGTTAACATGCATGTTTCCTAAAATGTGTGTGTGAGCTGAAGTAATTAGATGATTACCAGTGTTTAGTTATGGTCTGGATTTTATCTACAGAGTTACAAAGTTCTTTAAACTCTGTATTAAAGTATGGTGTTTATGATCTGCTAATATATTAAGTGGAAAATACTTTTTTTTGGTATGCGTGAAACACTTATCCCACTATGTGACTGTATCTTGAACTTTAACTTAGTCCTTATATGTTTTATAGTTGCTTTCTAACCATTAGTCTTCAAGAACTGGTAAAATAAGCTGAATAAAATGACATTCTTCCTTTCTGTAATAGGTGTTTATTAGTAAACAGCTTTGTGAAGATTTTTAGCATACTATTTCTGGTTAAAGTGTCAAAAGCCTTATTTTTTGAAAGAATGGCACATTATAAAAAATTTGATCTACTGTTTCCACTGCAAGTAGCTGTGAAAGCTGTTCCACAAACATAATTAAAACAGTATGTCTTTATGACAAAGATTTTTAAAAGTGGATGTCTAAAGGTCCTGGGTAGATATAGTTATATAACTATGGACAGATTTGTCTAATTGCTACTGTATTGACTTAGATGATCATGTCAAGCGTAGTAATCTTGTGTCTTAACTGTTCAATAGCTGAGAGAAGAACATTATGCAAACCCATGAAGTTACTAGGCAGCCCTCACTGAGGTGTGCAGCCTTACAAATACATGTCTTGCATCTTCTAACTGGCCACGGCAGCAAAGTGGGAACAAAACCCCAGTTAGTCATTAGCAGCACATCCGATCACTCCATATTTGTGGAGATTTGTAGAGCCCTGCACAGATACAAATACGTGGATCTGTATCCGATCTGCACCCACAAGAAATGGTCCGTGGATATCTGTGTTGTATCCGTGGATATAATACGTATGTTTGTAGTGCTCTAGCTCTGTGAAAGTAAAAATATGTGGACCTGTATCCAATCTGCATCTACAAGAAATAGTCTGCGGATATCAGCGTTGTATCTGCAGATGGGGATATACTGTGGATATCCTCTGATATCTCCATATTTGCAGGGCTCTAGAGGTTTGATCTCCATGAAGAGATGGCACAGAAAGTCAAAACCAGTGGGTTGGACTGTTGAATCTGTCATGTGATAGGCCAGGTTATGTTTGAAGCATGTTCATAGAATCATAGGGTTGGAAGGGACCCCACGAAGTCATCTAGTCCGACACCCTGCCAAAAAAGCAGGACCACTCCCACTAGATTATCCCAGCCAGGGTTTTGTCCAGCTGGGCCTTGAACACCTTCAAAGACGGAGATTCCTTCACCTCCTTAGGTAGCTTGTTCCAATGCTTCACTACTCGCCTAGTAAGAAAGTTTTTCCTAATATCCAGTCTGGACCTCCTCAGCTGTAACTTGAAACCATTGCTCCTTGTTCTGTCCTCTGTTACTACTGAGAACAGTCGAGCTCCATCCTCCTTGGAGCAACCCTTCAAGTAGTTGAAGGTTGCTATCAAATCCCCCCTCAGTCTTCTCTTCTGCAGGCTAAATAAGCCTAGTTCCTTCAGTCTTTCTTCACAGGGCTTCTGCTCCAGCCCTTTGATCATTTTGGTTGCCCTCTGCTGGACTCTCTCTAATTTGTCCATGTCCTTTTTGTAGTGGGGAGCCCAAAACGGGACACAGTATTCCAGATGTGGCCTCACTAGTGCAGAACAGAGGGGAATGATCACATCCCTCGATCTGCTGGCAGCACTTCTTCTGATGCAGCCCAGTATGCCATTGGCCTTTTTGCCAGCAAGCGCACACTGCTGACTCATATCCAGCTTCCCATCCACCATGACTCCCAGGTCCTTTTCTCCAGTGCTGCTACTTAGCTGATCACTCCCCAGCCTGTAGCAGTATATGGGGTTTTTCCGTCCCAAGTGCAGGATTTTGCACTTGTCCTTGTTGAACCTCATGAGATTTCTATTGGCCCACTGCTCCAATTTGTCTAGTTCTTGTCAGCTAGTATACCACATGGAGGAGATACTGAGATTGTTTAGGAGACTTGTCCAAATCGGGTTGTTGAGTTGTTGAGAGAAGGACTCCATGGATTAAAAGTATCTTACAATAGAGGTAGATGTGGCATGTCTTGCACCTTAAGGAGCAGATTCTGCAAGGTGACTTGTAACCTGATGTCAGGAGAGCTGCTTTTGGATATGACTTGCAGTCAGGTTGGATTGGTCTATGTGATGGATATACCAACTCTGCACAGGGTTAGAAGGATTTGAAAGATAGTACTGGATCCAGGTCAGGGAT
The DNA here is from genome assembly GCA_007922195.1 of Podocnemis expansa. Classification (NCBI taxonomy): domain Eukaryota; kingdom Metazoa; phylum Chordata; order Testudines; family Podocnemididae; genus Podocnemis; species Podocnemis expansa. The sequence goes on along the minus strand of ML681993.1, from coordinate 8,082,036 downwards.
GGATTTAGGGGCTGGCGAACTAAGTGACCTGCTGGGATGCTATGCTTTGGGGATGCCGGGCTTGGGGTGCTGTTTCTATTGATAGCAAAAAAAGGGAAAACAGAATGTGAAATGTTTCAGGTATTCATTAAATAGGCTAAATGTGCAATAAAAATGAGGTATTCAGAAGTTTAATAAACAGAAATGGGGGAAGCTGAAGATGTTCCTTGCTTGGGGCACCCTTTGGTCTAGGGCTAGCCCTGGCTGAATTAGGCTCACCCCCTGGGCCTTTTGCATGTGCTCCAGCTGGAAACAGGGTTAAAAGGGAGCAACTCTGCTCAGAAGGGGGGAGCTTGAAGAGAAAGATGTACTTACCCAGAATATTCTTCACAAAGGCATCCTGGAAGTTTCCCTGAAGGCAAAAGCCTATATGTGAAGACTAGTTGGGGCTGATGGTTTAGTTTCTTTTTCTTATCTCTGATCGGAAGCTGAAAGAGGAAAGCAGTATTAGGAATTGACCCAGGGAGGGTTACATGGAGGGAGGAGCCCTGGTCTGGACTGGGTAGATGACGCTCCACCCACCACACACACTGCTGGGGGTATAAACCACTAGGCCACCAAGGACTCTGTTAGAGTTGGTCTCATGGTACTTGTTAGACTCACTGTTTCCTTCAGCTGAGTGTCTCCTAGTGCTGACCCATACTACATAGTAGAGTAGCACAAAGAATGCTCAGTATTTCTTAGATTCAGTTAACATGCAGAATCTGTCTACAGACCCAACTTACTGTGTTGACCTGATCTTGGAGGGAGTATAGTTTTAGGTAAAATATAATTTAAACATGTTTATAGAAATAATATGCATGTTATTGAAGCTGTAAGAGCAGTAGAGGAACCATAATACAAGTATGAAAATAGGCTTGGCTATAAGTTTTTGATGTTAAGTGTTTAAAGTGAGGCCTAGCAGAACTTAGTATTATGTGTTCAATAGAAAATTTATGGAGTGATGATATGCTTGACCTAAGGTTGCAAAATTTAGCAATACATGTAATTAGCAATATTGTGACAAGTTGACCACAGAAGATTTGAACAAATTATCTAAAAATAGGGGGCAGTTTGGGGAATTTGCAAAAGATCAACTATAGAAATAATCAAAGTAATGCATACCATTTATTAAGAAATCACTTGACTCAAATGATTTATGTCAATGGTCAGAAATAAGTTGGGATGCCCCATGTGAATGACAGGTAGGTCCAAGGGTTCTTACGATCACAGAAGCAGACAAATATGGCTATGTATCTGAATGGTTTAGTAGAAGGGCCAAAGGACCGTGTAAACTGGATCAGCACCAGCATATGGTAAGGTAAGTGTGGACAATACAGAAATCATTTTGTTGTATTTGTTACACACACACACACACACACACACACACACACACACACACACACACA
>ML681993.1:8004179-8080599 GCA_007922195.1 Podocnemis expansa | reverse complement strand
ACACACACACACACACACACACACACACACACACACACACACACACAAATATATATATGTATGTGTATATGCATAGAGTTTCAGTATAATTTCAGTTAGTTGTCTGTGTTAAATAAAGCTCAGTGTTTGTCTACTTCATTAATTTCATTCCAAATCTAAGTAGTTGCCTGAATATTTGTAAACAGGTGCACTTTTCACTGTAGCCACAGGCTATTTCTTCTCTTAATTTTCAATGAGGCCATGGTATGCTGTTCCTTAACAGTGATGGTGTGATTCACTGTAACACCTAGATAAACAGGCTTTGGTTTAGGGTCCACGTTATGTCCATTCAGGAAGACATGACTGTTTGTTTGACCTCTGTGTGGAATAAATGCAAATAGTTGGAAACTATCTTTTTAGCATTAAGTTTGTCTGCATCTTTTGAAATAGTGCCATCTCTTTGCTGGTTCTGTACTGCCAAACTGATATCTAAAACACCCGGCAGTAATATTAGGATTAGGAGGGTCATTTATGAAGCATAAAACTGGCTGCTGTGTCCATGAACTGCTGCTCTGTCTTGCCATTGCTGTACACTATGAGGTACATGCTGCTTCCACCTTCCTGTGATTTTTTTCATGGGGCCCTCCAAAAATGGGATAAAAGAGTAGTGTCCCTGTGGGTGTTGCATGGTAGGTGTGCTCTGCACTGCTGATCAGAGAACTTTGGTAGCAGTGCGCGTTAGGCCTGCACATGTGGCATATCTCCTCATATTGTGTCATGAGGCCTGTCTTACCCTGCGTGGGCTTACCTCCCTCCCCCATTCCTTCTCAGTCACCCTGACTGAAACGGAGCCATTTTCAGTTTGTTTAGACTATTATTTTACTTCACATTTCTATAGTTTGTTAGTCTCCTAGTGGTGGTTCTAGTTGTAGTTCTTTTCCTCTTTTCTTATTTTACTTTTCAAAAGTATACAGACAAAAACTTCATAGGTTTTTTTCCCATTTTTCCCCTTGTCCACCAGGTCCCCCCCCCCATGGTCTGTGCCCAGTGTGCTAGACTTCAAAAGCTGCAGACAAGCCCTCTCAGTGCATTTGCTGCCTGGGGGAAGGCCACATCCAGCAGGAGTGTGGCCTCAGCCACAACTTCCTCCACAATTTCATAAAGACAGAGAGAACCGACAGAAGATCATTGTCATGGAAGTGGCTGTCAGGCCTGGATCACCTGGTGGACACAAGTGTTCCTCATGTCCTCTACATCTTGTCTGTGACTCATAACTGTTACTTTGATGGCCGCCCCTCCCGGGTCATCATTAAAGTACGTAGAAGGTGTGAAGTGAACAATGGCTCCTTCACCTTAACTAGATGGTCCCCTTGAACTCAACTGGATGGTTGTTACCACCCTGGGGGCCCATTGTTTTGCAGGGCTTGGTGTAGGTGGGCTCTGCCTAACTGCAAGGTTCTGCAGGGCATGACTCATACCCCCATTGTGCCCCGCTTTCCCTGTAATCAGTGAAAGGCGGGAAACAGTCTTTAAAAGCTGAGGTTCTGGGGTGCTCAGGCAGGACAGTTTTTTCAACATCTCTCCTGGCCTGATCAACCAGAAGCTGCCTCCTCCGCTCACGAGTTCCCCCTAGAGTGTATCCACGAGTTACCCCCACCAGTTACTGCCGGCCGATTACGAGTCTCCTCCAGCCTGTAATGCTGTTACCTTTGCTGCTAGGAGTGGTAAGAGTCTGCCCTGCAACTTTTCTCTAAGAAAAAAGTTATTCTATTTCTTTGGGGCTGCTTTAAAACTGCTTTCCCCAGCTCTACAGGCTTGTGTGTGTGTGTGTGTGTGTGTGTGTGTGTGTGTCTTTCTGCTTCAGTGTGTATGTTAGGAGCTCCCCGTGTCTGTAATTGCCTCTCGCTACTTTGTATCACCCAGTGTATCTCTTTTCCTCCTGGGTTGTTTGAACTTGCCTTAAGAGTATTGTGTTTTGCAACATTGTATACAGTTAATTGGTAGCCTTAGAAGTCTTAAGTTAGCTGTTAAGATTGTTTCCTTTGGTTAGTAGTTTATAGAATTGTTTTGTTAAGTTGCCTTTGCCCTCCCCTCTGTAACTTCCCCAACTTAAATAAACTTCTTCTCCCGAACTTTACTCGTCCCCTCTTTATTTCCCAACCGCCTCCCGTGTGCCCGAAGTTCACCGCTGCACCCAGCTCCCTTTCCCGCACTCCCTCCTTCCCCTGCAACCTCCTTTTTTCACCACTTCTCCGCTCCTCCCTTCTCCCCCCAGCCGCCGCGTTTTCCGCGGCTCCCCCTTCCGCCCCTGCACACCTTTTCTGCGGCTTCCAGCGGGCTCCCCGCCCTCGCCGCCGCTTTCCTGCAGCTCCCCGGGGGCTCCCCGCCCTAGCCGCCATTTTCTGCGGCCGCGGCTCCCAGCCGCTTTTCTGCGGCGCGCCGGGCTCTCCAGCGGCGCCCCCGCTTTCTTTGTGGCTCCCGAGCCGCTCCCGCGGCCACCTTCTGCCTTCCCCGCCGCCGCTTCCCCCGAACTCCTTCTGCCTTCCTGCCGCTGCCTCTTCCCCCTTTTTTGTACCCCCCCTTTGCAGCCGCTTGCCTCCCTATCGACCCTCTGACCCGCCGATCCCCCGCTTGCTTTGTGTCCCCCTCCTCTGTTCAGCCCCTCTTGCTTCCCCGAACACCCACGTGTATCCCAACTCCTTGCGTGCCTCAGTTTCCCCTGCCCCAACTCCCACGTGTGTCTCTCTCCCGTCATTCCCACTCAACCCTCCTTCTCAGCCTCTCCCTCAAACCCCAGACCGTTGCTCGACCCCCATCTCCCCTGCAACTATCCAATCTCCACCTGCTTCCCCAATTGCCCCCAGCTCTCCCATGCACCCCCATCCCACTGTCCCTAGACCCCCCCCACACTTACCTCTCTCCTTCTTTGTGTCCCCCAGCCTTTGAACTCCTGCTCCCCCACCTGCTTCCATTTTGTACTGCACCCCCTTTTTCCTATAGTGTACTAAAGTACCTTTAGTGAGTAGGGTGATAGTGTTAGTACCTTAGTTGAAAAGCCCCATTGTTTCCTAACCTGCCCCCACTCCGCAAAGTTAGATACCCCCCAACACTTCACAAAAACCCACTGTGACAAGCGCTATATATACACCGCTCCACTCACCCCCCTCCCATACCTATTTTAATAAAGTTCATCCCAAATCTACCCCATACCCCAGGGGTGCAGTGATTGCCCCCCAAGGTCCTCAAATTTTCGAACCTGCTGGCAGGGTCACATCTAAACTCCCATGGGTTGAAGAAATAAGCTGCACATAGCTGTTGTAAACCATCTAAGAAGAGAGCAGGAAATCCCCAGAGTCAGCCCCAAAATACCCATAAATGATTTCCTTCTCACTTGATATCTTTGGCACTGAGACCATCTCAGTCCTGTACCCATGGTCACAGAGACCAACAGCTGCTGGTACTGCTGACATGCCCATAGACCCAGCGAACATGGGCACTGAGTCATTGGCACCAGGGGACAGAATAAGCACTCCTTCTAAAAAGCTGCTCTTGGCCTGAGGGTCCACATTGGTCCTGAGCTTTTGTGGGAGAAAATCCCATCTGACGAAGTGGGATTTTCTTCCACGAAAGCTCATGCGAAAAATAAATCTGTTAGTCTGAAAGTGCCACACGACTCGTTGGTGGTTTTTTTTTTTTTTTTGGGCTAGACTAAATTAACATGGCTGTCCCTTTGGAAATTCACATTGGTCCTGTCAACAATGTCTTGCAGAGTACTGGAGTGATCAGTATGAATAAGATCACCCTCCCACCAAAGCCAGGATGGTTAGTACCAAAAGAATCCTGCCACTCCAAGGCTCTCCAGAGGCTAGATGTACATAGTGGGACATCTGCACTGAGCTTTTGCCTAGTAAGGGAATCATTCCTGCTGCCATGTCATGACCTACACTACCTACAGTCTGTAGCATGGGTTCTGGCAGTGAACCAGAGGCGATAGGACCACAGTACTCCTACCAGGCACCGTTTTATGCTTGGTCCCAACAAAGCCCAAAAATATGCCTACTAATGACCTCATCGCTGCCAACTTGGTGCAGCCACCCATGAGTGCCATTGTTATGTCACCATCACTATAGTGGCCATTTGGAATCCTTGGGCAACATACTGCCAGTAAGCTTCTTGGGCCTCACATTGCCCAAGAACTCTTGAGCGATACTGTCCTTGGCTGTAGCACGTAGAGTTTTGGAGCCTCCAGAAGACATCATGGAAGAACAGGAGGGTGGTACCGAGGAAGAAATGATGCCTTGTTCGGGGGGAAGCCTTCATGCCTTTCCCATCATCTTTGGCAGATGACTTGTCTCTTTCAGGAGTTGGCAGAGAGGTTGACGGGCAGTCTTCAGCTGCAATTGCAGGAAATCAAGGACACTCTCTCAATAGATTCTTCACATCTCCCACTCCTTCTGTTTCTCAGTGATTGTTCTTCCAATTAATGAGTGTATTTGAAGCCTGACAAACACAGAATGGCAAACTTATGCATGAGTAGTGACTACCTGCAAGCAGATAAATAAAAAATACTGTGCCCCCCACTAAGGAATCGGAATTTCTCTTTTTCATGCCAGTTAGTGGCAAAAACATCTCTGTGGTCTGCCCTCTATGCAATTGACACAGTGTCTATATCCATTTCCACAGAAATTGTGAGGTGACTGGCATCTTACCAATTCAAGTTCCTCTCCTTGGTTACATTCATAGAGTCTGTTCAGAGCAGCCCACAAAATATCAGTCAGACTCAACCTCCAGCTCTTGGGGCATATGGCATGCCACGTGCCAGGCTTCACATGAGATGCTTACAAATGTGGTTCAACTCAGTTTACAGACCACACAGAGATATGTGGGAGAAGTTCCTGGCACCCCTGTATCAGAATTAAAAGCTCAAACTGGTGGAAGGACCCAGCCAAACTTTGCAAAGGGATCCTCTTTTTTGCAAGCCCCATTGTCATTATTTCTTATTACTGACATATCAGGTATATAATGGGCATATCTAAATGGCATCATGACACAAGGCACGTGGACACCCACAGAGATATCCCTTCACGTCAGTCTCTTTGAGCTAAGAGCGGTTGGGAACACCTATACCCATTTCCTCTAGATGATCAAAGGACCCTATATGAAGATCCTAACAAACACTGTAGCTTGTATGTACTACCTCAATAAATAGGGAGGGACTAGGTCTCCATTCCATTTTGTGGAAGCAATGAGGCTGTGGTACTAATGCATTTCCTATGGTGTCATACTGTTTGCTGCTTACCTGGTAGTCACACAGTATTTGATAGTGAGCAGTCTTTCACAAATTCCTACGTGAGCATGAATTGGAAATAGACTTGACAAGCCATTCAGATATTGGGGGCACTGTCCAGAGACCTTTTCTTCACTCAGCTGCTGTTCCAGAGTGGGACTACATTCTCTGGGTGATATTCTCCTCCCTGAAACACATTTCCTTCGTTCCTCCAACTATCGAAGTTCCTGCAAAAAATAAAAGGGGGCAGAGTTCACATCATTATGATTTCTCTTACTTGACTGAGACAAACCTGGTACCCTTACCTGTTACAGCTCACAACATGTCTGATCCTTATCCTGGCCATTCCTTGCCTCCTTTCACAGGATAAAAGATGTATTCTACATCCCAGCTTGAGGAGTCCTCTTCCTTAGGTCATGGTTCCTGCTCAGTTCTGATAGCTAGAAGGCTCCTATCCAAGCAAGATACAAGAGATCTTATTACACAATAGAAAGTCCTTGACACCAGGGGTGTCGCTGCCCCGGGAAGGGACCCAGGGCATGGGCCCAGGCGCCGCCTCCTGGCCAAGGACAGGATTGGAAGCTGCTGTGCCACCGTGGGCGGCTAGGCCCCGCATCCCCGACTGGGGCTGGGGCCGGAAGCGGCTGTGGGTGGCTGGGTCCTGCATCCCTGGCCAGGGACGGGGTTGCTGCCCCTGCGGGCGGCTGGGGCCCGGATTCCCCGCCGTGGGGCGGCCAGGCCCTGGATCCCTGGATGGGGCTGGGGCCACTGTGGCCGCTGGCGGCTGGCCCCCGGATCTCCGACTGGATTGGAATCTCTGGCTGGATTGGCCCCTGCCAGATCTGGGGCAGTGGCGCTGGGATTTGGGGCACATGCCCTGGGTGCCCAGCACCAGCGACGCCCCTGCTTGACACAATGTACTTACCTGCAGAAATGTTCTAGGTTTCAGATATGGTGTACATCCTAACAAATCTCCTGAGCATCTGTGATAATTGCATAGTCCTGGAATGGGCATTGACAGTAAATAAGTTGGGCCTATCTTTAAGTTCTCTTATGGTTCACATACTTGCTATAACAGCTTTCCAATAATCTCTACAGCAGGGGTGAGCAAACTTTCTGGCCCAAGGGCCGGATTCTCTGTATGGCAGGCCAAAACTGGTAGCAGAGGAGCAGGTAAGGGAAGAGACAGGGCTTATTAAATAAAATAAAATAAAATATTTCTAAAAATGAAGGGAAAACAAACTAAAATTCCAACATGGCTGGGCTTGGTTGGGGGGTGGGGTGGCCCCTGAATTCCAGCTAGAGCACTGCTGGACCCACAGGAGGAAGGAGTGGAGCTGAGAAGGGCAAGGGCTTATGTGCTCCAGCCAGGGCACTGCTGGGTTTGTGAGAGAAAAGAGTGGGGCTGAGAGGAGGGATGTCAGCCATGCTCTGGGCTGTCACCCAGGCTCAGCTGGCAGGCCAGATGGAAAGCTCAGGTGGGCTATATCTTGTCTGCAGGCTGCGGTTTGCCCCCACTGTTGTAGAAAACTATTCATTAGTGGCACACCCAACTACTAATAGGTTATTGAGGTGTGTAGTAAACCTTTTCTCACAACTTCAGCTTCCTTACCCATGTGGGACCTAAAACTGATGCTGAAAGAACTGGCTTGGTCACCCTTCAAATCCATGGCCACATGTTTGCTGATGTATCTTTCTATGAAAATGACCTTCCTGATAACAATTTCCCTGGCCAGGAGAACAGGGGAGATAGTGGACTTGATGGCACATTCCCCACCCAGATGATATTTTTCTCTGGAGACGTTTATGCTTAGTAGACATCCAAAATTCACCCCAAGGTAACCTATCTGTTTCATATGAATCAATCAATTCACTCTCCAACTTTTTACCTAAATGTCTCCAGGACAGCAGGGAATTATAAGGCATCCTTTTGATGATAGTAAATCTCTGGCCTTCTATTTGGACAGGATGGTAGCCTTCAGAAAATCCCCTTGAGTTTTCATTTCTATGACAGAAATGCACAAGGGCTTAGCAATGTCAGACTCTTCAAGTGGGTCAGCAGACAGCTCAAGGCTTCAAGGGGAAGCTGCAGAGCTCAAATTTATTTGCAAATTTGACTGTTGCCTAAGGGCTAAACAAGGACATTGGATTTTTCTCTCATTACAATAGCTGATTTGACCTCATGCTCGTCTATGTGCTGTTCCCCAGTGTTTGAATCTTAACAATGGCTTTGATTTGCTGTAATAATGTGACCTGATCCCATGGCTTACATTTCCTTGCATTTAATTTTCCCCATTCTGTAAGTTCCCTCCTCTTCAAATTGTCTGCCAAGTAGGATTTTCTCCCATAAAAGCTCATGCAATAAATAAATCTGTTCGTCTTAAGTGCCCCAGGACTCATTTTTTGTTTTACCAAGTTTGCAATGTATTTCTTCCAGATACTAGTGATACCCACTTTGTAAGGTTGGTCTAATCTGTCCCTTCTTTGAGAAACTTGCCATCTCAGAGATTTGTAGAGCAGCAACATGTGTCATCATTCTATGTTTTTGGGGGACATTATGTAATTGCTGGGGACTCTGCTCCACAACCCACCCTCTTTCCCTTTTCCTTGAAGATCTTGTCAGTGACTCTATGGTAAAGAACCAAAGGGGCAGCCATGTTAGTCTAGTTCAGTAAAACAAACATGGAGTCCTGTGGCACTTAAGACTTACAGATTCATTTATTGCATGACCTTTTGTGGGAGAGGATCCCACTTCGTCAGATGCTTTGAAAAACTCATCTTCAAAGCATCTGACAAAGTGGGCTCATGTGATAAATAAATCTGGCAGTCTTAAGTGCCACAGGACTCCATGTTTGTTTTACTGAACTAGACTTATATGGCTACCCCTTTGGATCTAATCAAGAAAAGGTTACACTTTTATTTTTTCCTTTTTTAGTGTATTTTGAGAAAGAGGAGTAGGAAAGGCATAAAGATGAAGAGTGAAACAGATGCAAAATTAGAGGTGGACTGATTACAGCTAGCAAAAAAAAAAAGGGGGGGGTAGGAGCACACAGAAAGGCCATGGAATTGAAATCAGAAAGGAGACATACGGCAAACACCAACTGAGTTTGAGGGACAAGAAGACCCAGGACCCCTCACAACCTCAATGATTCCCATCACTTCAGAAGTTTCTAACTGGGAACAATTGCGTGCTGCATCTAGAGAGTTAAATCATATCATGGCATATTTCACCACTTTGGAAAGGCTGTGTGAGGTCCATGAAATTCCTGATGACAAGAGGGGTCCCCACTCTGATTCCAAAATTTTCTGGTGAAGCTCAAAATGTGAAATACCAATTCTGGATGCTTTAGAATACTCTAAATTTAAAGAAACCATGTTGAAAAGCTTCTGAATTATTCTTGAGGTATATAGGGTAAAATTTATAAATCTTAAGGAAAATGATGAGTATATACTTAGGATGAATTACCTGATAAAGAAGTGGATTAAAGGGAGAGGTGTTTGAAAATTATGACCAAGTGGTCAACCTCTTGGTTTAGGAACATTTCTCAAGTATATATAAAGATGAGGAGAAACAGAGTTTCTGAGGTAAAATCTGTAGAAGAATCGTCTGCTCTAGGAGATGCATTTGAGCAAACCTGCTCTTCTTTTATGAGCAGATCACCAAATGAGAAGTTTAGACACGATGGGAAGGAGGGTGCCCATTTTTCCTCTGGGGGGGAAAAAAAAGGGAACTGGGAGACTAGATGCTCATGTCCCCGAGGTCACTCCTGTCTTTGTAATTCCTCTCCCAAAACCTCTTAAAAGGGGTAAGAACCCCAAAAGGGGCTACCAGTGTAACTCTTCTGAGCATCCAAGAAGTCGTTGCTCACGGCTGAAAGCAAACCACCCATAGGCAAACTCCTTTCACAAAAATGAGACAATCTACAACACACTTTGCTTTCCTACAGAGGAAAAAGGACACTGAACTATCTAAACCAGTGGTTCCCAACTGGTGTGCTGCCGGTGTAGTGCTAAAAAGAGTATCCACCAAATTTTGTTACCCAGTTTTGTTTTTGACATCTAACATGCAAAAACCAGTAACTGCCGCATGGTAGTGCTAAAAACAGTCTTCCGCCAAGTTTTGTTCCCCGGTTCTGTTTTTGACATCTATGATGCACAATGCAGTAAGTGCGGCAAGTTTTGTTACCCGTTTCTGTGTCTAACCAAGCTGTGCCTTCTGTGACAGACAGCCTAGGGAGTGTGCCAAGGAATCCAACTTTTGGGAAAGAGTTACTGTAGAGGAGTGGGAATAGAATCCTCTAGGTAACAAAGCAAAGCACAGTATTACATAAAGCTTTGTGAGTAAAAATTTATTAGATAAAAAATACAATTATAGACTTCTATAAAAACCAATTACTGTGTAAAGCCTTATTCCCCCAAAATTATGCATTTCTTGAATACACATTGATCAAACTTTTCCCAGCCTGTGATCGAAAACCTGCACATTGTAATGTTTATAGATGATGTCACACAAGGACGTCAGGGGTATATGAAGAATGTGCATTGACCAGCCATGAATTAAGATGAATGGCCCTGATGAGCTCCTGTAGTGGCTTCCAGTTTATAGTATTCTATCCCCAGTAATCACCATTTTGATGATAGTCTACATGTGACACCATATATCTTGAAGTACAGACAGATTTTTTTCTTGTGGAAAGTGACTCATGTTGTACAGTTATTACTGTTATAGTGCCCATTTTACTGACATAAGTTACATACAGACATTTTTAGAAGCTCGGTCACATTGTCCTTATTCCCAAATTTATGCCTGTTGTGCCATGAATAGATATAGGAAAATATTGACTTCTGTTTATGGAATTATGACAGGAATGCAAAGATGAACAAATGATTCTGATCACAAACAGGGAGGAACTGATCAGGGACTTAGAGATAAATGGCAAGCTACGCAGTAGTGACCATGACATGGTTGAATTCAGGATGTTGATTAATGGAAGGAAGGAAAGAAGCAAAACAAAAACCCTGGACTTCACAAAAGCAGATGTTGGGTCCCTTGGGGAACTGATGTGCAGGATCCCTTGGTAAGCTAATCTTAAGGGGGAACGGAGTCCAAGAAAGTTGGTTATATTTTAAATAAACCCTGCTAAGGGCACATGAAGTTGCCATTACAATTGGGAGAAAGAACAAACATGTGAGGCAGCCAGAATTGCTTAGCAGAGAACTCTGCTGTGAGCTTAAGCATAAAAAGGAAGCTTACAGGAAGTGGAAGCTTGGTCAGATGACCAAGGAGGCATATAAAGATATTTCTAGGGACTGCAGAGATAAAATTGGAAAGGACAACAGACAAATGAGGCTGTGTCTAGCAAGGGATATAAAAGATAACAAGAAGGGGATCTACGAGTATTTTATTAACAAGAAGAGGCTCAGGGATGGTGTATGCCCACTGCTGAATAGGGCAGGCATCCTTGTGACAGTGTGTGAGGAAGAAGCTGAAGTGCTCAGTGCATTTAGTGCTTCAGTTTTCACAGGCAAGATCAGCTCACAGACCACTGCCATGGGTGTGGCAGATGGGAGAGAAGAAGACAGGCCCTTGGTGACGGAAGGTTAGGTTAGGGACTGCTTAAAGAAGCTGGATGTGGACAAGTCCATGGGGCTGGACGAACTGCATCCCAGGGTGCTAAGGGAATTGTCCGCTGAGATAGCAGCACCGCTAGCCGTTATCTTTCAAAGCTCATGGCGAACGGGGGAGTTGCCAGAGTATTGGAAAAAAGCAAATGCAATGCCTATTTTAAAGAAATGGAAAAAGTAGGATCAAGGGAATTACAGAACTGTCAGCCTTGCCTCAATCCCTGGAAAAGTTATGGATCAGATTCTCAAAGAATCCATCCACAAACAGAGGAAACTAAAGTGAACAGGAACAGTCAGCATGGATTTAACAAGGGTAAATCATGCCTGACCAATCTCATCTCCTTCTATGATCATAAGACTGGTTTTCTGGATGCAGGAAGAACAGTTGATGTGATATATCTTCGTTTTAGAAAGGCTTTTTATACAGTTTCCCACAGCATTCTCATTGCCAAATTAAGGAACTATGGGTCTGATAGGTGGATTATAAAGTGGCTATAAAAATGGCTAGATCAACAGTTTCAGCGTGTAGGAATCAATGGTTCCACATCTATCTGGCAAACAGTCACGAGTGCTGTTCGCCAGGGGTCGGTCTTGGGGCCGGTTCTGTTCAATGTTTTCATCAATGATCTCTATGATGGAATAGACTGCATTCGCAGGAATTTTGCGGATAACACCAAGCAGGGGGGGAACAGTAGATACGTTTGAGGTCAAGGACACGATTCAGGGAGACCCAGATCAATTTGAACAGTGGGCCAATTGAAATCTTATGAGGTTCTATAAGGACAAGTGTAAAATTTTTCACTTTGGATTGAAAACCCCATGCACTGCTACTGCCTGGGGAACATTCCGCAGAGTAGCAGCAGTGTAGAAAAGGAGCTGGGGGTCATGGTGGATGTGAAACTACAGATGAGTCAGCAGTGTGTTCTTGCTGCCAAAAATGCCAATGGCATACTGGGCTGCATCAAAAGAAGTATTACCAGCAGATCAAGGGATGTGATCATTCCGCCCCAATTCTGCACTGGTGAGGCCACATCTAGAATACCGTGTTCATTTTTGGGCTCCCCACTAGTAAAAGGACAGGGACATACTAGAGAGAGTCCAGTGGAGGGCAACCAGAAAGATTATGGGGATGGAGCACAAGCCGTATGAGGAAAGACTGAAAGCATTAGCCTTAGGTAGTCTGCAGAAGAGAAGATTCAGGTGGTATTTGTTAGCAACCTTCAACTACTTGAAGGGATGCTCCAAGGAAGATGGAGCTCGACTGTTCTTCGGAATAACAAAGGACAGAACGAGGAGCAATGGTCGAAAGTTGCAGTTACTGAGGACGAGGCTGTATATTAAAAAAAATTTTTTTAATAGGACAGTGGTGAAGCCTTGGAATTAGCTGCCGAGGGAGGTGGTGAAATCTCCATCTTTGGACGTGTTTGAGGCCCGGCTCTCAAAAACCATGCCTGGGGTGGTTTAGTGGGAGAGGTCCTGCCTCTGGCAGGGGGTTGGACTAGATGACCTATGAGGTCCCTTCCAAACCTATGATTCTATGACTCTATGATTGTCTGTATTGATCTGTGCTTAAGTGAAAAGTCAATGGAAAATGAGGAAATTTGAACAAGAAACGAGTCACCCCTATGTAACTGAATTTGTAGCATACATGTCTGTAGGCGGTGCACAATGCCCACCTAAACATCCTGGGGGCTGGTGGAATCCAAAGCCTACACCTGCTATGGCTGCCTACAAAGTCCTTGACCCATGGGGCAGAGGACGATCCCCATCCTGATTCCCAGACCCAGACAATGGACCTGCCAATCTATTCCCCTGATCTAAATGCCTCGACCTGTGCAAGATGCCTTGCTTCACTTTATCCACTAAACACATAGAGACACAATACTTATCAATACCACGCAGATATTGCTCGTTATTAAACCAGTACAGCCTGTGCAGCAGGAGAGGGAGAGGATTTAAAATTGCCTCTTCTCTCTGCTTGCTGTGTGCAACGGCTGCTTTATTAGCTCCCAAATAAGTGTCCTTTCGATACACTGTGAGGAGGGGGAGACACAAAAAGCACCACTGGTTTGAACCATAATCTTTTATTGAGACAAATTCAATGAAAAAATTTGTCCTCCATTACTCTCTTTGGAACAATAACACAGAAAATAGACAGATAAAGGAATAAACAACACAACAAAAGTGGCTCAGTTAACAGTGTAGTTTTGTTCCCAGCCACACAAATACCACAGTAAAAGCATGGTAAATTAGATCCATGCACTCAAGTCAAACATACAGGGACAGTGCACTGCTGTCCACAAATATGGTGATGAGTCCGGGAGGGAAGAGTATTGTTATTTTTGATCAAACTGCTTGTGGCTGATTCTGAGAATACCAAAACAAGAATCAGCTTCATACTTCTTAACATCTTTTCTCTTCAACATACAAGAATATTGATATGGAACATCACTATATTAATTTTTTCTGCTTGTATTTTAGAAAAAAAATCATGTGATACACACAAATAGACATGTAACAATTCTTCAAATCATGTGCCCTATGAACAGGCATTGCACTTGTATGATGTCCTCTCATCAGACAATGGTTCTTCACTTAGGCTGTGTTCTCACACAGCCAGTTATTTCTATATGGTTGTTTCGCAACAACCGTATATCGAAATAATGCTTATTTCGAAACACCTTATTTCGAATTAACAAAAATGTTAATTCGAAATAAGGGAAAAGGTGGGAAATGAAATAGCAGGTTCAAACTGTGAACTTGCTATTTCACTTCAGCAGGGGGCTGCAGGCACCAGCGGGGTTCAGCGCTGCCCGGCACTGGCGGGGTTCAGTGCCGGGCAGTGCTGAACTCCCGTTGGTACCAGTAGCCCTGCTGTGCAGGCGCTGGCCAGGGGACACCCCTCAGCACCCTAGCCAGGGTGCTGAGGGGTGTCTCCTGACCAGGGTGCTGAGGGGGCACGCCATGAACTGTTGTTTCGGAACATCTTGTTCCGAAACAACACGTTCGCACGGCGTTGTTTCGAAACAACCGTGGCGAAACAACGTTGTTTCGCCCACGGACTAGGTTTAACTTGTTTCGAAACAATGTGGTTATTTCGAAACAACGGCTTCCGTTGTTTCGAAACAACCATGCGTCGTGTGAACAGCCTAAATCTTATTTCGAAACAACCCCTGTTGTTTTGAAATAAGAGGGCTGTGTGAACACAGCCTTAATCCTTTAGGAAGGCACAGAACATGTGCCCACCTAAAACAGGACTCGCATTGGACCTTAGAAAGGAAATAGATGAGAAAATTTGTTTATAGAACAAACATTAAACAATGATCTCTCTGTATTGTAATGAAAAATCAATAATGCATGCAAACTTTTATTTAAGACTGAAAGCACTCCAGAATTGAAGCGGCTATGTGTACAAGCAGAGTACCTCAAACTACATAAGTTTCTACTCAGTCACTGCAAATAATAGTTATTAATTCTACTTCAGGTAATTCGAATTATCACAGCCACACAACAAATCCGAAGTCAAACTAGCCTGACCATGCATACAACGCTCTCCTAATCATGTAGCGGGCATGATTGCATGGGGAAAAGCAAGCTGTGGTTACTTCAAACTTACATTTAGTTTCAATGAACAAAGGTACATTGGGTTACTTTGAAAGAAAGAGTTCAAATTTAACATCATTCTTTTGTACATGTGCCTGGGCACAGGCCACAGAATGCTCTGTGCCATTAATGACCCTGACATGCAGTAATTTATTACCAATGAAGCCTACTTAGCTTTAAGTAACTTGTAAGTGTAGACATACCCATTGTTAGTTGCCCAAGTCTACAGAGACTATCCCCCTTACAGGATACAGGATTAGCACACTATCTTTGGAACGATAAACAATGTTCCGTAGCATGATATCACTCCTGTCCCATCTCATAAGGTGGTGTGATGCGGGACAGTACACAGTAAAATAAGCAAAAGTGGTTTTATATTTTCCACTTGTCAATGGAGGTGGCAGACATAATGGCCACCCCGCCCCTCAACATAGCCCTCTAGACTATGGAGCTCACAGGGAGGAGTGTTAAGTATCTATCTCCCCTGATGGGTCTCATCTCTGGGCTATCCAGCTGAAGGGGAAGAGTGTTAAGGATCGGTCTTCCCTGATGGGCCTCAATCTCCTGTGTGAGTTTCTGCCTCCCTAGCTTTGTGTCAACAAGAAGGGGGGGTGAGTTCCTATCCCCCCTGAACAGTTTCTCGGCACCCCCATCACCACGAAGGAGGGGTCATTGTCTGGGGTCCCAGTTTTATCATTGGTCCTGACCAGGATCCCACTGCTAATTGGCTATTTTTACTCTGGCTGGGCAAAATTCTATTAAAACCCCGTCTCAGCTAGCTTGTTGTTCTCCCACCCTCGGATGCTAAAGGGCACGTTGTGACCCGGTCGGACTGATCCCCCAACTGAGACAGGGAGTACCCACCCCCGAGACCCTCTTTTTTTTTTGGGGTGTACACGGATTGCCGGCTGAACAATTAAGTGCTGAGATGCTGCAGCTGGTCTGCCTCCTTGCTTTGGGTTCTACTGCGGTCCTGGGACAGGTATTATAAATCGATATAGGCCTCCTACCTTCTCTTAATCATTCTACAAGGTACCATTTATATATAGCCTGTGATTGTAGCTTCTTCACCTGAGTTTTGCATAGTTTGTGTAGTTGTTATTATTTCCTCTGTATCCTGCATAATCTTTTTATGGTATAGTTGTTTAAGGTCTAGCATAGTTTTGTGTTGTTACTTTGCCAGGTGTTTTGTTAGTCATTTGTATTTTGCATCCTTTTTACTGTATAATTGTTCATTACTCTGCTTCTGCTCTAAACTGCTGGCCCCAAACTTCCCCAGTGTACACGGGGGGAGTGTGGGGGTTTATTTTTCTCTCATCTGATTTTTTTCATTCTGCCGCCCACCCTTCTTGGCTAGCAAGGAGGAATGGCTTTCAGCCATTGGTAAATACACGTCGGGTGGGCTGGTCAGTGCCTATACCGATGTTGAGGCAGTAAAAGGCCAGAAAAGTCCTTGACTTATTATGGCCACCCTCTTGTAGGTCATTAATCCATACTGTTATTTAACTATAAGTACTTTTGTAGGTTATAAGTGTCTTGCATAGACTCTCATACTTTATCCTGTTGTTTGGCTGGAGGTGTTTTACAGGTGCTTTATATAGACTTTCCTGCTCCACACTGTTACTTGGTTATAAGTGCTTTGCATAGGTTTTTAGGTTTATATTGTCATTTAGTTATAAGGGTTTATTCAGATTTTGCTTTATACTGTTAGTTGGTTATAAGTATCCTATCTAGGTTTTGCTTCATATTGTTAGTTGATGACAAGTGGTTTTGCATAGATCTCCTTGTTTTACACTGTTAAGGGGTTGAAGGTGTTTAAGGTGTCACTGTAAAAGTAGTTTTTTTTGTTTAATTGAACTGGTGTCCGTCTCATTGGTGGGTGTCGCCAGTCCGTCCCAGTCACATCGCAAACCCGGGGTTCAGTACCACTGACAATGATCTCTTTCTTACCATCATGGAATTTTTTTTTTTTTTTTTTTTTTGCATGTAACAAAGTTGCAATAGATGCAGTACCTCTCCACACTCTTTGCCAAAATAACACAACACTGTTCAGTTTAGTAAATCTGATATAAGTCTCCAATTCACATGTCATTTTATCTGTATCATAGATTATTTAACAAACAATTTGTTAACAAGCTGTGCCCATGCTTCTTTAACAAAGTTTTAGGAGTGAGCTAATCATAGTCTTGATTTGGAATGTTGACAATGTTAAGTCTCTAGGAAGTTTTCTTGGCATCCATAGCTCTATCCATATCCCCCAAAGAGAAGAGAAAAACTCATAGTAAATATCACACACTCAACAGGAATTTATTCATACACATCATAATGGTAATTCTCACATCTCAGCTACTAATATGCTTCACTTTGCAATATTAATAGAAAATCTTGTACCTGACTCCTTCAGTAAAACAACAGCAACCTCTGTGCGAAACTTCTTCATGGCCTTTTCATTTACTTCTACTTTACTGATGTCCTCATTCCTTAAATATGTTTCTGCAAACTGATTATAATTGTACTGGGATCAGAAACTTACCTACAATATCTGTTTATGTCTATAGAACTCTCTTGGAAATTATGTTCATCATATCCCAGTGGTGCAAACCTTGATGTCACCAAATTTCTCTAATAAACATAACAAATTTAATTTAAAAACGATTTACATTAGTACACTTGTTCCAGTATAATCCTGGGGAACTGTGCCATAGTTTGAGTACAAGAGCCATCTTTTAAGTAAGAAAAAAAGAGCTCCGTGCAGGGGGTGGGGGCTCTGGACACTCACTGCAGCTCATGGGTCAGAGCAAATACAGTCTTCCAATCAGAGTGGTGGACACAGAAATCACGTCCGGATCAGACAGAAGAACTAGGATGTAAAGTTATGTAATAACCTGATGGGGTCTCCGATGTAGGAGAAGAGATTATTAATCATTTATTTTAGGGAAGAAATAGTGGGTCTAGACATGACAGTAGGAATGTTTTCATAAAAAAAATCAACACAAGGAAACATACCAAAGTCAGTCTCTGCATATTGACAATTTAAAGTGATAATAAATGGCTATGGTTGGCATTTCTTGGTGAGAGCTCTGAAGCGAAGAAAGATGTTTCTTAATTTTGAGTTCAATTTTATAAATAGAGGATAGAGTTACTCTGAGAAGTAATTCAAAATTTTGTGTGCAGACATGGGTTCATTAGCTTAAGGAGGAGCCGCCACCCCCCCCCCCCCAATATCCTCATTAGCAGAGTTACTATAACCTGTGAGGAACAAAACACCCATTTATATACAAAAACCCATTTCATCTTTTTTTTAAACCTATACTGCATGATAAGTAGTATGAAAAACATCAAAGGAAACTGAATTATTTTTAATATTTCTCCAACACAGACAACCTAAAAATTATTGAAGGTCTTGATTTCTAATCATTTTCGTCACCTTCAGAAAAGAGTCTAAAGAAGAAATAATATATAGCTTGGTTTGGTTCAGTTCTCTGAAAATCATGAAGGCAAGTTTGATAAGGCTTGGTGTACATGACAGCTTATATTTTATCTAAAACATGCCTTGAGTACTCAGCAGCACATGTAGGAAGCAGAAAAATGCATGATGTGCACTGCTTTGTTGCTATGACTGTGATCCATCTACACACAAAGGCCACTGGTCTTACAAAGTCAGTTAAGATAAAAGCTTTGATGGTAGAAAAGCAACAGTTTGCCAGAAAATTTATTCAGGTCACTTGTGAAGTCACAGCTTAAACATGGTTTGGCCATCAGGTCCCATCAAGAAAAAGAATTTATAAGTCTTCACCGAATGGGATGAACTGAAATGGCTGTACTTTTCATCACATTCTGAAAATTACCTCTCTTCAAAGCATCTCACCAAGTGGGATTGTCTTGCATAAAAGTTCAGGCAAGAATCAGTCTATTGGTGTTTAAATGCCATAAGACTACAAGCTTGGTTTGATTTACAAAACAAACACAGGCATGAATTTGCAAGTCTGACAAAAACACTGTCGGGGGGGGGGCATGGCTTTCATGGTTTAATACAACTGGAAAAGACAAAGGCTGTCATTCTGTTATACTCTTGCATATGTAAGAGTACTATAGAAGACAGAACTGGAATGGACCTTCTCTAAATCCAAACTGTTTGTTACAAATACACACAGTATAGAAACTGTGTCACAAGAGACCAGGCAGGTCTCACATTCCATGGGAGGGACATCCACATACCTAACCCTGGAATAACAGATTCTGAATGTGGCTTGACTCCCCCTCTGTGACTTAGCAAGTGCAAATGAGAACCACAGGAGTCTAGTTCATTTCATAGTGGAGATGCAGGTGCCTACTTGAAACTTGTAATACACAGGTAATAATATAAGTGGATGCATGTATCATAAGAAAACATTACTATAAAACAAATTGCATTAAAAAATCTTCAACATTTATTAAAATACAGCAAGAGTGTTATCAGTAACATAAGAGATATTAAAACATAACTGTAATTGCATACAGATTTGAAAATCAATAAGCACAAAAAAAGGGAATCTTCATTTGTGGAACAATGGCAAATCAAGTATTCATAGCAGGACAAGCAATTGGGCAATATGGAACAAATGAAAAAAATTCTTATGCTGTAAAAGTTTAAAGTGTGAGAATTAATAAGCACAATAAAATAACACATCAGAAATACAGGTGCTGATGGCATAAGATATTGGGATGCCTGTGCCTTTAAGAGGAGAAGCTGGCTTCTCCAAGCCAGCTTGAAAGCCACAGCCCTGTCTCAGAAAAACACTTTTTTCCCCAGTAGTGTGAAAACAATGAAGCACCCCCAACACATGTTTGCAATCAGGGGAGAGAACTCTCCCAGTGGGGTGAATATTACAGCCCCTGTCCCTGTGAATGCAGACTTTGTGGCACTTTTCTAAAACCTGGCAGCCCTCAGCCCTCAGCTGGACGCTGCATTCTCCCCCCCCATCACCTGATTTGTCACCTTGCGCCGCTCCTGCCCCTCCACCAGAGTGCCCAACACCCCAGGACAGTCACATTTCGCCCCCTGATCACCCACTGCCCAGCCAGCACACCAAACTCACCCATTTTGATCCAGATTCAACACCTGTAAAAAGAGGGAGCAAAAAATGATAGCAAGTATGGGCAGAAGTTCACTAAAGAAGCTACAGGGAACTTTACTGAGCATGCCCACCAGATCTGAGCATGTGCAGTACAGCCAAAGTACAGCCACGGTTACAAAACTTTACAGGTAACTGCTCTTGACGTTACACCGGCACACTGGTGTGCCGTGAGACAGGGCCGTCAGGATGAAAGGGGCTTTGCCCTGGCACCAATTTAAATGGGCGCTGCAGGGAAGCCATGGCCCCTGCTGGCTCCCACTGCGGTAGGGGGGAATGATCATCTCTGCAGCCTCCGGCCGTAGCAGGGAAGCATTCTCCCCCTGCCGGTTCTGGCTGTGATGGGGGGAAGCAATACCCCCACTGTGGCCGGAGCCGGCAAGGGGGATCGCTTCCCTACTGTGGCCAGAGGCACCAGGGGCGATTGTTTTCCCCTGTTGTGATGGGACCTGCTGGGGGGGATTGCTTCCCTGCCATGGCCACAGCCAGCATCAGGGGTTTCCTTTCTCCCTATCAGGGCAGGGAAGGGGTGCCCGTTGCTGGCTTTGGCCACGGCAGAGAAGCTATCCCCCCTGTAAGTTCTGGCTGCGGTGGGGGGAAGCCATTGCCCCTGCTTGCTCTGGCTGTGGCAGGGGATCGCTTCCTCTTGCCGGCTGGCCAGATGCAGCAAGGGGGATTCCTTCTCTGCTGGCCATGGCCAGAGGCAGTGGGGGGGGTCCCCTCTCCCCATGGTGGCAGGATAGGGACCCCTACTGCCAGCTCTGGTCATGGGGGGGAAGGGTGACAACCCCCTCCTCACCACTGTATAGATGGGATCTGGGTTGGGGCCGGAGGGTTTCGTTTGGGGCTGCCCATCCTGGGCGCCAGAACCCCTAGTTACAGCCCTGCCATGAGAATCTGCAGGGCTCCCTGGAGACCTGGCAGGCAGTGGCAGGGGTGCAGTGAGACCCCATTGCTATTCTATATTTCATGCCACTGCCATGCTCCTTCATACCCCAAGGTCTGCCTTGCCATCCCAAATAGCCACTCCTGTCCTCCCTTCCCCTTTTCAGTCTTGCCACCTTTGCCTGTTCCCCACCTGGCCATCCTTACCCTCTCGTGCCACTCCTACCAGCCTAAATAGCAGCATTTCCAAAAACAGGGAGCCCTTCTCATGAATATTCATGGATTAATTTGACTATAAATTTATAATGCAGTTGTGCTGCAACAAAATCAAAGGCATCAAGGTGTGCCACAACAGAGAAAAGGTTGGGAACCACTGATTTAAACTCCTACATACCACAAGAAGCCACAACTGTTACGCCTTCAATTCATCCAACAATATTGTTAATCTGTCCAGTTATAGACTGAGCCCAGCAAAAGAGTCTATCCTGTCTCGGGGACTCTTTCTATCCCACCACCCTCATACACGTGATGCAGTTCTGCAGTAACCTAGAAGCCATTTTCACTGTTTCTGACTCAAGAGATATGTCTACCATGCCACCAAACAGCACACTAACCCACAGATATCTTCCTACTAACATTACAGAAAGAAGAATCTGTACAGACTCCTCCTGATGGCCAGAATAACAGTCAGGAGTTGTACACATAGTGTTATGCACAGCAGCAGAAGACTTAAATTGTGGATGAACAGCATCACTTGCCCCATAATCTCAGTTGAGCAGAACACTCCACTAGCCATAGCTTCAGAAACAGTTCTGACATTATCATCAAAGAGGACTGACAAAGAAGGTGCAATAGTTGTCATGAATAAAACAGATTATGAGTGGGAGGCTAATAGGCAACTCTCCAACACTACATTTTACAAGCCACTACCCTCTGATCCCACTGAGGAATACTGAAAGAAACATTACCTACACCAGTGACTTCTTGAGGAAATTATAATCCATTGATGATAGTCCATCTTGGCCGCTGTGGCTGAAGAAACTCTACACCAACATCCCACACAAAGACAGACTGCAAGCCGTCAGGGACAGTATCCCTAATGATGTCACAGCACACCTAGTGGTTGAAGTTTGTGACTTTTATCCTCACCCACAACTATTTCAAGTTAGTGGCCCTGGTATGGATACTCTTGTGGCCCAACAGTATGCCGTCATTTTTATGGCTGACTTAGAGCAATGCTTCCTCAGCTATCATCCTGAAATGCCCCCCTCTACTTGTGCTACACTGATGACGTTTTCATTATATGAACTCTCAGAAAGGAGGCTGTTGAAGAATTCCACCAGGATTTTAATAATTTACACTCCACCATCAACCTTAGCCTGCACCTGCCCACACAAGGGATCCACTTCCTGGATGCTACAGTACAGATAAAGAATGGTCACCTAAACACCACCCTATACTGGAAACCTACTGATTACTATACCTACCTACACTGCTACAGTATTCATCTGGGACACACACATGATCCATTGTTTATAGCCAAGCCCTAAGATACCCAACCACATTTGCTCTGATTGTCCAGATGGAGAAAGACATTTACAGGATCTCTATCGACTGTTCTTAAAACTACAGTACACAGTCACATAATTGAAGAAACAGATTGACAGAGCCAGATGGGCATCCAGAAGTCACCTACAGGACAGGGCCAATAAAGAAAGCAACAGAATGTCACCATTCATTACCTATAACCCACATTTTAAACCTCTCTAGCAGATCCTCAAGGAGCTGCAACTTATCCTGAAAGATGATCCCTCACTCTCTCAAGCCTTCACCAGTCCTTGCTTACAGACATTCCCCAATGTGAAGCAAATAGTCACCAGCACCTGTACACCATACAACAGAAACACTAACCAAAGAACCTATCCCTGTAACAAATCCCATTGCCAGCTCTGTCCATGTCAAGTGACACCATCATAGGGCCTAACCAATTCAGCCAGTCCATCAAGGACTCATTTACCTGCACATCTACTAATGTGATATATGCCAGCAATGCCCCTCCTCCATACACATTGGCCAGACTTTCTCTATATGAAAGAATAAACGGATGCAAATCAGATATCAAGAATGGTAACATTCAGAAACCTGTATGGGAGCACTTCAGACTCCCTGGACACTCAGCATCCAAAGGGGCAGCCATGTTAGTTGAGTTCAGTAAAACAAACAAACAAGGAGTCCTGTGGCACTTAAAGACTAACAAATATATTTATTGCATGAGCTTTTGTGGGAGAAAATCCCACTTCAACAGTTGCTTTGAAAAACAATGGACATTCAGTAACAGACATGAAAAGTTACCATACTGCAGCAAAAAAATTTCAAAACCAGACTCCAGTGTGAAACTGCAGAGCTGGAAATCGTATACAGTTTGAAGGTCTGCTAATTGCCTCTTTTAAAGAGTTTAAAAATTTTCCTGTATGTTCTGTTAATGCAGTTGAATTCCTGTTTATTTTTTATTCCATTTAAAAAATACTTTATAAATAAGAATATTTTTGCACAATATTCATGCAGTTTCTACATTTTTAAATCAGCTAACAGATAGTATAGATCAGTGGTTCCAAATCTATGGTCAGAGGACCCTTGTGGGGCCACAGAGCTACTCCGGGGGGTCCGTGGACAGGCTGGGAGCTGGGGCCTGAAGACGCTGTGAGGGAACTGCTCTGCCACAGGCTGAGATTTTTTAAAATTCCTGTGTGGCCCTGAGCTGGCTCCGGGAGTGAGCAAGCCTGTGGCATGGTCACTCTGGCCTCCGGAAGCAAGGTAAGGGGCAGGGCAGTGGGATTAGGGAACAGGTGGTTGGCCTGGGGAAAGCTGGTGGCAAGATGGTGGAGGGAGGGTTTAGGGAGTGGGTTGGGGTGACCGTGGGTGCCCCTCTGTCTTGGCAGGACCGTGATTCTGATGGTAGCTCCCCCCTGCAGCTCTGCACCTCTGTGGCAGGGGCTGGATTTTGCTGGGGCATCTGCCCCGCCATGGCTCTTCTGTTTTGCGGCAGGAGCCTGATCCTACTCCTGACTCCCCCCCCCCCCAGCTCTGCAGCTCTGGGGTGCCTCCCCTGTTGCAGCTCTTCTGCTCTGTGGTGGGGGCACAAACCTAGTGGTGCCCTCTGGCTGCAATTCTTCCATTCTGCAGCTAGGGCAGGATTTTGCTGGGGTGCCCTCTCTCCACCATGGCGTCCCCCATGCTGCAGCTGCGGTGCAGATATCTACATCAACTGGGGGGGGGGGGGCTTGCAGAAGGTTGGGAACCCCTGGTATAGGTAAATTCCTGTAAAATACTAGGCCGACTGAACAATCCAATTGAGTTGGAGAGAGAGAATATGTGTATGGGAGGGGGTATTTTGTAACTGAAAGTGTAGATGGCTTAAATTTGGGAAAAATTAGTTAAAATATTTAAATTGAACCATTTTATTAAAAATTTTATTACATAGGGCAAAAATTCCAAAGTTGAGTTCCCATAGTTAGGCACCCACATAAGTGGAGCTACTTTTCATGTATCTTCAGCACTCACATTTCCTACTGGTTTCCATGGAGCATGCTCAGCTGCTCTGAAAATTGAAGTTTAGGTGTCTGATTTTGATGTGCAGATTTAAAATTTTTCTGTATTGTAGTTCTGTTTTAAAGAGATGTCTGTCATCAACATTTAGATGCATGTACAATAAAAGCTTACTACATTAATGAAAACAAGGTTAAATAACAAGAGGAACCTCCTTTGTCAGATTCTCCCCTAATCGCAAAGTAAATAACCCATGCCCATGGAAAGTTGCTCCTTACAGCGTTGTTTATCTGAATGATTAAACCCTTGAAAATGGGGTGGGCAGTGTGGGTTTTAACAGATCTTTTCTGTAGTGGTAACGTTAAGCACCATGTTAATAAAAGGAAAAAGTATTTTTGGGAGATTTCTCTCATCAGACTGTAACAGTAAGGGGAAATGTCTCATAGATTGTGCACTATGTTGGTGGAAACCAGCATTTTTTTTTAAATGGAGGGGCATTCTTTCTTTAAGATGATTTCCTCAGTTTGTGAATATTTGCTGATACCAAACTGGGTTATGTTGGGTTATGTTCAGTGATCAAAAATTAACACTTAAACTTTTAAAATTACACCTGTATTTTACAATAACCTTTTAGGCTATCTGATTAAGTTATATGAGGATACCAATGTGGTTAGCATCATTGTGTACACATTTCTAATTGAATGTATGAAATGCCTAATAATTTTCTTAACTTTTAGGTCAGAATTAGTAGGCATTAAGACTGCTGACTAGCAGCTCTGTTACTATAGATAGGTCCTTTAATTACTGCTGAATTGTGACTTTCAGTACACACAGGGTTAAGTGAAAAGGTTGCAGTAATCTAGTGAGTATTTTTCCTTTAATGTGCTCATTAGCAGTGGCAAGCCTAGGTTTTAGCACATGTCAGTAATTTACATTTCATTGCTGAGTGGCTGCCCTTGTTCAAGAGTTGTTTGGAGCCTGATGAATATACTTGTATTGGGAATAAACAGAGTAGAAGAATTGAAAGCCAAATACCCTGCTAGGCTTTTCAATAGGTTCTGAAGTTTCCAGTGGATCATTGATTAGCAATGCATGGAGCAACAAGAAAATGCAAAAATAAACCCTACAAAAGTTATCTTAGCTAGGTTTATTCCATTAAAATCCCCTTGCCCCCCCTTTTTTTGTGTATAGCTACCTGTATGTTCATCATCACTGAATTTCTCTTTCTTGGCTGGCCTCCTCTTAATGTGAAGATATACAGTGTATAATATTAATCAGAGTGAACAAAGTATCCACCAGGTTCCTTTGCCCCCCTCTTACTGTTACGCAATGAGTCCTAAAGAAACAAAGGACTTGATAGTCTTTACAGCTCCTTGGTATCAGATTACTGTGATTTGGAGTCCTGTGAATATTTACTCTGGGATTCATTTCTTTCTTCTTGATTTTGATACAAGCTTGTTCTGGCTTTATTTGAACACTTGTACCTATCACACAGTAAAGGAACATGCACATGTGTGTGTTTGTATATGTGTGTTTATATACACACATACACACAAGGGTATGATGATTGTGCAGTTGGTAGCTGAGATATGGAGCACTTAAAAAAAAAAAGCTATGAAGCTGGTTTGGAAGATTGAGTGTAATGCCTTCTTGTGGAAAAATTTGCTTAGGCTGATATTAAATTCAGTATTGCCCTAAGATTTAACAAAAAGTATTATTGATGGAGTGATATTTTAACCATTTTGAAATCAACTGTTTAAAGAATGCTGGTTTAGAAATCTATAGTCTGACATACTTTCCTTTGTAGAGAATCTTGCATATATCATGTGCAGAGGGAAGTGATAGTTATAGAAAAGTGAACAAATATAATCATATGTAGCTATTATGAAATAACACAAGTTGCCAAGGTTTTTTATTTGACGTGATATGCTCTGAAGATACTGACACTCTTCTGAAAATTAGAAGCTTTGCATAAGACTGATTCCCTGTTTCTCTTTAAAAAAATATAAGGATTGAAATTTATGATGTACAACATTGTTTATGTAGAAGCTTTTTATTAGAGAATTTTGGGACAAAAGATCTTTAATTACTGTGGCAGGGGAAATACAGCAGCCCATATTTTTGTGAATAAAACTGGATGGTTCATTGCTAGGTATTTGTGACATCTTTTAATACTTTTTTTTTGTGGCTGAAGTGTTGTGGTTTTTGCTTGCTAAAAAAATTAAAACCATGTTTGCTAAAAGGAAAGTGGTGTGAATATTTACGAGAGTGGATATCACAATACTATTACCTTTGTGGCCTCAAAAAACTTTCTATTAACACAGTTTTGTATAAAAATTGCATAGGTTCGTGGACAACTTTGAAACAGGGGGAAAAAAAAAAGGTGGGTTACATACCGGTAACCATCCTTCTTTGAGATGGGCTGCTCAGATACATTCAGTTACAGGTGTGCACTGTAGCTCAGGTCTTTAGCTTTAGCCTGTCAGATCAGGGCACATGGCCAGTGCCCCCTCTATGCTGTGACCGCGGCTATATAGGTGGCCCTCCCAGTCCCTTATACCTTCACCAACTCCATTAGCGGGGACAGTGGGAGGCGCCTGAATGTATGTGAGCAGCCCATCCTGAAGAAGGATGGTTACTGGTAAGTAACCCACCATTCTTCTTCGAGCACTACTCACATCATTCAGTTACAGGTGACTGCTAGCCATACCCAAAGATGGTGGGAGGAGTTACAGTCTGCCCATGCTAAGTACGGCTCTGCCGAACTTAGCATTCTCTCTATCCTGTTGGGGCAATGCCATAGTGCGTCATGAAAGTATGCGCTGACGACCACATAGCTTCCCTGCAGATCTCTTGGATCGGGACCTTGACGAGGAAGGCCGCTGACAAAGCTTGGGCTCTGGTAGAATGAGCCCTAACAGTCCCAACCTTCCATAGCAGTCTTTGATGCAGTTTACTATCCATTTGGAAATGCACTGTGAGGACACTGGAAGACCTCATTTGCGTTCAGCGACTGCCACAGAGTTGGGAGGTCTTTCAGAATGGGCATGTGTGCTTGACAAATGTTAGGAGCGCTCTTTTCACATCCAGAGTGTGCCACCTCCTCTGGTTCTCTGTAACCTGAAGGTCTGGAAAAAACACTGGCAAGTAAATATCCTGATTTAGGTGAAAGGAAGAAACTACCTTGGGGAGGAAAGAGGGGTGGGGTCTCAGTACCACTTGATCGGGAAAGAATCTCTTACATGGGAGTTCTGAGGGAAGGGCCTTCAACTCTGAGACCCTTCTAGCCCAGTTGATTGCTACTAAGAAAGCTACTTTCCAGGAAAGGACCAGTAAAGTACTTGAGTCTAAGGGTTCATACAGGGGCTCCGTTAGTGCCTGGAGCACCACGTTCAGGTCCCAAGGAGGGATGGGTTCATGGGGTTATGGGAACAGTTTTTCAGATCCCCTCAGGAACCTAGTGGAAATAGGGTGGGAGAAAACAGGGGCACCATCCACCCTTTCATGGAAGGCTGTGATCGTTGCTAGGTGGACTCTCAGTGAGGAAAGAGAAAGACCTTTGTCTCTAAGGTCTACAGATAAATCAAGGAGTAGGGTGTAAAGGATCCTGTATGGGATTTACTCCTTTACCTCGAGCCCAGTTGGAAAATTGTTTCCATTTGGCTGTATAGGTGGACCTGGTGGATGGTTTTCTACTACTGGTTTTCTGCTACCAGCCAGGACCTTCCTAACCCTGTCTGAGCAGAGTCTTTCCTGCTCGCTGAGCCAGAGAGTCTCCAAGCAAGTCTCCAATGCAGGTGACCTGCATTTGGGTGCCGCAGGCGCCCCGAGTCCTGTGTCAGGAGGCCCACCCACAAGGGGAGGCAGAGTGGGGTCTTTATGGACAGGTCCTATAGGAACGAGAGCCACTGTTGTCTGGGCCAGTCCGGAGCTATCAATATCATGTTTGCTCCATCCACCCTGATTTTTAGGAGGACCCTGTGTATCAACAGGACTGGTGGGAAGGCATACATTAGGGACCCTGACCAAGTGATGAGGAAGACGTCTTTGAGTGACCCCTCCTCCCAACCCCTGAAAGAGCAAAATTGCTGACACTTGCAGTTCTGCTGTGTCACAAACAGGTCTACGTGGGTGTTTCCCATTTGTCTGTCAGGTGAGAAGACACTGTATTGTGGGGCGACCACTTGTGATTCGCTAGTGGATTTCTGCTGAGTGAGTCTGCTAGCCTGTTGTGAGTGTCTAAGAGAGCTCCTATGAGCTCTGTGGTTTGGGATGGCCAGATTTTTGCATTTTCTTAATTTATGCAGAGACCCAGGTACCCATACAAGTGGGTTACTGCCCTGACATGGTGCTCTACCTGAGCTCTCGATTCCCCGAGTATTAACTAATCGTCCAGGTAGGGGTAAATCTTTATGCCCTGCTGGCGCAGGAATGCCATGAGTGGCATCATGCACTTTGTGACCACCCTGGGGGCCAGAGAGAGCCCGAAGGGGAGCGATGTGAACTGGAAGTGATTTTCCCCCACAATGACCCTTAAGTATCTCCTGTGGCAGGGAGGTATTTCTATGTGAAAGTAAGCATCTTTTAGATTGAGGGCTGTGAACCAATCCCCAGGAGACAAAGATGGGACAATCTGTGACAGGGAAACCATGCGGAACTTTATTTTCCTTATGTGTCTGTTTAAACCTCTGAAATCAAGAATGGCTCTTAGGTCCCTGTTGAGTTTGGGGACCAGATAGTATCAGGAGTGGAACCCTTTTCCTCGGTCCTGCTTTGGGATCCTTTCTATGGCCCCGAGGGAGAGGAGCTTCTCATATTCCCTCTCAAGCAGGCGATCTAGTTCCCGGTTGCTGAGGTTTGGGCAAGGGGGCAGTTTTCTGGCCTGAGGGGCTGATTGGAGCAGTATACGATACCCTTCTGAGACCATTTTGAGGACCCACTGGTCTGTTGTGATGTTGGCTCAGTGATGCACAAAGCCGTATAGGCGGTTTGCAAAGGTTGAGGTCAAGGCTGTGGGTTCGCTGCCCTTGGAGTAACCATCAAAAGCGCTGCTTCCTCCCCATCGAGTGGTCGGTATCCTGCCCGCGTCTGCTGGACTGTGAGGCGTGGGGCTTGCCATCTTTGCTTGACCTGGCTTTATCCTCATCCAAGTCCCCGAGTTGTTGTTGCGGGTATAGGTAGGACCGAGGAAAGGAATTCTGCATCTGGACTTGCTGCTTTAACTTTGCAGCCACTGTTGCAAGCTTTGATGAGGTTTCAAAGAGTGTTGAGTAGATTGCAGGGTATACATTCCCAGCAATTTAAGAGTGGCTTGTGAGTCCTTCATGCTGTGCAATTTGGTATCTGTGTACTCGGTAAAGAGGCCAGGGTCTTTGAATGGCAGGTTCTGGATGATAAGCTGCATCTGTGA
The DNA here is from genome assembly GCA_007922195.1 of Podocnemis expansa. NCBI lineage: Eukaryota > Metazoa > Chordata > Testudines > Podocnemididae > Podocnemis > Podocnemis expansa. The sequence goes on along the minus strand of ML681993.1, from coordinate 8,051,150 downwards.
GGACAGGCCCAAGCCCTGGAGCAAGGCGGACCAGCGCATCACCATGGCAGATGCCATGGTACATGAGGCTGTGTCTGATGCATCCCAGGTAGCCATCAGAGCATCTTTAGAGGCTGAGGCCCCTTCTTGAACTATTGCCTCATAATCCCTGAGGCGGTCCTTGGGGACAAGGTCACGAAACCCCTGCATGGCTCTCCAGAGGTTGAAGATGTATTTCTTCATAAGGGCCAGGTGACTCGCAATACGCAGCTGTAGGGCTGCAGTGGCATAGACCTTTCTGCCCAGCAAGTCGAGCTTTTTAGCTTCTTTATTCTTAGAAGCAGAGCTCAGCTGGCACTGTCTCTTCTTCTGGTTGACTGTATCCACCACCAGGGATCCTGGCATGGGGTGTTGGAAAAGGAATGCGAATTCGTCTGAAGGGATATGGTGATGAGGAAAATTTCGGAATTATATATACCAAGACTCCTCTCATGAAATGCATGATGTGTACTTAAGTTATCTTATGTATTTATGTTGTTTGTGACTGTTAATATACTCTGTGTATACTTACCTTAGATGCTTCCCAGTAGTGGATGTATATGGCATAGTGTGTTTGCTTAGGTTAGGATGACTTAGTGTTGGTGAATACAGGTTACATAACTGTAACAACTTACGACACTGGCAGCTTGCCAATGCTGAGACTGCCGAGAGACAGAGCTTGCCTGCCAGAATGCAGTTCGAGAACATTCCCTATGCTGGTTATGAGAGTGAGAAAAGCATGCGAAGTAGAAGCCCTGTGATTGGCTGGGGACCCCAGTACCTCTAGAGGCTCCCTCTGAGAGACCTTACTTCACTGTGCTCCTCTGGAGGACTGATAGGAAGATCTGTCACTGCTGCTTATTTCCCTCAGAAGACAGGCCTGGACTCAGGCTAAGCCTCAGGCCAAGGGGTCAGGACTGTGTTGGTTAGACAGTCTGGTTCATTGAATCAGAGTTGTCTAGCACTGTTGCCCTGGGTTTATTGAGGTGAAGAGGATTTGCCCTGTCGGTGAAGAGGATTTACCATACCTCAGCTCAAGTCCCGGAAAAAGACAGAGGCCTGGACTTTGAAAAGAAGCTGCCCTGACTGGAGACTGTGTATAGGGGTGAAAAGAATTTGATACAGGACCCAGGGTCCGAACAGACCTGAAGCAACTGTCTCAGGTTAGGATCTGCGGACCCAGGACCACAAGGGATTGGTAGCGAGGGTGTTCAGTTCAGCAGCCAACTGGCTGAAGAAAAGACTGTAAATACAGCAGGGGTTGTGAGGAAGGGTCCTCACAAGATAGCTCCATACCTGCGGGGATAAGGGAGGTGTGAAATATAGAGTTACCTATCTCCTGGAGGGCAGGTATCTGTCCTTGGAGTCCTCAGGGGTCTGCATGGCTGTAACCTGAGAACCAAAGTAAAAATATAGTTAGCTTATGGTTTTAGGAAAATAAGGTTTGTCTTTAGAAATATGGTCTAGTCTTATACTTACAGAATCATAGGGTTTGAAGGGACCTCATGAGGTCAGCTAGTCCAACCCCCTGCCAGAGGCAGGACCACTCCCACTAAACCATCCCAGTCATGGTTTTGTCCAGCCGGGCCTTAAACACCTCCAAAGATGGAGACTCCACCACCTCCCTCGGCAGCTCATTCCAATGCTTCACCACTTGCTTAGTAAAAAAGCTTTTCCTAATATCCAGCCTCGACCTCCCTAACTGTAACTTGAGACCATTGCTCCTCGTTCTGTCCTCTGTTACTACCGAGAATAGTCGAGCTCCATCCTCCTTGGAGCATCCCTTCAAGTAGTTGAAGTTGCTGTCAAATCCCCCCTCAATCTTCTCTTCCGCAGACTAAATAAGCCTAATGCTTTCAGTCTTTCCTCATAGGGCTTGTGCTCCAGCCCTTTTATCATTTTGATTGCCCTCCACTGAACTCTCTCTAGCATGTCCCTATCCTTTTTGTAGTGGGGAGCGCAAAACTGAACACAGTATTCTAGATGTGGCCTCACTAGTGCAGAATAGAGGGGAATGATCACACCCCTTGATCTGCTGGTAACACTTCGTTTGATGCAGCCCAGTATGCCATTGGCCTTTTTGGCAGGAAGAGCACACTGCTGACTCATATCCAGCTTCCATCCACCATGACCCACAGGTCCTTTTCTACAGTGCTGCCACTTAACTGAATGTTCCCCCGCCTGTAGCAGTGCATGGGGTTTTTCTGTCCCAAGTGCAGGATTTTACACTTGTCCTTATTGAACCTCATAAGATTTCTATTGGCCCACTGTTCCAGTTTATCTAGGTCTCCCTGAATCCTATCCTTGCCCTCCAATGTGTCTACTGTTCCTCCCAGCCTGGTATCATCCGCAAACTTACTGAGAGTGCAGTCTATTCCATCATCCAGATCATTGATGAAAATGTTGAACAGAACCGGCCCCAGGACTGACCCCTGGGGCACAACATTCGTTACTGGTTGCCTGATAGTACACTAGCTACCTGTTTTAGTAATATTAGTTTTAAAAAGGCATATCTCACTTCCCTCTTCCCTTGTCAAATAAAGTTTTATGGTTAACTGCAAAAGGCCATTTGTGTGTTGATTCCTCGATCAGTGAACAGGAGTGTCGATGATTTGTCTGCCCTCAGGTGAGATACCTGGGGAGGGGAAATTTCCTCCCAACAATGGTACTTGCAATCCACCTCTTTTGACACTGGCAGAATTGAAGTTGGGGTTTGCCAACGTGCCCTGGTGATTCTGTACACCCCTTCGTGAAGGGAACAGACACCTTGGCTGGTGGGGAGTGTCTGTGACTCATAGCAGTTACTTTGATGACCGTCCCTCCCAGGCCATCATTAAAGTACATAGAATGTGTGAAGTGAACAATGGCTCCTTCACCTTAACTAGACGGCCCCTTCACCTTAACTAGATGGCCCCCTTGAACTCAACTGGATGGCCGTTACCACCCTGGGGGCCCATTGTTTTGCAGGGCTTGGTGTAGGTGGGCTCTGCCTAACTGCAGGGTTCTGCAGGGCATGACTCATACCCCCATTGTTCTCCATATTCCCTGTAATCAGGGAAAGGCGGGAAACAGTCTTTAAAAGCTGAGGTTCTGGGGTGCTCAGGCAGGACAGTTTTCAACATCTCTCCTGGCCTGATCAACCAGAAACTGCCTCCTCCGCTCACGAGTTCCCCCTAGAGCGTATCCACGAGTTACCCCCACGAGTACAACTGCCGGCCGATTATGAGTCTCCTTCTCCAGCCTGTAATGCTGTTACCCTTGCTGCTAGGAGTGGTAAGAGCTTGCCCTGCAATCCCTCTCTAAAGTTTTCTGTTTCTTTATTGCTGCCTTCGAACTGCTGTCCCCAGCTTTACAGGCTTGCGTGTGTACCTTTCTGTTTGCTTGCAGCTCCAGTTTGTGTTAGGGGCTCCCCTGTCTGTAATTGCCTCTTCCTACTTTGCTTCACTCAGTGTATCCCTTTTCCTTCTGGGTTGTTTGAACTAGCTTTAAGAGTATCATTGTGTTTTGTAACATTGTATAAAGTTAATTGGTAGCCTTAGAAGTCCTAAGTTAGCTGTTAAGATTGTTTCCTTTAGTCCCTAGCCTTTAGAATTGTTTGGTAAAGTTGCCTTTGCCCTCCCCTCTGTAACCTCCCCAACTTAAATAAACTTTTTCTCTTTAACTTTACTTGTCCCTTCTCCATTTCCAGGATCCCCGGTGGACCTCAACTTTCCTTCTGTCCCTGTCCCCTTCTCTGTGGCTCCCGGCTCCCTTGCCGCTCCCGCGGCCGCTGCCAGTTCTCCCCACCCTGCCACACTTGCGGCTCTCTGCCCCTGTGGCTCCCTGCTCCTGAGCTGCTCCCGCGGCCAGCCAGCCCTCCCGGTTCACCGCCCGTTTTCCTCGGTCTCTCCACTGGCTCCCCGACCTCTCTGCGGCTGCCACTGCTCCCCACCAGCCGCTGCTCCCCCCGAACCCCTTCTGCCTCCTTCCCCGCCAGCCGCCGCTTCCCCCGAACCCCTTCTGCCTTCCCCGCCAGCCGCCGCTTCCCCCGAACCCCTTCTGCCTGCTTCCCCTGAACCCCTTCTGCCTTCCCCACCAGCCGCCGCTTCCCCTGAACCCCTTCTGCCTGCTTCCCCCGAACCCCTTCTGCCTTCCCAGCAGCCACTTTCCCGAACCCCTTCTGCCTTCCCTGCCAGCCGCTTTCCTGAACCCCTTCTGCCCTCCCAGCTACTTGTCCCCGAGACCCTTCTGCCTTCCCTACCATTTTGCCCCCCTCTGCCTCCCTCGCAAACCCTTGAATCCCCTTTCAGCCCCTCCTGCTTCTCCTCATTGCCCACACTCCCACACACCTACAGCCCCTCTCCTGCCTCTGTCCCCTTACCCAACCCCAAGCACCTCCTCACCCTGCTGCCTTTCGACCCCCCCCCACTTGCCTTCACTCCTCTTCAGGCCCCAACTTCCCTGTTACTTATCTTCTCTGCCACTGCGGCACACTAATTTGCATTGTACCCCCCTTTTCCTATAGTGTATTAAAGTACCTTTTAGGTTATAGTGAGTAGGGCTATAGTGTTAGTAGGTTAGTTGAAGAACCCCATTGTTCCCCAACCTGTCCCCACTCCCCAAAGTTAGGTACCCCCCCGACACTTTAGAGAGACCACTGTGACAAACACAACATACACTGACCACCGCTCACTTTACGCTATACTCATTTTAATAAAGTGTACCCCAAATCTACCCCGTACCCCACGGGTGCAGTGGTTGCCCCCCAAGATCCTCAAATCTCCGAACCTGCTGGGAAGGTCAGGGAGGTGACCCCTGAGTCAAAGAGGGGGTCAGTTTCTTCCTGTACCACCCCTAGTTCTATGTTCAAGTTTGTTGCCATACGGTGGAGCAAATCCTGCTGAGTGCACCTTATAGGTGAGGGCCCTTTGAGAGGTATGCTCATCTGGGGAGGATGACGAAGGGGCCCAAGATCTACTATGCTGTGTAGAGTCTGGGTTGGGCTCATCGGAAATATCCGAGGAGTCCGGGGTCTGGGGTGGAGACGGTACTGCGAAGACGAACTATCATCTGCTGTCGTGTCTAGCCATTTGTGCGACCAGTCATTGAGAGAATTGTTGATTGCGATATGGTGCAGGGAGGACTGACTCTTGCCCGCCTGGGAAGTCTTGGTGGAATGGGAAGAGATGGGCTGCAGCCTCCGTACCGGGGTTGTCTTCCTATTTGGCACAGCTGTCTGGGAGTGTTTTTGACGACGCTTACCCATCCATTCTCTGGTACCGGAGGTGGTATTTGGAGAATCATGGTAGTGGGCGGCGACCAGAGACAATGAAGAGGACGAGCTGGGTCTCCGTATCCTAGGGCTCTGCGAACATGGTACCTAGGGCTTGTGGGATGAGTGCCAATCGGAGTGACTGTCAGAGTGATTGTCAGTACTGTTTAGCGATGCTGGATGTGGGCTGGATGATACCGGGCTCAGGGGCAGTGCCAATTTCTGTGTTGATGGCTCCCCAGGTGCTGGAGCTGGCTTACTCGTCGACCTGGCTTTCTTCACCAGTACCGAAGCCAGGTCTTGGAACAGAGCCCGTGCCATCACTAGTCCCGGTCCTGTCTCAAATGGGAAGGAACACAGGGACAGAGATGAGCGGTGCCGTGACGGCACTGATGATGATGCCGACCGCAGCTTTGAGTTCTGCGCTGGGGGTCGGTGTTGGGCGGGCTCTGGCGCAGGAGCAGCTTGGGGTGCCAGTGGAGCACTAGTGGCTCAGGCGGCATCAGAGGTGGGCTCGCAGTCCTCCACGAAGGTGCGTGGGCGCTGCTCTGTCCTTGCAAGTCCTGCATTTAAAGGACTGGCAGATAGAGTAGTTCACTGTGAGGCGTGACTCACCGAGGCACACGAGGGATTTCTCGTGCGATCATCAAGCAGAAAGACTTTAGAACAAGTTGGGCACGGTTTAAAGCCCAGCATTTTAATTTTCTCAGAAAAGGGGATGACAGGCACTTTCTTACTCAAGTTTCTTGGCTGATCTGAAACCGTCACTGAGGGTGGACAAAGGAACTAGGAGGTCAGGGTCACAGTCACCTATATAGCTGCAGTCGTATCATAGAGGAGACATTGACTATGTGCCCTGACCTGACAGGCTAAGGCTAAAGGCTTTCTGAGCTACTGTGCGCTGTGGCACGAAGACACCTGTGACTGAATGATGTGAGCAGCGCTTGAAGAAGAATGTGTTGTTAAAGAATCCAGTGGGGAACCAAAACAATACCACTGTGATTCAGTCAGATAGTGTGAATGGGAACAGTTAATAATTTACAAGTCGTAGGCAAAGATGTGTTTGCATGAACTATTTGATATTTTACAACAAACAAATAATTTTTATTCACAATTTTTACTTATTTATTAGATAAAGTGTTAACAAGGAATAATTAAACCATGTCAATTTATTTCAGAAATATGATCAGGTAAGTGGTTGAATACTTAATTTTGTTTCTATTGAATTTGTTCCTGTAACTTTAAAGGAAAAGTGTTCCTTATTTTATTTTGTAAAGTTTATCAAAACAATAATTAGAGACTTGCATTTATTTTTCAGCCAGTGGAATAATTCAGATTGAATTTTTTATTCTTGTTTTGTATAGTATTGCTCAAAAAATTACAATTCATATGATGATAATTTGTTTTTTAGTTTGGGTTTTACCACATCACTGTTTTGTTAGTCTGTGAACACTTATTTTCATTGAATGATAAATTTACAAAATAAAGTAAATATTCTGTGAATAAAGTAATACAGTACTCTTTTCAGTTAAGAGGTGAAGGCCAAAATTTTAAAAATTGGAAGCTGAAAGTTAAGATCTTAAAAACTTAAATATTTGGGTTCCTAAGTAGGGCTCTAGTTCATCAATACACTTAAGCATGTACAAAATCCTGTCATTAGTGGTGTGATGATGGTGTTCCAATTCTGTCTGGTATTTCTGTGAGCTATTGCACTATAAATGTGTATTAGTAATTATAATGAATGTAAGATAGGGAGTTAGGGACTGTAGAGTTCTGTGGAGTTGAAAGTGCTGTCTGTGTTTGCTTTTCTGTTTTGTGTTTGTTTCCTGGTTTGGCTTTTTTTTCTTCTTTTCTTTTTTTTCCCCCTCAGTTTGCAGAGGCTGAGTGGCAGTTGGGATCAGGTGACCCCAATTAGGGGTGGAGCCTTCCTATTGGGGGAGCTATAAAGGCAGCCACTCAAGCAAGCAGCAGCACCAGGAGCAGGCAAGACGGCTGTTAACAGGGGAGTTTGAGAGGGAGTTTATTGGGGAGTTTGGAGGGAGAAAGGCGGACTTATGGCAGAGATGGAGGTAGCAGCAGAAATCACTCCAAGAAGAGAAGAGACAATGAAGATGAGAGGATATGGAAGCTGTGGGATGTAGATCATCTTGGAGGGTGTGACCCCAAACAATTTTGTTTGTATGAAGTGCCGCCTCATAAAGATGTTGGAGGAGAAAATCCGAGGTTTGGAGATGCAGGTGGCAACTATGGTTGAGTTTAGAAGGGGGTCTGAACAGTTGATGGAGCAGAGGACTGGAGAGGCTGGAGACAAAATCTCCAACCTGCAGATGGAAACAGGAGCAACAACTTCCGAGGGAAGACTGCTAGGTGAGGACAGTGAGCAGTGGAAACACGTGACTGTGAGAAGGTGTCAGAGAAAGGTGGCAGCTAGTGAAGGTGAAATAGAACTCAGTAACAGGTTTGCTGAATTAGCAAATGAAGGAGTCCAGCAGGGGAACACTGAAGGTGGGAGTGTGAGGAAGGAGAGGAGAGCAGCTAGTCTCAAGGTGAGTTGAGCCTCTGGTGATAGATAAGAGCCTAAGGAGCATTCAGGAGCAGATACAGAAGATTGCGAACAGCAGCTGTAGACATCATGACTCCTGGACAGAGAGAACCGGGGATAGACTGGAGAAGCACACTGTTTCCAGGAAGAAGCAAGTGTGTGTGATTGGGGATTCTCTGCTGAGGAGGACAGACAGGCTTTAACTAGAAGTGACCCTGAAAACATGAGGGTGTGCTTCTTGCCTGGAGCTAAGATACCCGATGTGGATCTGAGGCTGAAGAGGATCCTCATGAGAGCATGAAAGAATCCTCTGATTGTCCTTCATGTGGGTATGAATGATACAGCTTGATTCTCATTGGAACGTATCAAAGGAGACTATGCCAGGCTGGGGAGGGCTCTCAAGGAGCTGGAGGCTCAGGTAATCTTTAGTGGGATTCTGCCTATCCCTAGAGGAGGACAACACAGCTGTGAGAAGATTCTGGCAGTTAACAGATGGCTCAGGCAGTGGTGTTACAAGGAGGGCTTTGGGATGTACGGGTACTGGGAGGCGTTCATGGATAGAAGATTGTTTGCTAGGGATGGACTTCACCTGAGTAGGGAGGGAAACAGGCTTCTGGGAAGGAGGCTAGCTCAACTGATTGAGAGCTTTAAACTAAGGAGTGTGGGGAGATGGTTGGGAGAAGCTCGGACAATCTCTATGCCTGATACTAGCATTGAGAGGCAGGAAACTGAATTCAGAAAAAGACAAAGATGTGGAAGGCAGCATAGATGCTAGAAAGGAGGGAAGCACAAATACTGGTCTGATGGGTGACGTTGGCAGCAGTAAAAAAAAGGCCATGTCGGGTACAGAATGTGAGCAGAGCCGAGCAGCAAAAGCTAAAATGTTTATGTACCTATGTGAGAAGCCTAGGTAATAAAATGGAGGAACTGGAGCTCCTGGTAGAGGAATTGAAACCGGATATGATACGGATAACAGAAACATGGTGGAATAGTGGTCACAACTGGTGTATGGGCATTAAATGCTATGTGCTCTTTAGGAAAGACAGATGTAATGGCAAAGGTGGTGGTGTGGCATCGTATATCAATGATGCAATAGAATGCAAAGAAATTCAGAGTGATGACATTAGCAGGACAGAGTCTATCTGGCTCAAAATCACATTGGAGAAGAAAGCTACTAGAGTTTCTCCTGGATTAGTGCTTGGGGTGTGTTTCAGACTGCTGAGATCTGATTTGGACATGGACAGAGAACTCTTTAAGGCCTTTAAGGAAGTAAACACTACTGGGAACTGTGTGATTATGGGAGATTTTAACTTCCCAGATATAGATTGGAGGATATGTGCTAGCAGCAATAAAAGAGCCCAGATTTTCTTGGAGGTGATAGATGAATTTCTCCATCAAGCGGTTTCCAAACCAACGAGAGGAGACGCGATCTTAGATTTGGTATTAGTCAGTAGCGAGGACCTCATAGAGGACTTAGTTGTAGGGGACAACCTAGGTTCTAGTGATCATGAGCTAATCCAATTTAAACTGAATGGAAGAGTAAACAAAAATAAATCTGTGATCAGAGTCTTTGACTTCAAAAGGGCTAACTTCAAAAAATTAAGGGATTTAGCTAGGGAAGTGGACTGGACCAAAGAATTCATGGATATGAACATTGAGGATGCTTGGAACTGCTTCAAGACAAAGCTGCAGGAACTATCTGAAGCCTGCATTCCAAAGAAGAGGAAAAAAATCTCAGGGATGGGTTCTAAACGAAGCTGGATGAATGTGCATCTTAGACAGGCGATTAGGAGGAAACACAAGGCCTACAAGGAGTGTAAGTTGGGAGGGATAGGAAAAGAGAGCTACCTTATAGAAGTCAGAGCATGTAGGCATCAAGTGAGGAAGGCCAAAAGCCAAGCAGAGTTAGACCTTGCAAAGGGAATTGAAAGCAATAGTAAAAGGTTTTTCAGCCATATAAATAGAAAGAAAACACAGGAGGAGGAGGTTGGACTATACACTGAGGATGGGGGATCAAGGATAATCTAGGCATGGCTGAATATCTAAATAAGTACTTTGCCTCTTTCTTTAATATGGGTGATGGTGAGATTGGAGAGGTAGGGCAGCTAATGGGAATGAGAATGTAGAAGTGGAAATGACCATATCTGAGGTGGAAGTCAAGTTTCAGCTGCTTAATGGAACTAAATCAGGAGGTCCAGATAATCTTCATCCGAGAATATTGAAGGAAGTTGCACATGAAATTGCCAGCCCTTTAGCAAGGATTTTTAAAGTATCGGTGAACACAGGGGTTGTACCTTATGACTGGAGAATTGCTAATGTGGTCCCTATTTTCAAGAAAGCGAGTAAAAGTGATCCAGGTAACTACAGGCCTGTTAGTTTGACCTCAGCAGTATGCAAGGTCTTGGAGAAAATTTTGAAGGAGAAAGTACTTAAGGATATTGAGGAAAATGGTAACTGCGATAAAATATAACATGGCTTTACAAAAGGTAGATCATGCTTGACCAACCTGATCTCCTTTTTTGAGAAGATAAATTTTTTGGATAAAGGGAATGCGGTGGACCTAATTTACTTAGATTTCAGCAAGGCATTTGATACAGTTCCACACAGGGAATTGTTAGTTAAATTGGGAAGGATGGGGATTAATATGAAAATAGAAGGGTGGATAAACAACTGGTTACAGGGAAGACTGCAGAGGGTCGTAGTGAAAGGTGAACTGTCTAGCTGGAAGGAGGTTACTAGTGGAGTTCCCCTAGGATCAATCCTGGACCCATCTTATTCAACCTTTTTGTTAGTCACCTTGGCACAAAAAGTGGGAATGTGCTAATTAAGTTTGCAGACGACACCAAGCTGGGAGGTATTGCCAATACAGAGGAGGATCGCGATAGCATACAGAATGATTTGGATGACCTTGTAAGGTGGAGCATTAGAAATAGGATGAAATTCAACAATGGGAAGTGCAGGGTCATGCACTTAGGGACAAATAAAAGGAATTTTTCTTATAAGTTGGGAATGCATCAGCTGGAAGTGATGGAGGAGGAGAAGAACCTGGGCGTACTGGTTGATCACAGAATGACAATGAGTAGCCAATGCAATGTGGCAGTGAAAAAAGCTGATGGTACATCAGAAGGGGTATTTCCAGTAGAGATAGGGAGGTGTTAGTACCGTTATACAAGTCGCTGGTGTGACCTCCCTTGGAGTATTGCGTGCAGTTCTGGTCACCCATGTTTAAGAAAGATGAAGTCAAACTGGCACAGGTGCAAAGAAGCGCTATAAGGATGATTTGTGGAATGGAAAATCTTCCCTATGAGAGACGACTTAAAGAGCTTGGTTTGTTTAGTCTTCTCAAAAGAAGGGTGAGAGGAGATATAATTGCTCTTTATAAATACATTAGAGGGATCAATACAAGGGAGGGAGAGGAATTATTTGAATACAGTGCCAATGTGGACACAAGAACAAATGGATACAAACTGTCCCTCAGAAAATTTAGGCTTGAAATTAGATGCAGGTTCTTAACTATCAGAGGAGTAAAGTTCTGAAATAGTCAAGCAAGGGAAGTGGTGGGGGCAAAAACCTTAGGTGCCTTCAAAACAGAGCTTGATAAGTTTATGGAGGGAATGATATGATGGACAGTGTAGCTTGGCCATTGTCTGTCTTTTATTACTGGTGATGGGTATGATAGTGACCTAGGAAGGGGCATTTGATCGAGTGGGTTCTGAGTTATTAGAGAGAAGTTCTTCTTGACTGGCTGTTGTGGACTTGCCCTCATGCTCAGGGTTTAACTGATCGCCATAGTTGGGGTCAGGAAGGAATTTTCCCCCTAGGCAGATTGGCTTGGGCGCTGGGTTTTTTTTCCCTTCCTCTGTAGCATTGGGCATGGCTTACTTGCTGGTTGATTCTCTGTATTAAAGTCTTTAAATCATGATTTGAGGACTTTAATGGCTAAGTTATGGGTTTGAGGGTTATTGTAGGGGTGGGTTGGTGAGGTTTGATGGCCTGCAGTGTGCGGGAGGTCAGACTAGATGATCATATTGGTCCCTTCTGACCTTAGAGTCTATGAGTCTGTCTAAACTCTGTATCATAGCCATGCCTTCAATGTGCTAATATATGCTCTATAATTGTACCCAAGGCTATAGGACAGACGTGGCCGAACTGCGGCTCGTGAGCTGCATGCGGCTCTCTAAAGAAAAATTGCGGCTCCCAGGAGAGTGCAGGAGGGAAGGGTGTGATGGTGGGAGCCAGGGGCGACAAATTTGCAGTGGTTGGGGACAGCAGAGAGGCGGCGGCAGGGTGAGAGCCGGCAGCTGAGGTGCAGTGTTGGGAGAGCTGCAGGAAAAAGCAGCCTGGTCAGAGCCGGGGGAGGGGCAGCCCTGGGAAAGCGGGCAGGGAAAAAGCAGCCTCCTAAGAGCAGGTAAGGGAGGGGAGGGGCCGCATTGTGAGAGCCTCACTGGCAGAAAAAAGCAGTGTGGTGAGAACTGGGAGGGGAGGGGCAGCATTGTCAGAGCCCACAGGGAAAGGCAAACTCCTCTGTTAGGTGTAAAGACAGGCACTTGGAGCAAGTAACTGCCAGATTCCAATTTACCCACACAATATTAATTCTACCCTCCTTGTCTGTGTGCTTTATGATAGTTTTTAATTACATCAGTGCATGATTTTTTAAATATGTTTCTTTTTTGATATTTTTTTCTGGGTAAATATTTTTAAAACACAACATAAATTGATCAAGAAAAAGTCTACAATGAACTACAGATAAGTGATGAGAATTAGCAATTTAAACCTGACAAGGAATTGTAAATTAATTTTCTTTTTTTAAAAATCACCTTGCATTTCTAGATATTGTAATATAATGCAAAATTTCTCTTGTATTTCTATTTTGAGAACTAAATAAGAATCACCAGAAATGACAGAAAATTGACACAAGTGTTACATCCAAAACCACTGGCTACTGTCAAAAGGTTATTTAAAAAAACCCTCTATTTCAAGAATGTTACAAGTACTTATTATGGATCATGGTTAGAGCCTTGCACGGATAGAAATAAGTGGATCCATATCTGACCTGCATCCGCAAGAAATGGTCCGCGGATATCCGTGTTGTATCCGCGAATGCGGATATAATGCGGGTATCTGTGGATATCCGCGTATTTACAGGGCTCTAGCTCTGTGCAAATAAAAATATGTGTATCCGTATCCAATCTGCATCCGCAAGAAACGGTCTGCGGATATCCGTGTTGTATCCGCAGATGTGGATATAAGGCGGATATCTGTGGATATCCACGGATTTGCAAGGCTCCAATCATGGTTTATATTCAGCATGGAAAATGATTTAGACTTAGGATAGACCACTACTACTGAAAACTGGCTTTAGAAAAAAATTCCTTAAGTCCATTGAACAAGTGTGCCTGAGACATCAGTATGTCATCTGTTTGCAGAAGGAACTCCTAGTACATTTGTTTTATAAGAAAAATTTAATTAATATAATAACTGTCAATTACCAAGATAATTTACATTCACTGCAAAGTTCAGTAGTTGCACTATACTTCTACTGATTAAATAGCATTCATATGTATTAATTCTTTTTTGTTGTATAGTCAAAATATATTTATATTTCAGTGCAGTCTTCATGAATGACTCTGTGGGTGCCTGAGCCCATTAGACAAGGGTAATTGTTGTGAAGGGCGGAGGATGGAAAATTGTGTTTGTAAACTTTCTGAAAAAAATCTCTCACCAGTAAAGATTTTAGTTTGTATTATAAAAACCAAATATTGATATTTAGAATGTGTACATGGCCTGACCCCAAACTGAATAAACTCAATGGGATTTTTCCATAGTATCTTCTGTGCATAGACTCCAAAGCACTTACAGAAACAGGCTCTGATCTTGCACTTTCTGTCCCCCTAAATTCTCATTGATCTGTTGTGATTCTGAATGTCTGTGACTCATAGCAGTTACTTTGATGGCCACCCCTCCCAGGCCATCATTACGTGTGAAGTGAACAATGGCTCCTTCACCTTAACTAGATGGCCCCCTTGAACTCAACTAGATGGCCGTTACCACCCTGGGGGCCCATTGTTTTGCAGGGCTTGGTGTAGGTGGGCTCTGCCTAACTGCAAGGTTCTGCAGGGCATGACTCATACGCCCATTGTTCCCCACATTCCCTGTAATCAGGGAAAGGCGGGAAATAGTCTTTAAAAGCTGAGGTTCTGGGGTGCTCAGGCAGGACGGTTTTCAACATTTCTCCTGGCCTGATCAACCAGAAGCTGCCTCCTCCGCTCACGAGTTCCCCCTAGAGCGTATCCACGAGTTACCCCCACGAGTTACTGCCCGCCGATTACGAGTCTCCTCCAGCCTGTAATGCTGTTACCCTTGCTGCTAGGAGTGGTAAGAGTCTGCCCTGCAACCTTTCTCTAAGAAAAAAGTTATTCTATTTCTTTGGGGCTGCTTTAAAACTGCTTTCCCGAGCTTTACAGGCTTGTGTGTGTACCTTTCTGTTTGCTTGCAGCTCCAGTTTGTGTTAGGAGCTCCCCGTATCTGTAATTGCCTCTCGCTACTTTGTATCACCCAGTGTATCTCTGTTCCTCCTGGGTTGTTTGAACTTGCTTTAAGAGTATTGTGTTTTGCAACATTGTATAAAGTTAATTGGTAGCCTTAGAAGTCTTAAGTTAGCTGTTAAGATTGTTTCCTTTAGTCCCTAGCCTTTAGAATTGTTTGGTTAAGTTGCCTTTGCCCTCCCCTCTGTAACCTCCCCAACTTAAATAAACCTTTTTCTCTTTAACTTTATTTGTCCCCTCTTCATTTCTGGGATCCCCGGTGCGCCTCAACTTTCCTTCTGTCCCTGTCCCTCTGGCTCCCCGCTCCCCAGCTGCTCTCCCCGCCCTGCTACCCTTGCAGCTCTCTGCGGCTCCCGAGCCGCTCCCGCGGCCGCCGCCGGTTCTTCCGATCACCGCCGGACTCTCTAGCGGCCCCGCCGCTTTTTCCCCGGCTCCTGCGGCAGCCCGCCAGCCCTCCCCGTCCTCCGCCGCTTCCTGCGGTTCCCGGCTCCCGAGCCGCTCCTATGGCCGCCCTTCCTGCCCCGGCTGCCAGCCGTTCTTCCCCACCTCCTGCCCCCGGCTCCCGAGCCGCTCCCGCTTTCCTGCGGCTTCCCGCGGGCTCCCCGCCCTAGCCGCCGCTTTCCTGCAGCTTCCCGCGGGCTCCCCGCCCTTGGTGCGGCTCCTCCGCCGCTTTCCGTGGCACCCCGGGTCCCAGCCACTTTTCTGCGGCGTGCCGGGCTCTCCAGCGGCGCTCCCGCTTTCTTTGCGGCTCCCGAGCCACTCCCGTGGCCACCGCCGCTTCCCCTGAACTTCTGCCTTCCCCGCCAGCCACTTCCCCTGAACCCCTTCTGCCTTCCCTACCATTTTGCCCTCCTCTGCCTCCCTCACAAACCCCTGAATCCCCTTTCAGCCCCTCCTGCTTCTCCCCATTGCCCACACTCCCACACACCTACAGCCCCTCTCCTGCCTCTGTCCCCTTACCCCAACCCCCAAGCACCTCCTCACCCCGCTGCCTTTCGACATCCCCCCCACTGCCTTTACTCCTCTTCAGGCCCCAGCTTCCCTGCTACTTATCTTCTCTGCCACTGCGGCACACTAATTTGCATTGTAACCCCCCCCCCCCTTTTCCTATAGTGTGTTAACGTAGCCTTTAGGTTATAGTGAGTAGGGCTATAGTGTTAGTAGGTTAGTTGAAGAACCCCATTGTTCCCCAACCTGTCCCCACTCCCGAAAGTTAGGTACCCCCCAACACTTTACAGAAACCACTGTGACAAACACGACATACACCGACCACTGCTCACCTTACCCTATACTCATTTTAATAAAGTGTACCCCAGATCCACCCCGTACCCCACGGGTGTAGTGGTTGCCCCCCAAGATCCTCAAATCTTCGAACCTGCTGGCAGGGTCACTGAACAGTTGAAAAAGTGTCCCTGTGTGCATCTCTTCATAGGATTAAGATGAGAGCAGTATTTTCCCTTACTATTACTCTCATTTTAAAATTAATTGTGCCTGAGTTCTCAGACCTTTTGTCTTCACTGTCCATGAGCATTTTAGTGAATAAGTTTACTGGCAGAAATATTGGCAGGGAAGCGGGGGATGGTAGGTGCCAGGCTGGGGTGGGAGGCAAAAGTACGGTATGGCTGGGGAGAGCAGGGAAGCAGCAGCGTGGTGAGAGTCGGCAGGGAAGCAGCAACAGGGAGTGGGGGAGAGAAGTGTGACATGGTCAGAGAAGCCGTAGCATGTTTAGATTTTTCTCATAGGCCCTAATGCAGCTTACTCGTTGTTAAAATAGAATCATGTTTTACAAGTCCTAAACATGATGTGGAATATTAAGAAATGAAAATACAATGGAGAAAAGTATAAAACTGAACATAGATACTTTCAATTTTTGGCACAACTAACTGCTGTGAAGCATGATATTCCACAATGAAATTCAAAACATTGTGCAATACTTAGAGATCAGCATTTCAGAGAGCTTTTACCTGCTGCATTGATAAGTTACTGCCCAAATTAAAAAAAAACAAAAAAACCAAAAACTTGCCACGAGCCTGTAATGTTCTGCATCTAGCAACAGCTAAATTTTTGCTATATAGGCCTAGTTTCATGGTAGCCTTAATTAATTATTAGCATCTGCCATTAGTGGATCAATATTTGCCCTATTTTTATGATAAAATTAAAGTGCTCAATGAATTTTAAGCTTAGTAATTTTCGAGTAGGTAAAACTATGTGGTTATATGCCTCACTGCGGCTCTCGAAGGTTTAATAATTGACTAGTGCGGCTCTTCAGTTGCATAAGTTTGGCCATCTCTGCTGTAGGAATATATATAGTTCTTGCATTAGTTTCCATTAAGTATTAAAGAAAAGAGAAAACTTTTCAAATATTTATTACAGAAATGATGACTACTTCTCACCCCCAAGTCAGAATTGTAGATCGAATCGAATCGAATCAAATCATAGGGTTGGAAGGAAGCTCATGAGATCATGAGGTCCAACCGCCTGGGGCTTGAACCTAGGACCTTCTACATATTAAGTAGAGGTGCTAACCACTGCACTATTTGCAGGTGTTCATACTGCCTGCGGTATTGACGTTTTTAAACACAAAGAACTGCACTGATGAACATGTTCACATGCATAGCATCTCTGGAAAGAAAAGCGATAGCAGCTTTTTTATTTTTGGCCGTATTTCCTTCTAAAACAGCTAAGGTATACTGAAACATTAATTATCAAACACAGAAAATCTGACCAGATAAAATGATGGTAAGTGTTACTGTGAACGATTGTGCAGATGAGGAGGTGTTAAAATTTTGATTAATAGTCCTGAGTTCCTGTCTACAACTTCTATAGCTTGGTCTGCTGCTTGTGTGACTAGTGCCAGTTTGTTTGTCAGACTGGTAATCAGTAGCTAATTCACTAGGCATTAGGTGTTACTCATGACACCAGAGAGCATGTTTATTTAACTGTTTTTAGTGATTTTAGATCAGTGAGGTATGGTTGAGCCTCAAATAATATGTGAGGGTGAAAAACCCCTTTCAGTCTTAACCCCCCCCCCACCCCAACAGTATCAATCTGAACACAGCTTTTGTTTATTTTTCTGTAATGGAATGAGACTCTAAAAGTGGGCGTAAAGTTGGTGCATTCCTTAGTTCATCTCTTCGTTTTTTATGGAGGGCAATGATAGTTGTCCTTCTAGCAAAGAAGGTCATAGAATCATGGAGTTGGAAGAGACCTCACAAGGTCATCTAGTTCAACCCTCAACTAAAAGTTGGACCACTCCCACTAAATCATCCCAGCCAGGGTTTTGTCTAACCGGGGCTGAAATGTTTCCAATGATGGAGATTCCACCACCTTCCTGGGAAACCCACTTCACCAGTCTCCTAGTAAGAAAGTTTGGTTGTGCTCGTGGCCTATAATAAAATGAATGTATAAGTTCTGTGTGACTGAGAAGCTTCTCTCTCACCAACAGAAGTTGATCCAATAAGGTATCTCACCCACTTTGTCTCTCTACTATCCTGGGACTGACATGGCAAAACTCATTCACATATATTAGTGGATTTAAGCACTGAGCTGTTGGGTTGGTCCTGCTTTGAGCAGGGAGTTTGGACTGGATGTGACCTCCTGAGGTCCCTTCAAACCCTATGACTCTATGTTAAGAGTATTGATGCTATGACTAGTACTTCAAATATTGCTTTTTTGTGTCCCCAAATCAGTTAAGAACTTTGTTTTTTGTTCTTGGGAAAACAATAAATATATGATATCTTCATTAATACTTTAAATATTTCAGTCACTTCTATCACTTTATTAGTCATTATTTATAAACTCATAGATTTTAAGGTCTAATGTGACCAATATGATCACCCAGTCTAACTGCTTGTACAGTGCAGTACACAGAACGTCACTCATCCCCTCCTGCGATAAACCTCTAAATTATGACTAAGTTATTGAAGTCCTCAAATCATGATTTAATGATTAAGGTACAAAAAATCCACTGACAATTGAGTCATGCTCCATGCTACACAGGAAGTCAAACACCACACCCACTCCTGAGTCTTTACCAGTCTGCCCTGAGGGAAGATTCCTTCCTGACCCGTTATGGTGATTAAACTCTGAGCATGTGGGCAAGACTTATAAGTCAGACACCCAAGAAAGAATTCTTTGTAATAACTGAAAATGCACCACATCAGTTGTCTCATTGGCGTGTCTATTACCAAGAGTGAAAGATCAGTGGCTTGCATGTTGACACGTTTCAAAGGGTTAACTGTGTTAGTCTAGTTCAGCATAACAAACAAGAAATGAAGTGGGATTTTTGTCCGACAAAAGCTGATTCAATGAATAAATTTGTTAGTTTTTAGAAGTGCCACATGGCTCCTTATTTGTTTTAAAGATTGATGAATTGCCTACCTGGCTTTTGAAACCATCTAGGATTTTTGCCTTCACTGCTCCTTTTGGAAGACTATACCAGAACTTTACTTGTCTAATGGATAGGAACCTGCGTCTAATTTCAAGGCTAAACTTTCTAATAGCCTTATATTCCTTAGTTCTTTATTTTAGTATTTGCTTAGAAACGCCAGCTATTGTCTATAAGGTAGTGCAGATTAAAAAATATCCCAAGTACAGAAAGGTGTGTGTGTTCAGGAACCATGTTTGATATCAAACTAAATAAATGCATTCCCACTGTGTCCATGTTTCGGAATAGTGATATTAGTGGCTAGAATGACTACATTTATTTTTCTTATTTCTTTTTGTACTGAGGATACCCAAGGACTGAATGTGCATATGTTCTTTACGGCACCCACATAGAATGTGCTTCCAGCTATGCAGTAGTGCTGTGTGTAACCTGATTGTTAGAGTCAGTGAGAATGAAGTACAGTCATAGACACCTTAGTGCAATAGTTCAAACTAGTTCAGGCTCACAGAGCTGGGAACTGGGAGTGAGTTCGTTCTCTATTCTGATTTCTTGTTTAGTCATAAATCGTGGTGCCGGCAGGCCATTACATGAATCAACTAGGTTTGGCAAGTTTGTTTATTCCTTGCCTTTGCTTTAACTCATCAATTGGGGTTGGCAAGTTTTGTTTTTTGTGTCCAACTGTTCTTGCCAAGCATGGCTTACATGCTGTCAGCAGCCATCTTCATGTCATCCGGCAGCATCTCAAACTCCTTTTTTTAAGTCTTCCTTGTGCTCTTTGTTCCATGACTTCTTGCTCTTCCATTTTCTGGCTACCATATTGCACATTTTGTTATTTCAAATGAACTGTCCATGTCACTCAGTGCTTCTTTAGCTTTTCCATGGTGGGGTCATGGCTACTGTTGTGTGCTAGAGCGTCCACCTGAGTGTTCTTATTTTGGCTGTGTGAAGTACTTATTCTCTTTTCCTCATTGACCAGCATTTTAACCATATGTCTCAACTGGTCTAATAATTGTCTTATATGGTTGGCTCTTTAGTGTAGTTGATTTAAAGTTGATTTATGTTTAATGAGGCTGTATTATATATTTTATTAGTAATTTCCTTATCTGTGTTTTTTTGGCACACATGTAGAATATAAGGACTTTAAAAATGTTAAGAAATTTGTCTTTGTGTCATTCCTCTGTTCCTGCCCCTGCTAGTCCCATTCTTCACTCCACTGCATTTTGTTGTGGCATGTGTGCTTCCTCTTTTTATTTTCACATGGCCTGGATTCCTGCAGCAGGAGCATAGAGAACACCAGATTTCTGATTATGGCCCCACAGCTGTTGGAAGGATCAGTTTCAGATAAAAGTTCTGTTCAGCTGTTGGGCTGAAGCAGCGGTCAGCAACGCTCAGCACGTGTGCTAAATTTGGCACATGGGGTAATCCTGAGCGGTACACAGTGCTGCTCAGGTTTCCCCATTGGCTCCACTGCAAGGCCTGTCCTGGAGGTTGGGGCCACAAGCGCTGTGGTGGCATAGCGCCACTCAGCCTGGGGGGGTGGCTTGGTGCGGCTTAGGGGTTGGAGCAGAATGGCTCATCTCAGCATCGCAGGGCCGGAGCAACTCAGCTTGGCTCAGGGGCCAGAGCAGTGCTGCTCGCCTTGACTTGGGAGGGGGGTGGGGGCAAGCAGCTCAGCGTGGCTAGGGCTGGAGTGGCATTGCTTGGGTCAGATTGGGGGGGCCAGAGCAGCTTGGCATGGCTCGGGGCCAGAGTGGTGCAGCATGGCGCAGGGGCTCTGGAGCAAGTTGGGAGTTGGCATGGTGCAGCTTGGCGCAAGTGGCCCGGAGCAGCTGGGCATGGCTTGGGGGCCAGAATGCTGCAGGGCCCATTGGAGGAGAGCAGAGTGGCCCGCCAGATGCCAGGGCTGCCTGGCCCCAGGAACCCTGGCCTCCCCCCTCCAACCTGTATCCCTGCTGAGGGTGCGGTGGGTGGAGCTGGCATGGGGGGGGCAGCAGAGTTTGCCAACCTCTGTGAAGCATATTCAGTGGAGATGGAATCTTCAGAGAATTTAATCATCAAACTTGTGAGAAGTATCTACTGAGCATGTGTAAACTGATGCTCTCAGTGGTTTATAAGTTGGCCAAATTTGAGTATATTTTCAGAAGGCTGGAAAAAAGGCACATCTCTAATGCCAGAGTGTAGCTCTTACCAAATTCCTGTTCCAAAGCATGGGGGAATTAAAGTTTCCCAATGAAATAGCTGTAAAAGCTTTTCTAAAAAATGACACATTTATCGTTTTTGGAAACCTGAGAATAATTTTTGCTGAAACTTCCCTGAATGAATTCAGCCAGAGGAAAATGCCTTCTATGCCTTCAGCACAATCTGGTAAAGTGTGGCAAAAGTTTAAGAAACTAAAAAAGTATCTCATGTAGTTAAACTCTCCCCTAGAAGTGGAACTATAATAGAGGCTAGTTTGACCTATAATACCTGTATAAGAAATAAAAAGGTTCCTATGTTGATGAATTTGTGTCATGTTTTAGCCACAATGTTTCAATGCTATAATACAAATATTAATATTATGGGTTTATTATGTAGTATGTCATGCTTGAATATTTGTTAGAGGAGCATTTTTTGGCCATATTTTGTTACTTTAACTAAACTACACGAAGCACTTTTATAGTAATTTCAACTCTCGATAACTTCAGGGTTCATTGCCCCTGTACATTTTTCAAATTATTAGCTTCTTAATGCATACGGCTTTAATTTACCCCCTACTGACATCCTTAAATGGGTTTTCAAGAATTTTGAAAGTGGATGACTATAGTTGTGCTTCATTGCTGGTCCTGATTGCTGACATAGAATTTCTTAAGTAGCTCTGAAAATGAAAGGGATGGGAGGTTCAGACAGCTCCTATGGCAAAAGCTAAAGATTCTCTTGAAAATAGATTTGTATTTGGTTTCCTAGAGAGTTTTTGCTCTGTTTATTTCTGATGACTTGCCTGTTGTTTTTGTGAATACATTTTCCTCCAAAATGTTACTTTTAAAAAGTTAAATTGCATTAACTGTAGTTGTCCTGTATTTTTGAAAATTTAACCTCTGTCAAATGTTTTTAAAATTCTGTGACTAAATTTTATATGTGATTAATTTAAAGCATAAAATTGATCTGTCTGAAGTTGCATGAGGATAGGTATGTTCTCAGTGACCAAGACTTGAGTGCAGGCATTAGTACTGGTATAAGTAATTTTGCTATACATTTGCTTAACACATTCAAAATACAAGTGCAGACAGTACTTTTGTTTTGAGTGTCAGGAAGTTACAGAGCCATTGTTTTGTAATTAGGACTTTCAGTTTTCCATTAAAGCACAGTATCATGTTTTCACGGGCAAAATTTCATTGATGGTATTTTCACTCATGTGAGTGTATTAAGTTTGTACTCAGTTTCAGTCATTTACATTTCCACATTTGTATTGCAAAGGTGTTGGTGTCTGCCTTTGTATCTTTCGGCTAGCTATTGCATTGTTAATATATTTTGTTTAAGTTCAATTTTTTTTTTCAAAATGTGCTATTTTTTTTTGTTCCATTTTTTGGTCATGATTTCTGGTTCCTGCTTTGTCACAATCAGCAACCAATATACTGTATGTTACTTCCGACGAGCAAGTTAAATAAGTGGTTTCCTTCATTGAAAATGAACATAGCATTTTATTGCTCTTAATTAGCTAGTCAGTTGTGCTGTGTGATAGGTGAGTGAAGCTGTTCCCCAGTGAATAAGTTCATTACTTCTATCAGCTTTCAACTGATTCATGGATTAGGAGCTCATGATCACAGATCACGACGGGACAGAAACTGGGATGCTGGAGAAGAAGCAAATAATATAGAGGGACATGTATCTTTTTATTAGGTTAAGCATGTGATACAACCAGTTCTTCTTCGAGTGATTGCTCCTGTCCATTTTATGTGAGGTGTGCACGTGCAGGGTGCATGGATCACCAGAGATTTTTTTCCCTAGAGTACCCATAGGGTTGGCTGTGGAGCCCCCTGGAGTGGCACCACTGCAGCTCTCTATATCAGGCTAAGCTGACCCTCCCATTCCCAGTTCCTTCTTACTGCCCTGATGGTTGCTGGAGCATTCTACTACTAGCATTAGCAGTTTCTCCTTAGCATTCTTTCTCAAGTACCTGTGAAGTGTTTAGGCTCAGACCCATGGGTGCTGTGCACAGAGCAGCAGGGCTATTCACTCCAATTCTCTTCCTTGCCCTCTTCCTACCCACGTCCCTTTTCAGGGACCCTTCTCACAAACAACAGCTAGTGCAGGAAGTACAATCAACGAAGCTTTGATTCTGATCCTCCACCTAAGGTAAGACTAGTGAATGACCTAACATGGAATGGACAGGAGCAATCACTTGAAGAAGAAGAATAGATTACTTGCCTGTAACCAGTGTTCTTTGAGATGTGTTGCTCCTGGCCATGACAATTCCTTTCCTCCTACTTCTCTTTGGAATATCTAGCAAGAAGGAACTGGGAAGGGTAGAGTTAGCTGAGCCTTATTGTAGAGAGCTGCAGTGGCGCCACTTTAGCAGGCTCCACAGCCAACCCTATGGGTACTCTAGGGGAAAAAATCTCTGGCGATCTGTGCACATGGTGCATGCACACCTAGCATAGCATGGCCAGGTGCAACACATCTTGAAGAACACTGGTTACAGGTAAGTAGCCGATTCTTGTTTCAAGTATTTCATACATTGCAGAAACCATGCCATGCGTGAGAACGGGTTTCTCATGAACTGGCTCCCCATAAATAGCTTGTGCACACTGGAACAATGCTCCATGTCTGTATTTTGATCTTTAATTCTCGCGTGTGAGAGGACATCTGGCATTTGCCTTCAGAGCATTTGTTGCCATCTCTCTACAGACTCAGCCATGGATTGGATCACATTCTGAAGGTTATGTTCACAGGTATAAGGACTAGATGTTTCCTCTTTAGAAAAGTATTATTTATGCAGAAACTGACAGCAGTCAACCAGGGAAATTCTGCTATGTTCTATAATCACAAACTGGTTCATCTTGATGCCTCACACTACTGTGGTGAACTGGGATGATGGCATGTTGTTTTCTAGATGACACAGAAAATTCAGATTTTCAAATGCATTTTAAAAATGAGTGTTGGTGAGATGGAGGTGGTGGGTACTGCCTCCTGAATAACTGCTGCAAAGAATCAAAATCGAGTGTTGAACTATTATTGGTTTTTGGAGTCATATAAAAGAAGTGCATTTTAGGATGGGTTTGTATAAGGAACATTTGTGCCTGTATTACTGCAAAAAAATAGGCAAAAAAATAGGCAAAGCTTTGTTTGTCTATAGGCTTCTTTGGTGACTTCATTTCACTATTATCAGAAAATTGTGTCTGAAGATTTGTATACAAGTCTGTCATTCAGTGGTATGTCAGTTCTGAGCGGACAGCAATCCTCAATGTAATGGAATTCATTTTTCTGAGATAGGAGTCGATTGCCTTGATTTCTTACTTATTACCACCTAGAGGCCCCAGTATGAAAGGGTAAAACAAAAGCAATCCTTTCCCTGGAATGCTCACAGTGTAAGACTATGGAAAAAAATGCGACAAATGTATGAAAGAGTAAATGAATACAGAGTGAAGTTTTGGGGTAAGATAACTGTAAAGTTGTCTAAGTTTGCATAAATTAGAAGTCTGGGCTCATCGTAATCATAAGATATTCTGTTTCAGATAGTGCGTATGATGTTACAACTTTTGTAATCTTGTCACATGCGGCATATAACAGAGGAAGACTTGAGATATACATATAGGCTTAATTCAGTCTTTGTTTTATGAATGGCAGCAGCCCTCATCTGATTAAAATTACGATGAAGGGATTGATACATATCTCTTGATGTAGTAGTGTAGAAAAGAATAAAAACCTTAGCAGAAAAATAGTAGAATAATACCTTAACAAGCATATATTTACACCCTAGATAGAACCAATTAGACTTGTCTGAAAGTGTAATTTGTTAACTTACAGTGTATAAATGAAGATGTAAATTATTCCTGTTTTGGGTGTGTAATGGTGAGTAATGGAGGTTATAGCAAAAGTAATTGTTCTGCAACATCAATCATTTTTGATATTGTTCTTTATTTGTATGGTGGCAAACTTCTGGGGCCCAATCAGGACCCCATTGTATTAGGTGCTATTGGCATAATTAAAGGACTATCTCTGCTGACCCCTCATCCCCAGCTTCTGTTAATATCTAAAAAAGTAGGAGGAAGGAAAAGTAGAGTCTACACACTGGGAATTGTCCAGGGCTCTAGATTTAAGAAATGTTGATAAAGGCCATGTAGATTGGGAAAAACAAGCTGTTCCCCCTAGCTTGCTGACTCTGTCTATGCTGATGATTAGTGGCTTACCTCTGTGGCTGGACAAAGGCTGTACCAGAGAACATACAGATTTTTTTTTTTTTTTTTGTATTTTCTCATAAGACACCTCCATTTCTTCTTTGTTACCCATATATATCTTTTACTTTTCCAAGAACAATACAGGAAACATATGCCATTTAAAAAAAAAAGTTTATGGTCTTCCAGAATGACTAGGTAAGGGGGCCTGGCAGAGCCATTGTCACGGTAGGGGTTAGGGAGGGGGTTGGTCACTGGGGAAAGTGGCAGCAGCATGAGGGAGGAGTTGTGGATGCTGGGGAAAGGCGGCAGCATGCGGGGAGGGGTTGCAGACACCAGGGAAAGTGGCAGCAGCATGCAGATGTTAAAGAGGGGACTGGAGACTTGGGGAAGGTGGCAGCAGCGTGCAGTGCAGGTAGTGAATGCAAAGGAAAGTGGTGGCAGCTGGGGGAGGGAGTGTTCCGGACACTGGGGAAAGCGGTGGCAGTGTGCAGGGTTAGGGAGAGTGTCAGAGAAGCAGGGAAAGCAGCAGCAGCATGCGCTGAGGATTGCAGACGCTGGGGAAAGCAGCAGCAGCATGTGTGGGGGTTTGGGAGTGGGTCGGGGATGTGGCAAAAGCCTGTGGTGCAGGGAGGAGGTGTTTAGGGAAGGGTTCGGGGATGGGGCCTTATACACAGTTTGTTCATTTTTTGGGGTTTCTAACCAAGGGTCAGCTTACACACGGGTCAGCTTATACAGCTGCTTTAGTTCACAACCCTGGCATTTACACCAAGAGCTCATCCTTCTGTTTGGAAAAAAGTTGCATTCAGTAGCCCCCTCCCTAACCCCAAGCATGACAATGGCTCTGCCAGGTCCTCTTACTTAGCCATTCTGGAGGCCAAGCCCTGAGCGGGGCACAAACAGATAATGTAGGGGGACAGAAAGATAATGAATTGTGTTCGCTTTTAAAGTATATGTTAATTAATATTGTGAATTTGGAACTCCTGCTTAACTATTGGGCTCCATTTTGTATACTTGATGAAACTTGGTTTAGGTGTATGCTGTGTGTTCTTTTTTAAATGTGTGAACAAGGTGTGTGAATGAAGGGTGTGTGTGAAGGGGCCAGTCTCAACTGCCAACCTGTCCTGATGAAGCACAAGAACAATGCAGATATCTCTGATTAAAGCAGACAGAAGGAGCCCCCCCCCCCCCCGAAAGAAAAGAACAAAATACAATCAATTCTGCAAGTGACTGGTGACCAATGATCTCACAGGAACCCTGAGGCAACATGACACAGCTGCTAATCCCATAGACTTCCATGAGGGCCAACAAGTATAAAAGATGGGTAAGAACATGGGAACTTTGGGGCTCATTCTGCAACTGTCATCTTGGAGCATCGGATCGGGACCGACAGAGGCCTGGCTCCCTCCTTGTACCCAGCCTAGTTGGCCACTAGGCTGGCTCAAGCAACCCATGAAAGGACTGTTAATTATATCATACCAGGTTGCAGAAGGTTTTGTGTGTGTGAGTGAGTGAGAGAGAGAGAGAGAGACTGCTTTTTCCTGTCCTTACTTATTTACAATAAATGTGGCATATGAGGTGCCAAATACTGTAGTGGCTAACACCTCTGCTTAACATGTGGAAGGTCCTGGGTTCAATTCCCAGGGGGTTGGACTTGATGATCTCACGAGGTCCCTTCCAGCCCTGTGATATGATAAGTATAAGTATGATAAGTGGCCTTGTCTCCCTGAATAAGATCCTGCAGGTCTTTTCTTTTTATTGGGGGGGGGGGTCTCCTGGATGCCCTTTTTGATATAACAAAAGTATGTTCAGGACAGGAGATTTCAACCCCCCAACTGCCATATATACCCATGTATAAGCTGAGTTCCAAGAGCCTTATTCAAAGGGCATTTCAGTGTATAAAACTCTTGGCTTATACACGAGTATGTACAATAGGTGTCTTTCAGTCTTGATAGTGAAGTCTTCAAAGTTGGAGGATCTATTTGCATGAATAAAGGGTTAGAGGACTGGGCCATAGATCTCTTTTTTTGAGAACTTTTCCTAGCCATAATTTTTTGGAATTCCTGTTAATTATACTTAAATGTAGAACTAAGATATTATTTGATCCAGACTCAAGTTACTGATTTCCTTATTTTCACATTTCTTTCCTATGTTTTGAAGGTCTTTTGGGAGTCAGCATTTTTGGTAGATCGTTCCAAGTATGTCTTAACTCATTTTTTTTTAAGGTCCTGATGCTGATTTATAAACAGCTTTTTTGGAAAAAGTTCTGAAGATTTTCCCTTGAATTAGCCCCTTTTGTACAGTTGATCATACCAGTTCATCAGCTTTTCTTTGATTTTCAATTTCGTTCTAATGCTTTTTGTTTACTTTTTTTTCTCCTGTGGGATTTGACATGCAATCCGTTTATATATGGTGAAGACTGTTGTGAGCACACAATCCTTGGTTCTTATTTCTATATTTGTTTTTGTATTCTGCATTTTATGTATAGTATCTGTAGTTTAACTGTTGAACCACAGTATTATGTTTAATGACTCATTTAGAAAAGTGAATTCATACCATTCTACTCAGAGTTCAGAGTAGTTCACAAAATATTCTGCTATTAGAAGAGGCAGAGCAACACCTATGATTAAGGTTACTTAGGCTACCTATGGTAGCAACACCTATGATTAAGGTTATTTAGCCTTTTCCCATATAAGCACCTGTTTTCAGTACTCACACCCTAAATACTTGTTCTGTCTCAGGCAGAATTTATTTTCTGTAAAGTTTCAAGGAAAATGATTCAGCTGGTTCCAGAGACTGAAGTTGGAGAAAAACATTTTGCCAATGCTAAAATATTCTCCAGTCACTTTTCTGAAGTGATTTGGAGCAGGAACTTCAAATTTGTAATGGGTATAATTCTCAAATCAGGGGCATGCCTTTTGCAGTGTCATTAAAAATCTTTGTAGATTTTGCTGACTTCCAAGCCTCTGAAAATTTGTATTTGGCACATGCTCAGTAGAATTTGTGACTAAAATCTCTAAATCTGCTCCAAGAACACTCATTCCCCACAGAGCTCTCTACTTGCCAAGTGTATTGCTCATTGTCCCACTCTCTCACCAAACATTCCAAGTGGGAGAGACGAAGCAAGACCTCCAAATTTGGGGGAGTCACCACCAGCCCTACCACCTCTGCTTTGACTTCAGTAAAGGTACACTTTGGTGTCTTCTAGTTCTATCTCTCCAACTGACTGCAGTAAATTTTGTGCCATCCATACCTCTCGATATTGAATAATTCCTTATCGTCCCTGCCTTAGGAAGTACGAAAATATGAGTGATCTGTCTTACAGCTGTTGTAACTGAGCAGTTGCTCAGGTCACCTCTGGTCTCAGCTCTGTTAGATTTGAAACATTAGTGATGTGAATTCTGTTTTAGTGATTCATCCACATCACCTTTTCAGAATATAGGTGCTAAATCTACATGCTAGTTCATGCTCTCAGTAACACAGACTACATTGTGTTCAAGAATCTAGAATGGAATCCAGGATGTATCTACTAGAACCTCTTGGGTATAACATATTCCCGATTAAAAAATTTTTTAAAATTATTTTTCTGATTTTTCATATGGAAAACTTATCTGCTGCGGCTAGCTAAGTATGTTTTTTCCTGCAGTGAAATTTAAAAAAGAAGTGTTCTCTTTCAATATGCCTGACCTCATTTAGGTTGGCTACTTTTTCCCTACAGTTTATGCAAACAGAAGCCAAGGATCTGATCTTGCAAATAGTTTCATATATACTAGTAGTATGATTTCATTGGATTATTCACATGTTGTTGTAAATTAAGCACATGAGTAAGAGCTTGCAGGATTGAGACCTTAGGCCATCTCAGTTAAGATGGCTACCAGTTCTGGTTGCCCCTTGTGCAGGGGTGGAGAATATTGGCTAACAGCTAGGCATCAGCAATTTTACCATTGTTTGCCAAAGTGCGCTCCTCCATTACATTTTCCGTCACCTAGCAGTGGAGCTAGGTGACGAGCTATTAAAACTGGTCAGCATGGCAACCAGAAACATTGTTTTGTTGAGGCCTGTCCTAGTGAGGGTGAAACCAGGTTGTTCATGGAGAAGATGTACTTAAGCTTTTGGCTAAACAATTCGTTAAATGGGCACTGCAGCCATATGTTATTAAGGAAACAAGGAGTCTTGTGGCACTTTTAAAGACTAGCAGACTTATTTATTGCATGAGCTTGTGTCAGAAGTGGGATTTTTCTCCCACGAAAGCTCATGTGCTAAATAAGTTTGTTAGTCTTTAAAAGTGCCACAAGAATTCTTGTTTGTTTGTTTTTCTGAACTAGACTGACACTGCTATCCGTTTGGAACATGTTTTTCATTAAGCAGAATTCTTCTTCTAAGTATCTGTTCACCTTTATGATTTTTGCCGGATTGTCTGTGATAACTATGCAGGTGACATGTCAATGTTTTGTTCATGGTTCCTTACATGTTTCACTGCCACTTCTTTTAAATATTCTGCTGTGTGTGCATTTCCCCATGTATCTATTATTTCTGAAAGATACTCAGGCACGTATTACTGGATCATTGTATATATTGCTCAACTCGTCCAGGCTTAAATTGGCAAATTTCCCATCATTATTTCTTGCTTGCTGTTCAAGTTCCTTCTCAGACACTGTATCTAGCAACCTTCCACCAATGTTTGTGCTGAGAGGTGGGCACATTAGCCTTGTTGTAGAGACTTAGCCATGTCAACGAAGTGCTTGTTCTTAACAATGTGAAAAGGAGAATTTGTGGCATAAATGAACTGAGCAGTCTTTTCATCTATAATATCTTGTTGGTATTGGCTGGTCCTTACTATCAGCCCCATCCATGTGGTGATTTTACTGATAATTGAAATTTTCTGTTTGCTACTAATACTTTATTATCTGAAATATGTTTAGTTGTAGCACAGATGCTAAAAGTGCCAGTGGATGACTCTGAAGTTGTTGCATATAAACTATCAAAGTCTCTTATGCTTAAATCCTGAAGCAAAATTGAAAACTGAGTTTGGATAGTTATTCAATTATCCACTTACATTTTTTCAAGCAGGAATGCAGATTGGATACCAAATTACTGAAAAAGCTAAGACTGACTGCACTTAGAGCACACTGAATTTTGTAGTAACCCCCTTGAACTCACTGACACACTTGTTTTTTGAGAAAACAAGTATGGGTGGGGTTCCCTTGGGACAACTGGGTTATACTAAAGTAAATTAGGGAATAGATTTATGGCATCACCATTAAGGTTTGTGCCCATGATATTCCCAAATCGGTATTATGAAATATAACAAAATGACATCCAGTGGCACCTGGCAACTCTAGATTGCTCTGATTGCAGCTTTCTGTAGCATATAGTTGGGTGATGGAGTATCACCCAATTGAACCTTAATTAACTAATTAAAAAAGCCACAGGGATTAACTAAGAAACTTTTTATCTAGCAACATCCAACATAGCAAACAATTTGGGAAATTACTCATTAAATCACACTTATACTAAAAGGTATAGAAAGGGTCTTAAATAATTTACTTTGCAATGTATCCTCTTTTAAGTTACTAACCAGCACATCCACATTGTTCTTTAGATATATCCACATCTTCATTCTCATCATTTTTTCCAAATAAGCAGTTTTCATTACATTTCATTCTTGCAGCTATGCTCTGTGTCTCCTGCCTGCTCTGCTTACACTTGACACATTTTCCTTTTTTACCCAGAGAAGGGATTTTTTCAAAATATTTCAAGATAGGGTGTTTTATGGCTTTTGGGCATAAGACACCCTAAATGTTTTTCTGTGGCAAAAATGAGAGCGAATATAGGAAACTGTGTACACTGAATAAAGTCTTCCCTTTTTCTTTCCAGTTTAGTCCGCTGTTTCTTACTATTCTGCCTCCATCCTTTCCTGTAAATTGTTTCTTGGCCTTTGAAACAATGTCTTAACCAGGGGTCTCAAAGATGCGTCCCCTAAAGCTATTTCCTGTGGCCTGCAGTGACACTATCATTACCAGTATTGTTGTATGAAAAGGTTTCAGTGGCGCAGCCCTTGTGCTAACATACTAGTCCTCATGCAGCCCTCTGCTAGTAGCCATGTGGCCCTCATGGTGATTTGAGTTTTAGACCCCTGGTCTTAACTAATGCCTCTGCTTGGCTTAGCCCAGCCCCACTACCACATAAGCACAGAACAACAAAATTGTATTCAAGCTGTGTGTTTATCTTTGCCCATGTGACTTTAATTTGCTGAGAAACAGAAAATGAAAGTCTAGAACTTTCAAGAAGCAAGAGCTGGTAGTTAAGTTGGACAAACTAGATCTATGAATTTATTTTTATGAGACAGTAAGTGTAGGTATAGCATGTTTGTGATGAGATTTAATTGTAACCATTTCTTTTAACAGAGAGAATTAGAGAATTTTATTGATTTTTAAAAAATCTGATTTAAAGTTGAAATCCATTTTATTATTTGAAAAAAAGACACATTGATTTTTATCCACCACAACAAATAAACCTTTGATTAGGAACAGAATCTATATGTATAGAAATAAGGTAACAGACTTCCTACAATTGTGTGTAATTTTTACTCTGGGACAAAGTTTCCCAGTAGAAACAAACATTGCATTTAGAGCAGGAGTTAACCTCTGGTGCCCACACCCCTAGGGTGTCCAAGGGGTTCAGGAGTAATGTATAATTTAAACATAGAATTTGTAATAGATATATTAGATTGTATGTATTTTACATTTATCAATCCATTAAATAGCCTAAAAGCAGAATCAAAATGGATAACCACTGAATTTTTTTGGTGGGTGTGTGGGGTAACCATGATCTCTATAGAGGGTGCAGTGCCTCTAAAAGGTTAAGAACCACTGATTTAAAATGTATGAGAAATGTGGTGTCAATACGTTTACTGGAAGATTTATTCTTTTTTGAGTGATTGCTCATGTGCCTTCCACTTAGGTGTGTGTAAGTGCCGTGTGCATGAGTGCCAGGAAGATTTTTCCTCCAGGAGTACCTGTAAGGTCAGCTATGGAGCCCCCTAAAGTAGCACCTCTGTGGCACACTATATATGCTCCAGCTGACCCGACTCTCCCCAGTTCATTCTTACCACCTGAGATGGCTGCTGGAACTGGTTCATCTTGCTAGCTAAGTATTTACCCCACCCCTTTAGGTTCATTGTCCTCTCTTGAGTACCTGTAAGTAGTTGCCAAGATCCAAAGGGGTAGCCATGTTAATCTAGTTCAGTAAAACAAACAAACAAGGAGTTCTGTGACACTTAAAGACTAGCAAACTTATTTTTTGCATGAGCTTTTGTGGGAGAAAATCCCACTGTAAATAGTTAATTCAGTTAATTTAAGTAGTTTGATAAGTCACAGGAGTAGTTAGAACCCAAAGAACTTTGTTCATTCCCCTACCTGGTATTGGGGAGGGGGTTATGCCAGGCTTCAAGACCTGTGATCCCTGCAGGAAACCTATGCCTAGACCGACACTCAACCTGCCTGAAATGTCTGGATGCATTCTATTTCAATGAGCACTGAAGGCTACGTAGGAGCTTCAAGCCAAGGACCCAGGAGAAGACTCAGTGTTTGAGACTCCTTCTGATGGAGGAAGCTCTTTGCTTACTGAGCACTTTGGATGAAGGCCTCAGCACTTTGGCACATAACACCCCAGTGAAGCTTCTGCTTGCCAAGAACTCTGTCTTTGAGACACAGCCTTGGTGTGCTGTGCTGGCACAAATGAAGGCTCATGGCACCCAGTGCCACTGATCACATTTGCTGCTGCCATACAAGAGGAAAAGGTCTGATATGGGCCATTCTCCCCCAGTGCAGGAGAGGTCTGAAAGCTCTGTAGGACCCTTGGCTGGCCACACGAGAACAGGCCAGAAGAGCATGTTGTCATTGACCCCAGCACCAACGGCATCTTCCACTCAGTCATGAGATACTGGAGGAGGATTTAAAGCTCCATTCTACTCCAGACATGTTCGAAGAAGCATGGGACTCATTGAGGAAATGGCCCTGTCAGCCTTGACTAGCCAAGATCGGCCACTTCCTCTGGCACTGCCAATGTCCGTGGGACTGTCTAAGGCAATGATTCTCAACCACTGTGTTGCGACACCAAAGTGTGTCATGGCACAGTGGGGAATGTGTCACGAGCAGGCTATAAAAGCCCCCCTCTTGCCTCTGGAGAGCTGCAATGGCAGGGACAGTGAGTGTGCCTATGTAATTTAAAGAGACTGCTGTGCTCACCTGAGCATGCCTGGGAGCTGGGACCAGGCAGGTGTGGGGTATTTTGAAATATCTCACTCTGCAGCCTACCATGGCACTGGCCCAGGGCAGGAAAAGTAGAATGCTGTGTGGCCCTGGACTAGGCTAGGCAGCAGGTTCTTGTGGCTGTGGGATTTCCCATTCATTTCTTCTAGGTGAGTTTGATGTGTATTGCAACTCAGGGCCAAAGAGCAGGGTTTAATGCTGCAAGCTTGGGCTTGCTCCTGCGGCCCAGTGTGGGGCTTGCTCCCGTTACTTCGCCCTCTCTCCACTGTGGGGGCCTGTTCACACTGTCAGGGCTTCTGCCAGTGCTGGGGTCTGCAGTGGGGCCTGCTCCTGGTGCAAGGGGCTGCTGCAAGGCCCATGGGAGGAATGTCCGGGCCAGGGCTGTGTGGGCTGTTGCTGGGGTCCATGAGTGGGGGGAAAGGACTGGGTCCATGGGATGGAGAATGGGAACCCTCCCAGCTGTGTTGTGACTGACTGGGAACCCACCCAGCTCTGTCACAGTAGTGCAGAGGTTGAGAAACCCAGTCTAAGGGCAAGCCGATGCTGCCCTCTCAACTGAGTCCATCTAGGTACTGCTCACTGGCACTGTGAGGAGCCGTACTGCCGTGGTCTCCCCAGAGCAAACGGTTCTCCTCGGACTCTGGGGCTGACTTTATTGTCTCCAAAACAAGCGAGGCCCAGACAAGGCAATATCATTGCCATCCTCTGTGACTGGCAGCCTGGTGATCCCATTAATGGCAATGCCACAGTGAGCATTCTGGGCTCATTGGGTATACTACTAGTCCCAGGGATCCTACATGGGCTGATTGTACTAAGCAGTCTCAGTGATGAGACGTTACCCTGCATGCTCGTTGAGTGGCTTGCTGGATGATGAGTTGGAGCCAGATGTTGTTGCAGGCAAAGGCAGAGAGCCTGGCACTGTTGACGGTGACACAGCACCATGCTATCCCTGTGGTACTGAAATCTGGACTACGGCACTACAGCTTCATCCCCACATGAAGCAATGATGGGAGACCCAGCAGCCTTCCCTGATGATAGCAAACAACATCAGGAGCTGCTGCACAGGGTGACTCTTAATATAGGTTGAGGAGGTACAGTAAGACCTAGATTTGATAGTGGACCTTTTGGCCCCTGAATGACCTTCCCATGTGGCTCTGACCTTGATCAAGGCAATCAAGCAATGCACCACAACCTTGTGGCAGACCCCAGCTTCTTTAGCACCAACAAATGGCCAAGTGCATAGAAAGAAAGTCCTTTTTACCATCTTAGGGGTATGAACATTTCTATGCACATCCCACTCCTGGGTTAGTTGTAGTGGCAGTGGCTAATGAAAGGGAGCGCCACGGACAGAAGGGCTCTACCCTGAAGGCTAAGGATGCCAAAAAGCTAGAGCTCTTTGATTAGAAGGCATAGTACACCAGACATTTCCAGTTCAGGATTGCTAACTAGCAGGTGATTGTCAGTTGTTATGCCTTCAATTTTTGGTCTGCTGTGGAGAAATTTGAGGACAGTATGGGCCAGGATTCCCAAATGGACTCTGGGGCCGTGATAAAAGAAAGGAAGGTGCTGTCCTGCCCAGTTTTACAGTCGGCCTTGTTCATGATGAGACAGACTTCTTGGCTCTGGGTGTCTGGTCTGCCACGGGAGGTGTAGATGATGATTCAAGACCTTCCTTTTGAGGGACTGGATCTCTTCTTATCAAAGACTGACCCTAGGCTGCAAAGCCTAAAGGACTCTTGGGTTATTCTCAAGTCATTGGGTTTGCACACGCTGGCCTCCCAGAAGAAGCAGTTTAAGTCTCCGCCCCAGCCCAGGCCCTTCCATCAGAGGCAGGACTTCAGGAGATGGGGCAACCAAAATGTCTGAAGGCCCAATCACTTATCAGGCCATTCCCACCACATGGTGGGGCCCAAGAAGCAGTTTTGAAGGTGCGCCCTGAGAATAGCACACCAGTCACATATCTGGATCCAGACCACCCTCTCTTTCTCAACTTTCTCTTCCAAGTCTATCCTTCATG
Organism: Podocnemis expansa; assembly: GCA_007922195.1. Lineage (NCBI taxonomy): Eukaryota > Metazoa > Chordata > Testudines > Podocnemididae > Podocnemis > Podocnemis expansa. The sequence continues at coordinate 8,015,746 of ML681993.1, read as the reverse complement.
GCACTGAGTTACATCAGACCTATGGATCCTGCTCAAACAGTGCAATTGGAATACCTGCACCAGTTCTCTTCTCTCCCATCTTCCCTCCCGCCCCCATCTCTATCCATTTGCAGAGACCCCTCTCACGATCAGTTGCTCCTGCAACAGGTACGATTTCTGCTTCGAGTGGGTGCCGTAGAGGACATATCTCATGCTTACAGAGGGCAGGAGGTTCTACTACCGGTATTTCCTCATCCCCAAATACAGGTGGTTTTTGTCCTGTCTTGGACATGAGGATGATCAACAAGTTCATGAAAAAAATTTGATTTTGCATGGTATCCCTTAGCACCATTATCTTCTTCCTGGCTCTGGGAGACTGTTATGCCACTCTCAGGCTCAAGGACACATGCTTCCACATAGCCATAATCACTTGCTGTTCACAGTCCTGCCTTTGGTTTCTCAGCAACTCTGTGGGATTTCATCAAGTGCCTGTCAGTGGATATGGCATTCTAATGTTGGGGTGGGGTGTGGGGGGAGGTCTGTGTGTTCCCTTATCTGGACGACTGGTTGCTGAAGGGCTGCATGAGAAGGGTTATCAGATACTAAAGGACAGAAAGGAGGACAGGGAGGTCCAAAAAGGAGGATATTGGAGGATGTGGAGAAAATGTAGTATTAATATAACTGTTGTTACCATATTATGTTATGGAAAATGGATAATGATTAATAAATGCAGCATTAAAACTTCACAATATCATGTGTTTTTATATTATTTAAAAATAAAGAAAATTACCAAAACGTTTTGTTTTACCTCAGACTGGATTTTTTCATTAAATGAAAGTTTTTCATGACCCTTTCATTAATGTTCATGAAACTAAAGTTAAAAAACTAAATTTTCAAATGTAAACTTGAAAAGTACCTAAAAAAGTTTAAAAAAAGAAACAGTTAACTCACTTTCTCATTCTTCATTTTCCACAGCAGCCCATTTTTAGTAAACAAACAAACAAAGGTCCTAAATTGTTTCTGGCCAGTTCAAACCTGCCCCTTTAGTGGTTTATTTAAGGGGTCCCTGCTAGCAATTTTATTTGTGGTAGACTTTATTTTCCTTCATTTTATTAGTATCCCTGTTCCCCTCCCCTAATTTAGCCATTTTATAGGGAGCCAGGGCCAAAATTAAAAGTGCCTTTTATAGGTCTTGAACCCACAACTCCAATGTTAAAAAACATCAGCTGTACCAATGAAGCTGTCCAGGCAGATTTGTAAAAGTAGCCTCCAGGTCAGGGGATGCCTGCGTTCTGCGTGAAAAGGCCTGGTTTGTGCTGAGCTGTAATTGGGCAGTGGGAGCATGTGACTAGCTCCTTTCTCCAGCCACTTGGGGAAGATTCTCCCTCCCCCGGTAACTTGGCTGTTAAGGGGGTTTTTAACATTGTGTTCATGAGCAGTAAAAACCTGGACAAAAGCACCTCAAGCTTTCATCCAAAGCACACCACATTGTCCATTGTCTGCAGCCAAGCCCTAAGATACAACTTCCTTTGCTCTGATCCCTCAGATGGAGACAGGCAGACACCTTTAGGATCTCTGTCAAGCATTCTTAAAACTACAGTACTGAGCTGTGGAAGTAAAGAAACAGATTGACAGAGCCAGGCGGGTACCCTGAAGTCAACTACTATGGAAGAAGCCTAACAAAGAAAACAACAGAATGCCACTGGTCATCACCTACAACCCCCAAGCCAGATCTCTACAGCACATCCTCAGGGATCTGCACCCTATTCTTCAAGATGATCCCTCACTTCCTCAAGCCTTGGGAGACAGACTTCTCTTCACTTACAGACAGTCCCCCAACCTTAAACAGATACTTACCAGCAAGTACAGACCTAACAATGGAGCCATTAAAGCAGGCACATATCCCTGCAACAAGCCACACTGCCAACTTTGCTCATGTATCTGCACAAAAACCACTATTACAGGACCTGATCAAACCAGCTATTCCGTCAAAGGCTCATTCACCTGCTCATCCACTAACGTGATTTATGGCATCATGTGCCAGAAATGCCCTTCTGCCTTATATATTGGATAAACAGGACAATTTCTGTGCAAAAGAAATTAATGGGCATAAATCTGACATCAGAAATCACAACACTCTAAAACCAGTGGGGCAGCATTTCAGTCTTCATGATCATTCCGTTAATGATTTGCTAATTGCAGTGCTCTGACAGTTGAATACTAGATCAAGGCTTTAAAGAGAAGCTACTGAGAGAGAATTTATTGGGAAATTCAATTGTATTGCCTCCTGGGTTAAAAGGGACATTGGATGTTTCTAATATTACAGCAGGTGATTTGACCTCATCTTACTCTCTATGCTGTTCCACACTGAATCTTTACAACTGTTTTAATTTGCTGTTACAGTGTGACTTGTTCCCATGACTTATACTTCCCTGCATTTATTTCCTACCATTCTATAAGTTTCCCCATCTTCAAAGCGTCTGATGAAGTGGCATTTTCTCCCACATAAGCTCATGTGATAAATAAATTTGTTAGTCTTTAAGTGCCGCAGGACTCCTTGTTTGTTTTCATGAAAAATAATGCATCCATTTTCTAGATCTCATCTCTTTTTCATTTTATGCTTATGTCTTTTCTGTGGCTGTGATAGAGGCATATTAGGTTAGCAACTAGTCTGTTCAATGACACAGTGCTGTTTCCAGCCCTGTCGAAGCATCTGAGTTGGATGGTTTTCAGTGAGTCAAAAAATTGCAGGTCTGGAATTCATGTTAGGGGGTTCTTTAAATTGTTGAACTCTTTCATGCTCTGACCCAGTGGTTCCCAACTTTTTTCAGGTTTTTAAGAACAAAAATCTTTGTGGCCCCCGTGCCTGATTATGTAATCTGGCTTGCACCACTCTGGCGGTGCTGCTGGGACAGCCAGCAAATGGCACCACTGCCAGCATGGCCTGAGCTGCTGGGGAGCCAAGCTGTGGTGGCTATGGCCCCCTGCCCTTGCCCCTCCTGGGGAGCCGCTGTGGCCTGATCCTCCTGTTGGAATCTGGCTGCAGGCAAGAAGAGGCAGCCCTGGCAGGGTGCATCGGGGCTGCAGCTGGATTCCAACCCTGGTAGGGAGAGGCTCTGGGGGCCCCCTGCAACATGTCTGCAGACCCTCCCCCCGAAGGGCTCCCTGGACCCCAGGTTGGGATTTGACAGGAGCAGGATTTGTCTCCTAGGGAGCATACTGCCCCAGCACGGTCCTCCGCCTCCAGTTGATGCCATGCGGGGGCGGGCAAGCGTTTGCACAAGAGATGCCACAGGTCTGTGGTATCCAGGGAGAAGCAGGTCCGTTCCTCGTCCTCTTCCCCATCTCCAGTACTGCGGCGCCGGGGTCCTGGGCATTGCTCTTCATCCACCTCTCCACCCTGGGGACATGTTCCTTCTAAAAAGTCTCGTCATCAGCAGGGAGATTCCTCCTGCTCCTCCACTTCCTACTTGCCATCTTCGTCTGTCTCGGAGGGCACCTCTCGGGGGCAAGCGATATCACAGAACTGGCCAGATCTGGGATGAGACCAAACCATTGTTATGGTCCCCCCTCCCCAAAGTTGGCCCGTGAATTGGCCTTGTTGGGCTCCCTGGGCGTTTCAGTGGTATGCCCAGGCACACCATAGCTCACAGATTGACGGCGTGAGGGGTTGGAGGTCAGCTTCGGGAGATACTCAGGACCAGTTCCCTCTAAGCTGTGCGTGTGTGCGCACGCACACAGGTCATGAAACCTGCGCACACAAAAAATAGTGTGCACAAAAAAATTCAATAATACTAATATTGGTGCTCACAAAGAAATGTTTTTGCGCACAGTCTGTGAGTAATTAGAGGGAACATTGTGACCTGTCAGAACATTGACTGTCTCCCACGAGAACCTGTCGCTCCTCCTCCGTTTCGTCAGACGAGGAGGCGCACTGCACTTCTTCTTCACCACTGGATGATTTTAGGGCATGCCAGGACCGTCTCCATAGATTGGCGTCCAGCCTGGGCTTGGAGGTGGAGGAAATGAAGGAATCTTCGGATTTGCTGTTTAACGTGTTGTCGGCCTCAGCCCCTGCTAGGTTGGCCCTTCCCGTCCACGAGGGTGTGTTACAAATTGTGAGATCTATTTGGCAAATACCCTCCTCTGTGGCCTCCACCTCAAAGGGTGCTGAGAAGAAATACTGAGTTCCAGCCACTACTTTTTTGTACGCATATCCCGCCTCCTCTTCGTTAGTAGCGGACTCTGTGAATCAACGAGAGCGCCAGGGCCAGCCAGCCTCCACTCCAAAGAGCAAGGAAGCAAAGACTCTTGATACGTTTGGAAGAAAATTTTATTCTATAGCAACCATGCAGCTCCACGTGGTGAACCACCAGGCACTCCTGGGGAGATATAATTATAACCTCTGGGACTCCCTGACGCGGTTTGCTCAGCTCCTCCCATTGGACCGCTGCTTGGATTTTAGTACTATCCTGGATGAGGGCCTGGCGGTTGAGTGGGCAGCTCTGCAAGCCTCTTGGGACGCTGCTGATTCGGCAGGCAGGACTATTGCCTCCACAGTTAATTTATGCAGAACGGCATGGTTGCAAGCATCAGGTCTACCTCCTTTTGTCCAACAGTCGATTCAGGACTTGCCCTTTGATGGCATGTCACTTTTCTCGGACCAGACGGATGCTAAGCTACACGGTCTAAAGGATTCGACCGCAACTCTTTGATCTTTGGGGCTTTCCTCGCCTACATCATCTCGCCGCCCTTTCAGGAAGCAAGTTCCTCAGGTCCCCTCTCAGCTGAGACAGCTGTTTACCAACAGGGAAACTAGGCAGAGGGGCAGAGACAGAGGGAGGGCCCCCAGGTGTAGGCCTAATAACTCCCCGAGCAGGGTGTCTGGACCCAGCCATTGTTGCTCCAGCAACCAGGGGTGGCAATTTTGATGAGACACACGAGGACGATGAACTGAGTACCCAAGTTCAGGATCCTTTCAATCCCCCCTTCCTAAACAGGCTGTCCCCCTTTTTATTCCCACTGGGCCTCCATTACTACGGACCGTTGGGTCTTGAGAACAGTACAGGATGGTTATTCGCTGAAGTTCCATGCCAGGCCCCCCAACCACCCTCCCCCTTCCCAGTCCCCCTTCAGGGACACCTCTCACGAACAACGCCTGAACTTAGACGTGGACAGTCTTTTAGCACTAGGCGCAGTGGAGAGGTTCCAAAAGGACAAGAAAGGAAGCCGTTTTACTTTCGTTATTTTCTGATCCCCAAATCAAACAGGTGGTTAAGGCCCATTCTCGACCTATGCAGCCTAAACAGCTTCCTAAGGAAGCTAAAATTCAGAATGGTGACCCTAAAGCAAATAATTCCTTCACTGGATCGTAGGGATTGGTTCGCCGCCCTCGACCTGCAGGACGCCTATTTCCATGTGGCAGTCAGGCCTCAACACAGATGGTTCCTGCGCTTTGTGAGGGGGCACTGGCACCTGCAGTTTACTGCCCTTCACTTTGGCCTTTCCCTGGAAACGAGGGTCTTTACAAAATGTGTTGCTGTCATTGCAGCTCACCTGCGGAGGAAAGGCGTTCATATTTTTCCATACCTCAATGACTGGCTGATCAGAGGCCGAACAAAGAGACAAGTTCAAGCCAGTGTTCGCTTGGTTCGGTCACTGTGTGATCGCCTAGGCCTCATTGTCAATGACGAGAAATCACAGTTATGCCCGGTTCAAAGACTGGAATTTATAGGGGCAGTTTTAGACTCGACGCAAGCCAGGGCCTTCCTCCCAAGGGCCAGGTTCGAGGACACATCAAACATGATCACCGATCTCAAGCAAAGACTATCCACCACGGCCAGGCAGTGCCTCAGACTCTTGGGTCCTGTGGCTGCATCCACCAGTGTAGTACGCCTGGCCCGCCTCCAACTCAGGCTTTTTCAAGAATGGTTTCGGTAGGTATTCTGCCCCAGCAGACATCCTTTGGACAAAGTGGTGACGGTCCCACACGGAGTTCTGGTGCAGCTGAAATGGTGGCAAAGACCTCAGTTCGCTTTGGAGGGAGTCCCATTTGGGACAGATGCTCCTTCGGTGACGCTGATCATGGACGCCTCAGACCTGTGTTGGGGTGCGCATCTCAGCATAGGCGTCAGCATGCAGGGGAAGTGGTCAGGTGCAGAGAGACGTCTCCATATCAGTGTGAGAGAGCTAAGGGCCATCAGACTCACCTGCCGGGTGTTTCAGACGAAGCTGTGGGGTTGCTCAGTTCAGGTTGTAATGGACAGTTCAGCAGCCCTGTACTACATAAACCGGCAGGGGGGCGCTCGCTCAATGGTGTTGTGCCACGAAGTGATGCGTCTTTGGGACCTAGCTGCGACCTGCAATTTTCATGTTGTGGCTTCTTACCTCCCAGGGGTGAGGAACAACAGGGCGGATCACCTCTGCAGACACTTCAACTCCCAATACGAATGGTCTCTACACCCAGGAGTGCTAGGTTTGATTTTCCGCAGCTGGGGGTTTCCCCTACTCGATCTGTTTGCCACTTGGAAGAACTGAAAGTGTCGCCAGTTCTGCCCCCTGAGGGGGTGAGAAGCCGGCTCCCTTCCAGATGCCTTCCTGCTATCCTGGGGGGGCCTGCTAATATATGCGTTTCCACCATTCCTGCTACTTCACAGGGTGTTGCTGAAGATAAAGAGGGACCGGGCCAAGGTGATCCTTATAGCCCCTGCCTGGCCACACCAGCACTGGTATCACATGATGATGGACCTTTCAATAGCCGCGCCCTGGGAATTCCCATTACGGCATGATCTCTTAACTCAGGACTGGGGCTGTCTTCTCCACCCAGACCTGAGGTCACTCCAGCTGATGGCCTGGAGACTCTCTGGATGACCTCGGAGGAGCTCACCTGTTCATCCCAGGTGAGATGCATCTTGATGGTTAGCAGAAAAGCCTTGACCCATGTGACATATGGGGCCAAGTGATTGCGGTTCCACCGGTAAGCCCAAGCCAGGAATCTGGACCCGTGCTTCGCTCGCATTCATGATATCTTAGACTATTTATTGGACCTGAAACACCAAGGCGTCACGCTGGCCTCTTTAAAGGTCCACCTGTCAGCGATTTCGGCAGCCCACGTTCCCATTGCGGGTCAATCCACCTTCTCTCACCTGTTAGTCATGAGGTTTTTAAAAGGTCTGGAGCGGGTTTTTCCTTCGACTTGGCCACCCTCTCCACAATGGGACTTGAACTTGGTCCTCCGGCTTATGACTGGCCCACCCTTCGAGCCATTGGCTGCCTGTCCATTGTTGTCTTAACCGCAGAAGGTGGTATTTTTAGTAGCCATAACCTCTGTGAGGAAGGTTTTGGAGTTAAAAGCTCTCTCCTCTGAGCTCCTATACACCGTCTTTTTCAAGGATAAGGTGCAACTCAAACCTCACCTGGTGTTCCTCCCTAAGGTGGTTTTGGACTTTTACCTCAACCAGGACATATTCCTCCCTGTGTTCTCTCCCAAGCCCCACTCGTTGAGTGAGCAGAAGAGGTGGCACACGCTGGATGTGAGGAGGGCTCTGGCCTTTTACATTGAAAGGATGAAGCCCTTTAGAAGAACTACACAACTCTTCGTGGCAGTAGAGGACCGGGTAAAGGGGGACCCAGTTTCATCTCAAACGATTTCTACGTGGATTGCATTCTGCATCAAAACTTGCTATCAGTTGGCACACGTCCCGCTACTGGGGAGAGTGAGGGTGGCAGCCTTCCTGGCGAGAGTGCCGGTCCAGGACATCTGTCGTGTGGCAACTTGGGCTTTGGTCCATACCTTTACCTCCCACTACGCTATAGTGCAGCAAGCTAGAGATAATGCAGCCTTTGGCAGGGCTGTCGTCCACTCTAGTCTCTCATAACTACGGCTGCCATCCGAGGTAAGGCTGGTAATCTACCCAGAGTGGAATGTATGTGAGCAGCTGGTTGAAGAAGAAAAGAGACAGTTACTTACCTGTAACTACTGTTCTTCAAGATGCGCTGCTCACTTCCATTCCACACCTGCCCACCATCCCCGCTTTCGGAGTTAGCGGAAAGAAGGGACTGAGCGCTTACCAGAATAGTGGTGGCAGTTAACCAGGGTGGCGTGAGCGCCACTCCAGGGGGCTCCACTGCTGGTCCTGCAGAGCAGGCTGGGGTAAAGATTTCCAGTGATCATGCATGCTGGCGCATGCAACCCAGGGTGGAATGGAAGTGAGCAGTGTATCTTGAACAGTAGTTACAGGTAAGTAACTATTCCCTTTACTTCTGTATTGCTGCTGGGGGTGGTATTGGCTTCAGAGCATCCAACCAGCTGCTGCTGTTTTCTGGGCACCCTGCTCTAAAGGACTGACAGCTACAGCCCTGACATGCATGGAGGCTAACAGCTCATGACCTCCATGATAACTTTATGACCCCTTGAAAGGTCCTGACCCTCAGTTCAAGAACATCCGTTGTTACCCGCACACTAAGGCATCCCACCTTTATGCAAATCTGTAGATCTCAAGGCATAAGTCTCTTAAGGCACCCCCTCTGTTTCCCAATCCATAGGGCTCTGGAGGGAAAGTCATCTACTCTTACTCCATTTACGCTTCAGGGCTTAGGTTCACTGATTCCAAGACCATAAGGCTACAGGTATAACCTGGTTAATTGAAGTACCCACCTTTTCCCAACCTGTAGGGCTCTGGGAGTAATTCTCTGTGGGTTTTCAGGATCTTTTACCAGTGTAGAAGCATTACACAGTAATGTGCTTGTTTATTACAAATTACCAAAACAGAATATACATGCTAAACATACAATGCTCATCGCTCCCAATAACGCAAACAAACTTCTGGTGGCCAGTCAGGATCAGATCATCTAGGGACTCCAGTTTCTGTACAGTGAGATTGACAGGATGTTGAGGTCTGGTACCTCTGATCTTCTTGGGCCATGTCCTGGAGGAAATCCAAAAGGGTTTCCTTTTGCACCCCAGTTTATCTAGTGAAGACTTGGGTCCTGCTAAGCTGTAACTTAACCACTCATTTTAGAATAAAGCTCTACAAAACAACAGTTGTAGCGCATGATGAAACAGGCCTTTAGTCACTCATATCCCACCACCTTAATTGAGTTAAATAAGGCACTTAGTTATGTAACAGATAGAAACAATTAAAGAATCAGACAGAAATCATTCAGATATACAATAGAAACGTGGGAACCATAAAAACAAAATAAGAAAAATAGATTTTACCACCACAAATCTTGATAAGCCATACCTTTCAGACAGAATATTGTTATGCAGTTTTTAAGCATCTTAATATGTTTCATTATTTTGTGGTAGTAGGAACCATTAGGATCACATCATCTTTTTGCCAACCTGATATTACGGTGTTTTAAAGTAGTTTTAGGAATGTGAAGATGTGACTGCATGCTGTGTAGGTCTCTCATATGTCTGTTACTGCTTAGCCCAAGAACAAGGCCCAAGTTTAGCTGACAAACAAGACCTCAGACCTTACACTGTGCAAAACCCTCTAGCAGCTGGCTCATTTTATGGTGAAATATGAATGTAATCTGAAAGGTGTTCTTAGGAAGCCATATCTTTCAAATGGTGTGTTGAAACTAAAACTATAGGTTTTGGAATCCTCAGTGTCCAAGGGGATGTGTCAAAATCCTGCATCCAATTTGCTGAAGAATTTGCCTCTTGCCAATTCAGATAATAGTTTACTACTTGTGGGCAAGCCAAGTTGTTTCTTTCTGTATTTCTATTCACTTTTTTAAGGTCCATTTGCAACAATGGTCCTCTTCCTTTTTCTGTACAATTACTAAGGAGAAAATACAGTCTGTTTTTGGTTCTCTTGTTTGCTGAATGATACCATTTGCTGTCATATCTTGCAGCTCGTTTTCTAGCCTCCTTTGAAGGCTCATGGAATTTTTCATATAGCATACTGTAGAGTATGTGTCTTCTCATAACTGTGTCATGTACTGTGTATACTCGCGGATAAGCTGATCTGTGCATAAGCTGACCCCCCCCTTTGAGCCCCCAAAACAGGAAAAATGGGTAACCTGTGGATAAGCTGAGGTCCTCTTGTGGCCTTGGGTCCCTAACAGGCCCCCCCCCCCCCCCCACGCACACACTGCTGGCTTCGCCTGGAGTCTCTGACACCTCCCTGGGCCTGCCACCACTTTTCCCCAGCCTTCCCTGACCCCCTTGGGCTGACACCTCCACTCACGGCCCCCTTAACCAGCTGCTTCAGCGCCTAGGACACATACTGGGGCTCCAGGCCAACTCCCCAACATGGCTGCTCTGGCCACACACTCACACCCTGAGCCTTAAAGTGTTTGACGAAGTGGAATTTTCTCTCATGAAAGCTCATGCAGAAAATAAATTTGTTAGTCTTTAAGTGCCACAGGACTCCTTGTTTGTTTGTTTTACTGGACTAGACTAACACGGCTCCCCCTTTGGATTGTATCATATATGTATCTGGGAGATACTTGTTTTCAGTGAAAAAATCTGTATGTGATAAAATAGAGAGAGTTTTGTGGCACTTTCAACTTTCTTCAGGGATAAGCTTTTGTGAGCCACAACCCACTTTGTCAGATGCAGCTCACAGAAGCTTATGTCCAGAATAATTTGTTAGTCTTTAAGGTGCCACAGGACTGTTGCTGTTCTTGCTATATACAGACTAACGCAGCCACCACTGGAATCCGTATATGATGCTATTAATTCTTTCATATCTGATTCTTTGATTGTCTAGCTCATCAAAATAAAGGAGTCCCGTGGCACATTTAAAGACTAACAAATTGACTGACTGTCTCTGTGGCATACATTCTCTTAATGATATGAAGCACTTCAGAAGTGGAGGCCCAAGACCAGTTTACTTCCGGGTATTGTCACAAGCTCTTGTGTAATTTTTTCTTTACATTTCAATGAGAGTGTACATTCTCTGAACACTGGGATTGTTCCTTCATTACACTCTTTTACAGATACTTTTGACTCTTCTTCTTTTGTGTGCTCCTTACTTCTTTCTGCTTCAGTTACTTGTTAGTTGTGCCCTAGTGTCTTTTAATTAGCCAGTCTTATACGTTTTTTGTCTTCTCTACTCTTGTGCTTAAGAACAGCTCTTCTTCTTGTAGAGGAATCCATTACTTCACTTTCTTCATGTGGTTTCCTGCTTTTTCTACATATTTTAGCATAATGATAGGCTTTATTACAATTTCTATGTATTTGCCTGAATGCTGGGCATTTCCAATATTCATGTTCATTGTTGACATCTCTGGTATTTTTTTCCCCCACTTTTTATGTTTCTATCCCTAGACAATTTAATTTCTGTGAAATTTTCCCTTCATGGTTTAGAACAAGGAAGGAAATGGAACCACATGGTTCCATAGATCTTTTTGAAGCAGGCATCAGTAACTTTACAGCACTGTGTACCAGTACATATATCATTTAGTTTTCACCTTGATCATTTGAGAAAACTTGTATCATCTTGTGGTACTGCCACTGGTGAGAAATGTTTTCATCCAAACTTGTTATGTTAGTTCCAATGGGGTAGCTGTGTTAGTCTAGTTCAGCAGAATAAACAAGGACCCTTATGGTACATTCAAAGACTAACAAATTT